>JAQQTP010000047.1:16610000-16932500 GCA_029884605.1 Ormosia emarginata | reverse complement strand
ATAATAAATATCATGGTCAACTAAAGATAGTTGAGAAATTTTTGAATTTTTTTAAATATGAATTAATATGCAAAGGTATATATGTTAAGGTAATTAATATGTGATCATAAATTTTTATATTTGTATGTGTGAGAAATTAATTAAATTTTGAATTTTGAGATTTTAAGATCAATTACTAATAAAAATAATTAATAACATAGCCACTAAAGATAGGCGATAATTTTTTTAATTTTTTCAATATAAATTAATATGCAAATGTGTATATGTTAAGATAATTAATATGTGATTATAAATTTCTATATTTGTATGTGTGACTAATAAATTTAATTTAGACTTAGTGACACATGTACACTTTTCTTTTAAATTGCAATATGGGATGCCACATGACAATTATGTGAATCATGTATTTGTCAAATGACATATTTTTAAACATATTATTTTATGTTTGAGTGACACATGTCGAATATAAAAACATCTACTTTCTTTTTATATTATTATTATTATTATTATTACATGATTATTTGATTTTTATGTGTTTATTTATTTTGTTGTTTTATCGACTTATTATTAAGAGTGTACCAAAAAAAGTTTACTATATTTTCTTAGTTTAAAAAATACTTAATAAATTTTTAGCTTCTTTTACTATATTTTTATGCAAAATTTTCCACTCTTGTGATATATATATGTATATATATATATATATATATATATATATATATATATATATATATATATATATATATATATATATATATATTGAAGTTTTGTAAATAATATAGAATAATTGTATATGAAAAAATATAATAATTTAAAAATATAATTAATTAATTTAGGGTGACAGTACGTATATAGCAGAGAATATATCAGACACTTACGAAAATTTTAAGATTTTAAAATCAATCACTAATAAAAACAATTAATAACATGATCAAATAAAGATATGTGAGAATTTTTAGATTTTTTTTATATGAATTAATATGCAAAGATATCAATGTTAAGGTAATTAATATAAGACTATAAATTTTTATATTTATATGTGTGAGTAATAAATTAAATTTAGACTTAGCGACAAATGAATATCTTCTTTTTAAATTGCATCATGGGATGCACATTACTAAATGAGGTGGTCGTCACACTTGTATAAATCCAATGCTTTCTCAAGATCATAAGAAGTTGGATTCCAATTTTGTCTGCTCATGTATAATAGGTATAGACCTCACTCATATGTGAATTATGTGCTTTTGGAATAACATTTTAATATTTTATAATGTGTGTGTTAGGTATGGTCAACCAAGAACCATCAGTCCCAATTTCTTTGATCAAGGAAAGGATTAGTAGCCAATTTGGATATCAAATCTCATACAGGAAGGCTTGGAAGGCTAAGCAGAAAGCAATTGTAAAGGTGTTCGGTGACTGGGACGAGTCTTTTGCAATCTTACCTAGATGGCTGAAGTATATGCAATTGTTTGCATCGGATTCCATCTACAAAATCGAGACAAATGAAGTTGTCTTCAACAATCAGGTTAATCATTGGTTTCGTAAGTGTCATTGACTATTCTGGACTTTCAAGCAATGTCGTGATGCTTTTAACTTTTGCAAACTGATTATACAAATTGACGGAACCTTCTTGTATGGTAAGTATTGCGGTACACTATTAATTGCCACGACACAAGATGGCAATAGTTGCATTCTGCCAATTGCCTTTGCTATCGTTGAAGGTGAGACCTTGAGTGCTAGGTCATGGTTCTTGGCAAACATACGCAACATGTGACAAGAAAGAAAGATTTATGTCTGATTTCTGATTGACGCCAAAGCATAAAATCCATTGTGAATAATGCACAACTTGGTTGGAAGCCTCCCAATGCATATCATGTATACTGCATACGCCACATTGCTAGCAATTTCAACCATAAGTTCAGGAATGCAAAATTAAAGGAGGATTTATTAAAACTAGGTAAAAGTTCATTCCCTGTAATGTTTCATTGAGATATATGATTTTGTTGCTTTTCAAAACTTTTTTTTTGTTTTAATGTAGGTTATACTACTTGTAAGCACTAGTTTAAGAATGCAAGCTGTGCAACTCCCAGAAAACCTATTTGTTGTAGATACAGAACAATCTCATAAGGAACATGTTCTACCTCTTCACGTGTCACTTGTGCTCGTCTAACAAATAGAATCTGATCTTGTTTTCCATTCCAAATATGTTGAGAAATGTGTGTTTCTTGCATCGTCAACAATGAAGGATCCTCTAGCCCTGGACGCACAATGCGTGATTGTGAAGATGAACTGGATACTATATCTATCACCTAATTTATCAAACATAAATAATTATTATGATGTAATCAATATTTTATTTATTAATTAATTATACAACATACATAAATAAAAATCAATGTTAAAAATATTAATTAAAAGAATTGATAGATAAAAAGACGTAATCCTTAAAAAGAATTGACAAAAGAAATTTTACACCATTATTTAAAAAGACTTTATCTTTGAACAAATTAATAAGTTCCAATTTTTTATTCTAATAAGAAATTCATATTAAATAATCTCAATCAAACAACTAAAGTCCATAATGTCACATTACATTTTATCTCTTCCATGTACTTATATTCAATTTAATAATTCTATATAATTATTTGTTACTTTAATTAAATTAAACAAGTTTAATAATGGTGCAGAAGGCTAGTAATTACAATTTATGTTGGATGCTATTAACGTCAATAGCTATTAACTACTGCTACTATATGTCCAAATGACGTGTTTATGTTGGACTAAGAAACCAATTTAATATTTCAAGAAACTTAATAGAAGAATAATGTCAGCTCAAAAAAAAAATGTTAGACCTGTACTTGATTTTCTATGTTCATGCTTTATAATTTCTTTATATGAAAAAAAGAAGATAATTATTAAGATAATTTAATATTAATTTTAGTAACATAAACTTTTTAATTAAGATAAGAAGAAAATTAATAGATAGTTATACTTGAAAGCTAAAAATTTTATTCTCTTTAAATATTTATTCTCTTTAAATATTACTTCAACATCAATGTAATATTACCAAGGAGGAAACAATGTTTTCTATGTAAAGGATAAGTGTTTTTTTTATGGAGGGGACTAGGAGCTATTATGAAGGAGAGGAAGCAGGGAGCTTCACAGAAGAGCAACGTCCTTTTTAAAAGAATGGAGAGCTAGCGTTTTTAAAGAAGGAGTTAGATGAGGTTGGTAGAATAATTGACTTAGATAGAGCCGCTTGTCACCGTACCAGAAAAAAGCAACTTAAAGTTCTCTTTCCATCGATCACTTCTATCGAAATATACAGGAAAGAACAATTTAAAGTTGTTTTTATTTTTTCATTTCGGCAAAAATGATTGATGGAAAGGACAATTTTAAGTTGTTCTTTTACTTTTTTGACTGATATAATAATTTTTTGTAAAGAATAATTTGAAGTTATTCTTTATATGACATGACAAAAAATAAAATAAAATATAAAGTCTTTTGTTAACATGACAAAAAAAATTTCAAATTGATAAATAATTTTAAAATTATTTTAATTTAATAAATAATTTGTAAAATTATACTACTTTGATAAAAAAAAAAAAAAAAACTCACGCTTCGCTGCCTGCTTTCGCATCTCCTATGCAGATGCTTGGAAGGAAAAAGATAACAGAGCATAAATATTGGAGTGGGGTGTGTAATGTGTTAGCCTATAAGGATTTTATTCAGTTTAGTTTTGGGCTATATCAGTCACCCTTACCCTAATAAATTAAACATACTATTATATTATTAGGTTCTTGTTTGGGTCAAGTACTGAGTATAAGTCCAATAAAATAGAAACTATATAATTTTTATTTATATTAAATATGTATATATTTATTTTATTTTATGCAATTTAACTAATGACTTGTCGATTAAATCAGTGATCCATTAACTTAGTACCCAATTGAGTTGATGATCGGGCAAGTTTAATAACTATGGTGTGAACCAATGTCATCACCACTTTCAACTATAAATCAATTTAAGATAGATTTTTGCTTTGGTTTCCCAATTATATCGGATTTTGTTACAATATTTTTTAATTATGAGATATGGTTACATTATTTTCTAATTATACGAGATATTGACCAGAATTTTAAAGTTATCCTTAATTCATCAAATAATCTCGATATTTTTACCGTAAATAATGCATACATCTCTTTTTATACATAATCTAATACTATTCAGCATACTTACTTTTTCCTATCACTTTTTCTCATTTAATCATATCCCTTAAAAAAAAGTATATACAATTTATTCATCATCAAAAGTGAGATTATCATCATCATGGGAAGTGAGGCGAACGAGGTAGCATTAATTTTTTATAGTTAATAAGTGAGAAAAAAAATTAAGAGACATCTTAAATCCATGTTTCAAGCATTTGTTATTTGTTTCTTAATTTTATTATATTACTTTTGAGAAAGAATTCTTAAGTGAATATAGTCTATTATATTATTATTTAGACATTTAAATTATTATTTGATACTTATAAAAGTATTGTTAATAATTGATATAATTTTATGATGATCCATATTACTTTACACATATCAAATAATAATTTGAATATTTATAGTAGATTGTACTTACTTAAAAATTACTCATTTCTTAAATTTATCATAATTATATTTCTTTTTAATTATGAAAGAGTTGAAGTCAATGATTAATTAAACATATAAAAATAAATAAAATTTTATTAACCCGACATATTAAAATCTAGTTCCAACTAATTGCTAAGCATCCACGTGTGACTCTGTTTGTCTACTTACTCTTCCATTACTGAACTAATTGTTATTTTACAACAATTTCATTTTAAAGTTTAAAAAATAAGTTTATCCCTATTTATTATTAGAATATATTCTTTTGAAAGTAATTTAATTTTTTACTCTCCTATTTCTTAAAGACTAACATATGTCATTTTTAACTTCTTTTCTTTTTTTATTTTAAATTCAATTTTTTTTAAAATTAATTATACATGTTTCTTTTGTACATGTTTGTATTTGTTCCTTATTGAATAATCCTAGTTGATAACCAGAATTTTTGAAATGTGATGCACTATTGGTTTTTAGGGAGGAATCCAAAGAGACACAATCGGATGGTAACAAAGATGACATAGTCGCCATTAAAGACATAAAGCAATAGCTCGAAGCTCGCATAGAGTCGCGACACGAGGTCCACCCTGATCACCTCTATTGCAATGGGAAGCAGGGGTCTAATTGGGGGTTATGGATTGGGAATTAGGGTTCAAAGAGGGAAAAATTGGAGATGATAAAAAGAAATGATGTTGTTTCGTGTTTAGGAATGGGGAAGGGGAAGTGGTCTATCGAGTGTGTAACCAAGACACTTAACGTGTTACATAAGTGTCTTTGTGAAGTTTAACTGAAATTAATTAACGATTGGACAAAATTAATTGACATTTTGCTAAATGAGAAACTTTTAAAATAATTTCTTTAAACAGGAGGCTAAAATGATTGATAGTCTCTAAATGAGGGACCAAAATAATCATTTAATTTACTTATGACTAACATATTACAATACAATCCTACCAAAATTATACATAGTCAAATGTTTGAATGGCCACACATATTAGTATTTTCTATAGTCCTAAAAGGTATTGTGCAGTTTTTATCTAATGATTGACATTAATTAAACTGTATTTACAATTTTTAATTTACCATGTAAAACAATTTGTAAGGTTAAGATTGTGTGCAATTTTTAGAAAACTACAGACGATCCGTCTCCATGAGACATCAGGAGCTTCCCTAAAGCATATGAGGGCAGCAACACGCTTTCCAAAGTATGCATACAAATTTTAAGCAGCAGATCCTCTTTAATTTTTGTGCAAAATTTTAAAAATCAAACTACAAGTTGAAGTAGCAAAACCTTTTAAGTCATGGCTCAATTAATTAAATTTATAATTAAATTATGATTAAAATAAATAATGCTCGAATCAATAATATGACCAATTTACAATTTAACCAATTCAACTGATTGATGCGGTCTGATTTTTAAAACAATGCTTTTATGATTACTCCAACCGGAAATGATATATAATATAATGAAATTTTCTGTAAATATTTCTCACATATAATAGGGATCGTGATGGGATAAGAGGAAAAGGAAGAGAAAGAAAAGTAAAGTAACACGAATGAGTGAGATTTGACCTATGTTATTCCTGTACAATAAAGTTGTGTGTAAGAAACAAGACCCTATTTCAACCGCTCTTACATCAGAGCTCGAGACGGGTCCGTTAGTGGTTACAGGACATTTTTAAAAGTCATTATATATATAGCGTCCCGTGAAAGAGTAAACTGCCTAATATGAAAGCTCAGTTTCAACAGAAAAATACCAATAGATTATAATCTACTACTTCGTTCCATTTACATGATGCATCCCTGAAATTGTCACCAAATATTAACACTTCACAATCATTTCCTTCAAACAGACTAGAAAGAGAAAATCTGATCAAATTTCTCTACTACACACAAATCAATATGTTTCTCTCCCATTCAAGAGCTGCACAAACTACTACAAGTTTCAAATTTCATACAGGATTCTCACCCGGTAGATAAGAAGGAGATCCACCCTCAACCTGGTTTTTTTTCCTGTGGAAGATACTAATATTAGGCAAGAGAACTTTCTTTGAAACTGAAACCTTCTCCTTTTCTAACTTCCTCACCTCCACTGTTTTATGAGGAGGATTCTGCTTTTGAATCCTATAGTGCTGAGGAGATGATTCTGATGACATCTGTGTTTCAGCCAATATTCGAGATGCAGCTTCTGCTGCCTTCTTCTGCTCCCGCTCACGCCACTTTCGAAGCTCACTCTCCACTGCCTTCTTTGCTGCTTCAGCCATCTCAGCCTTTTTCAAGGCCTCCTGCGTCGCATTCTTCAAATCCTCAATTTCCTTCTGAGTTGTCTCTAACCTTTTGAGAGCCTCATTTTCACTAGCCTTCACAGCTTCAACCTGTGCCTTTGCCGCGGCCATTTTCATGTCTGCTAACTTATCAGACTCCTCAACTTTCCGACTTAGCGACTCAAACTCCTCCCTTGAGATTGTAATTTTAGCACCAGAGTCAGATGTTGATGCACGTGCAGCACTAGTCCTTTCAGTTAACACCGTAATCTGGTCAAGAGCATTTGCCTCTGCTTCTTTTGCTGCTTCTGCTTCTTCCAGTGCTACTCTAAACTTTTTCTCTGCATCTTCTAATGCAAGCTTGGTGACTTCAGCTTCCTTCTTTAATTCTACTGCCTTGTTCTTCATATCTTCTGCTTCCCGTCGTGCATTTTCAGTTTCAGATGACAGCTGGTTCAGCGTCAAGATCATTTCCTCAGATGCACCTCTAACTTTAGATTCTTCTGCCAAGCAGGCTTCAAGCTCAGACTTACTTTTTCGGAGCTTGACATGCAGATTCCCAACAATGGATTCAGTTTCAGATTCTTTCTCCTTCAATTCAGAATGTTCTCTCTTTACATTCTCTAGTTCCACCTTAAGAGTTTCCACCAAGCTTCTAAGAGAGCTTTTCTCATCTGCTACTTTCTGCAGTGACTCCTTAGCATCATCAAGCTCCAAAGTAACACTTTTCACAGAGTCCAAGTCTGACGTCCTTTTATTTGCCATTTCCTTTTGCAGAGCCCCAATTTCACTCACAGTCTCAGCCAGCTGCACTTCAAGATTTTTGGTGAGCTCAGGATTGAATTCCTTCTTTAAAGCAAGCAATTTCTTTTCAGATTGTTCGAGGGTGGCTTTATATGATTGTCTTAGAACATCTTTCTCAGCTAATATAATTGTTTGCTGTTGCTGTGCTTCGATAGATGCAAGCTTCGTTTGCTCAATTGACTCCTGTACGGCTGAAATTTCTTTAGACAGCTCAGATGCTCTTTCTGAGTTTTCCTTCATTGCATTTTCAGCTTCTGCTGCTTGCTTCAAAGCAGAGACTCTTGCATTCAAGGATGAATCATACTCCTGACGAATTTTCCTCAGTTCTTGCTTTGCAGCATCGAGTTCTGCAATGATAGATGCGTACCTTTTAACTTCAGTTTCTAACTCTTCTTTCCAAGCACCATTTGTTTCATCAGGGTTCCCATACTTTTCTTCTTTAAGCTGGTTTGCCTGACTCTTTGCAGCTTCTGTTGCCTTGATTGCTAACTCCCTGGATTCAATGATAACTTTTAACTTTTGTGTCAGATCATCAACTGTCTTTTTAGCCCTTTCAAGCTCCACAAGGGCTTGAGCCTTAGTAGTTTCAGCATTCTTTACTTGTTCCTGTAACTTGTTCAGCTCTTTCTGGGCTACATGAAGTTGTGTCTCCTTGGCCAAAACTCTCTAGTGAAAGAACAAAGCTTTGTAAATTGCAAAATGAAAAGGACAAAGCACATTCACAGGCTCACAGCTAACCTTGAAAGAAGGAAAAAGAAAGTAATAACCAGATAACCTAGTTTAAACGTACATGAGATATTCCCTCTTAAATGATGGAGACCATAGCATCTTTTTACTCAAATCTTTAAAAAACTGAACAACCTTAACTTTATTACCACAGTTTACAATTTTTGGAATTACATAGTAGCTGAGAAATTAATGAGCTTGGAATTATAGTAAGAAGGCAATTCAATTAATTGGATCAAAAGGCACTAAACAAAAACAGAATATATACCAATGTAGTTTTAGTATCTTTCAACCAATAACATTGTTGAGACACCCCAGAAATCTCGTTTCTGATTCTCATAAGCTATATATCTACACACAATTTAGTACAGAGTACAGACCATTTTAGGATGCTGATTTGTCCTCCATACCATTTACAACTTCTAAATAGTCAAACTCAGATCATCATTGTTCAAATAAAAACTAAAAAATCTTAAAGCTGCTATAGGAAGACACAAAAGTAAATAAAACTTAAAAGTTATTGTTAATTAGGTGAGATTTATAATCAGAAGATGCATAACAACCCAAAAAACAAGTGCACTCTCTCAAAAAGAACAGGTCTAATTTGTAAAAAGAAGCACAAGGTCTTCTGTACATAAAAGTATACCTAAAAGGATGAAAAAAAATAGGGAAATTCAATATGATTTATTATATTCATGATTTTAAAGTAAGCACAACAAGTCTGACATTGTTATCAGAGGCAGGGCACCTCCTTGCAAAATGGGAAGAAACTCAAGACAATATAATAATGTAAACTTCTATTTTGTAAACTAGGTAACTATCTGCTCCAAAGTATACTATTAATCCTTCATAAAGTTAAAATATTTTTTTATTTAAGGGTTAAATAGGCTACTTTGAAAATCATATAAGGTTTAAACTACAGTTACTACTCCATTAAATTTACAGGATACACTAACGTGATATGCAACTTTCAAATATAATTTTGAAATACCTCAAGGGATTTGCAGTTTAGAACACATAACAAATACAAAAATGACAATTACCTCAGCAGAATAAGATTTTGCCTTCTTAAGGACAGGTTTTTCACCAGAGAAAGCACCTTCACCAAATAGAGAGACAGCATCTTTAACAGACTGAAAAGGTGGACTGGTGTCAATCTCTCCAACCTCTGGTTTTGGATTAGGAGAGTCAGTAGCATTTTGCCGGATTTTCGCTACCATTGTGTGTTATATCTAAATATTATGGAGTATGGACTTTGAAGCCAACCTGTTAAAAACAATAAGTTACAAGAGAGAAATTAAAATAAAAGTATTATCATCTTAAACTAGTAAATTATACATATCAAACTCAAAACAATCCCATATTTCAAAAATCTCTTTTCAAACCTCCAGGAAGACCACCACCAAGTAAGTGAAAGAAACAAAACTCCAGATACCAAATACCCTTTTACATTGAAATTGTAACGGACACGGGATCATTCCCCCATAGCCAAGGGCATAAAACTGATTCTTATGCAGTATCAAGATAGATACGACCCTAAAAACAGTAATATTACTGGCCCTAAGGTCCATTGAAACATTAAGATTCTTCCAAAAAGTACTTTTGACCTATCAATAGCTTATTATGGATTAATTTCCCACTGTCTCCTCCAAGATTCCAGAATATCTTCCACCAAGTAAGAACCTTTAAAAACAACAAATTCCTCATAAAACTGGTAACTTCTATCCACACAATAACACCCTCAATGCATAAACCCACCAAGAATTAATCATTTGCAGCTCTAATAATGCATATTAAGTGTCCATTTACAAAACCCATTCCTTACAATGAATTAAGAAGTTCACGAGCTTTCTGCTGTGCAAAAATAATAAAAAAACACTTCAAATTCCACTCTCTATTTTGATTCCAAAGGCTCTTCAGTTCAAAGTACTATCATCAGAATAAAAGGAACACCAAACAATTTTTAAAAAATATATCGAATTTTTTTTTTCTAAACTTTGAGTAGAATTTTTTGATGCTCACAAGTCACAATCCACACGGCAGAGTGAAGAACGCTGCAAATTCGAAGTCCCACGGCGTACAAAACAAGTCAGTCGAAACGACCTGAAAACGACAGAAACATCATCAAACGCAGCAAACAGAGCTTGAAACGACAACCAACAAAGCAGAACGAAAGCAAAAGGCGAAGAACAAAAACAAACGTACCTGAAAGTAGCTTGTTCAGATAATTCAACAAAAACCCACGAAGAATACCCCAAATACTCCAAAACCCAAAATCCCAAAAGCAATAAAGTTTCCAGCTTTCACTGAATCCGCATGAAAATTCGTCAAAAAAAAAAAAAAACACCTTCAAGGCCTCTCTACAAAGCTGATTCTTTGAAAATTTGAAGATACTGAGAAAATCAATCTCTGGTATCGAATTTCAGAGCAAAAAATCGCGGCGAAGAATGTTGAGAGAGGGAGAGAGAGTGCGTGTTAGAGAGAGAGTGTGATGGATGGGTTTGAAAATCGGAAAGCTGTTCAAGACAAATTTTGTATCAGCTTTCTGAGAGATGAGAGTGCACAATCCTGTGCGAGCACTTCTATTTCAAAATATGTGTTCCTGCTTCAAAGTGTTGTACGTTCTGGACTTTAATGCAGTTGTATTTTGATAAAATGACGATCTTTTCCTTAGAGTACAATGCATCTTAGATCAGTGATTGGGAATGCCGAGTGGCATAGCGTGAGATTGTGTGAGAAAAATGTTGGAATAGGGAAGGGTTTACCACGTCATCAGTGGCACCGTCCAACAAAACACTTGTGGGTGACGATGACCAAAAAGAGATGGTGAGAGAAAGAGTTGTTGGACAGCAAAAAGGCAAGTCCTTTCTATTTTTCCTCATTTCTATACCTTTGTCTTCCAATAATTGCCGAGAAATGAATATAAGTAAATGAAAAATTATGAGAAAATTAAATAAATGAAAAAATAGAATTAAAGTGATATGTAATTTCAATGTAAAAAGTTTTATATTGATATTCATCATATTTTAATATATGTGTTCTTTTATTTTAATTATTAAAAAAAATTAATTTATTGAAAATATAAATGAATGTCAATTTTTTTTTTACATTTACACTCTTTTATACTAATAATGCATATTAATTAAATTTTTAAAAAATTCTATATCAAACTTCTTTCATCATTCTTATATCATTTAATGAAATAAAAGTTTTTAATTAATATTATATATTATTTAATTAATAAATTAAAAATCAATTATTATAATATTGTAATCGATTTTAATCTATTAACTAAACAATACATGTTATTAACTAAAAACTCGTACATCAATAAATAATGTAAAATTAGTGTTTGAATATTAATGTTGAATAAATAAAGATCTTTTTTAAATTAAAAAAATATTACATTTTTTTATCGTAATACATTAATTAATTGTATAATTTTTTTTTACATTAATTGTATAAATTTAATTTCTATGTGGCATGTGATATGTTAATTGTTTTGTTAAAGTAGACAAAATGAACACTGCCCAATTGGTGAACTACTTGCAAGGACTTCTTTATGGTTTATATCCTTGTATTTTTATTTATTATTTTCTGTTTTGGGGCTATTTTTGGGGCCGAAAGCTCACAGAATAGCATGTATGTACAATTATGCATCGCTTTCTAATCTTTCATAGTGCTATGGTGGGGTTTGAATAGAGTCAACTTGACCTACCCTATATTTTATTTAAAGTTCCATTATTATTATTGTATTTTCCCCCTCCCATTCTCATCTAAGGTGGATGTCCTCGAACATTATATACAATAAATACTATATACTAAGATTCTGTTATCATTATTTTTCTTTTTGTTTTCTTTCTTCGTTTAAATTAGTTAGCATTCAGGATTAAAGTTTGAGTAAGCAATTCAAAAATAATTTAATTTATTAAAATTAAAATTAAAATATATTTATTTATGAAGAATAAAATTTTTATAAAATTTTTTATAAATAGATGAATCAATTATAAGTGATAATAATTTTATTAAATTATTATCATAATTAACAACAGTTATTATCCATTATTACATATTTAAACATGATTTTTAACAATCAAGACGTTCTTATAAATACCACACAAGATAGTAAAGATATGTATATAATTTCAAATACTTTGTTCATCTTGTATATGGTCTAACTTGAGCGTCAAAGTAACTTTTACAAGTACTCACCTCTCACACCACTATCACAACCACCATATATCAGAGGAAATCATATTCATTAACCTTTTTTAGATAATTATCTGAACCCCATTTAGAACATCGGTGCCATATGTGGACCCTACTTGACCGTACTCTATGGTCAAGAAGCGAGTTCAAGAGTTTTAACTTATGCCCTAATGAGTCTGACCTTAACCCATAAATTTAAAACAAGTTTAAAGAAGTTAAGGGTATCTAATCAATGCTTGGGACAAGGCAATAACATTTCCAGTGTCGACAAAGGATACCAACCCAAGAGGCGTCTGCATCAAAATCACACTTAGGAGTTTTACACTTAGAAATTTAGTTAAGTGTCAAAAACTCTAATGAATAACAAGAATCGTAATACGATATACAACTTTAGTGAAACTCAGAAGACGGGCTACTATATGATCAAACAAGAAAAAATCATTAAGTGTCAATTGAGAAAACCATAAAAAATTGAGCGTTGGATCCATCTTGGTCGAAAAAAACAAAGGAAATAAGAATATGCAAGAAATGGTAGAAAAATATTCCAAGTATTTAAATTTAGAAAATGCTTGGGACCTGTCCATACATATTTAAAAGTAGAGTAAATATATACTTTAATCCCTGAATATTTTGTGATGTAATTGTTTGTCCCTTTATTAGGCCGTAAGTGCACGGGTCATACAAGTAATACAGATACAAAGTATAAGTCCATTCCCACGAGGATAAATGTCTTCTATTACTAAATAACAACCAATAGCTTAACTAAATTGTATTCAAGAACATATAAAATAAGTAAAAAATATAGAAACTAAATCTAAAGTCTACAAAGTAATAAAGATAATGGTTTAGAAATTTAAGAAATCCTTTTTCACCTTCTACTTCAACTATTGACATGCAATCCTTATAAGCAACATCAATGATTAGTTAGGTTAGCTTAAGAATCTAATTTAGTTAAAAGCATATGTCTAGGCCAATCAACCATAGTTTCATTTACTTAACTCCTTAGTTAGAACTAAAATCTACTCATGAACGATTTATTCTCAATCACACACTATGCATGACTAAAAGGTATATTTCTATCCAGTTAGCGAATTAATTCATCTAAGCCAATTGAATTCATCGAACATGCATTAATCATATCATATTCATATCCACAAATCCCTATATTTAGTTCATTTGCAACACTAAGATCATGCAATTGTTGGCCAAACAAGAGCAAACATTAAGCATAGATATGGAAGAACAAAATCAAACATCAATATAAACTCAAAGGAAGACAAAATCATTAATATTCACACAAAAATTCAAAGTAATTCCTAAATATAGCTTGACTAAACATTGAACACGAAAATACAAGCAAAATCAGTGCTCAAGAGATAGGGAAAAAGAAAAGAAACAAGAGAGAAGATGAAGGAATCCATGAATATGATCATTGAAGCTTGAATCTCTTTCCATGAAGAAGATGTCCTCCAACCAAGCCTCCCTAGGCCTCTAATCTGCTCATAAATGAAGAATAGGTAGCAGCCTCTCTAAAACCTAAAAAACTTTCCTTGTAAAATCTGATAAAAATCTATTTATAGGCTCAGAAAATAGAGTCACATCCCGGCATTCATCTGCATACGTCGTGGCTCATTTACATTTAGGTCACCATGCCGCGGCATTAACATGCATGCGCCGTGACATTCAATTTGCGTAGCTCTCTTACTTGATGCAGGAGATGTACCACGCCGCGGCATTGATATGCCTGCGCCGTGACGTTGACTGTTGACTTGCACACTTAGCTTTCTCTTGGCGTTTTCTATCCAACGTTGGTCCAAATCTTCCACCAATCTGCTCATTTGCAGCTCTTCCTACAATAGAGAAATCACTAAGCTAATCAAAGTTGCAAATCCACTTAATCATTCAACAATTATGCACAAATTGCTTAGAATCATATAGAAAGGTATCAAAATAGAATATAATAAATATAAGCACAAAACCCTCTAAATATGCATATAACAAGGACTTAAGCAATCAATAAAATACAGATATGGGGCACAAATAACTACACATTATGGAGTTATCAATAATACTTTAGTCCCTAAAAAAATTTGACAAACACGTTCGTCCTTTAAAATTTTCCAATCCTATGATGTTAATCTTTCTCAGGGATCAAAGTGTTATATCACTTTAAACTGTAAAGGACTAACATGTTTGTCAATTTTTTTTAGGGACTAAAGTGTTATATCATGAAATATTCAGGGACTAAAGTGTATATTTACTCTTAAAAGTAACCTCACTTAAGGGGTAAACAAAAAGGAAAAAGAATGAAATCAAGCATCCAAATTAGGCTCGTATTGGTCAATCTCCTTCACATTGACTTCTTCTGCCTAGCCACCCTCCTCGCTCTCCTTGCCACTATTTGCAGTGAGAACCTAGCTCACCAGAGCTGCCTCAGAGATGACATCTACAATGTAACCATCTCGAACTACCTTTCGTGAACTAGTCCTTTTGGTAGCGAGGTCCTAGTTCAAGAGGCGTAGTTGGGCGAGAGCGTTGGCAAAGGAGTCATCCACTAAAGCAACCTACTTATCTTCAAGATATAGGATTTCGTTTTTCAGCTTTGCCTTAGATTGCAAGAGGATTTCATTCTCAGCACGGAGCACGGTCAGGGTGGACTCGGTTGAAGAGATTTGATTCTTCAAGGTCTTCTCCTGGGATTTGCCTTCCCCAACCCTTTTTTGGAGCCCAGTAATTTCGGCCTTTTGTAGACCAAGCTCCTCGTTCATTTAAACAAGCTGCCCATCTTTCTGAGCCACCACCATCTCCAGCTTTTTCTTTTCATCCCAGAGGGCGTCCAACTCCCTCTCCAAGTCATGAGGCTGACTAATAGACTCTAAAGTGAACTCCAAGAACTGGAGCACCGAAGCATTGCGAAGAGCCCGGACCAGGGCATCCCTGATAATTTCAATTAAGTCCTACTTGATAAGGACATCTTGATCAACCTGGGTTAGGAGGGCACTATCAATGATCCGGCCTAGGTCGACCCCCTACCCCAGATGGATCATGCAACAAACTGTAGAGGGGCACCTGCCGGGACTTCAGAATCCTGCCCAACAGTGAGGTCAATCGGTGCCACCTCGGTCACCGGCCTCTTTCCCTTTGGCTTTCGTCCATATCCCTTCCTCTTGCATGACTGGAGTGATTGATCAAGAGATTCAGGATCTGCCTCCTAAGGTTGAGATTGAGGTGGAGGGACTAGGGTCGTTGGCTGCAATGTGGAGCTCGACACCCTAGCTTTCCTTTGAGCCAAGTATAGGGCCAGAGCTTCGAGACTTGCGGGTGGCGCCATGCTTATGCAAAAAGGAAACAAACATGCTATTACACTTAGAAGAAATTGTGAAATATAAATTCATCAACATATTCAAATCTGAATACCTAAAAGTGGTCTTAAAGAATCCAATGACTCGTCCAAAACATCTTTACAATAAATGACCCCACGTTTATCGGCCCACTTAACTAAAAAGTTAAAAATATTGGCCTCACTGTCTGTCAAAGTGGATAATAGAATCTCTATTTCTTCTTGACTCTAGTCCTATACTGACTGCGTCTAGTACAGGTACATCCTTGGTACGCCTTCCAGGGTAACATAAGAAGGCTTCGTCCCCGAAGCCCCTTCTATTCTAAAGAAATCTTTCTTAAAATTTTTGAAAGCTTTTTTATAGGGTTTGAACACTTTTCACCCTGCCTAAGCGTGCAAAGTGACCTACCCTTTTTGGAAGTTATTCTCGGAAGGTGAAAATTGGGTGAAAAGGAAAAATAGGACTTCTACCAAATATAGCCAACCAAAAACTTTACATATTAGCTGGTAGGTTCGGATGAAGCCCTATGCGTTTGGATGAAGTTGTGTTAGAGCCACTTGTAAGTGATTTAATTCGAAGTCGGAGAATAGAATGCAGACTCTGATCCTAGTGAACAGTGCATCATACATATAAACGAAGTGGTTGCCCTTCGTTCTGGTTAAACAAACACATTCTTGGTCTGACGGAGCCCAGATGACATATTCGTTATCCCACAGCCAATCTTTGGTTAAATGAAGATATTCTTGTTTAGCTTTGGCGTCGCCCGAGGTCTTAACGCTAGACGAGGTAACCAAAACTTCACGATCGACCCACGAGTACAGGTCGATATCCCTTGGGAAGATATATTCTTTTGGCTTAGAAGTAGTTGCTTTCCTTTATCCCATCTCTGAGCTACTAGCATTATCTACAGAAGTCGTACTTATGTCAGAATCAAAAGAGGTTACATCATAACTCTCTAACTCCCTCATGAGTACGGAGAACGGACGAGATGGTCTTTGCCTTGCAAGTTCCTTAGTTGTGTCTGCCCTCCGTATCATTTTCAAGATGTCCATCTTGAATAGCGATCTCAGTCCCCTACCAGTACCTCCACCAGGAGGAGAATGTCTCCATTGCGCCTAAAGCAATGATGCACTCAAAATCTCCAGAGAGCTACTATCTCCATCACTACTGTTTAGTGTTCTCACCCTCACCATGATTTTTATGGAAGAAAAATAGAGGAAGAAAATGGACTACCTTGAGAATGTGTGGTAAGAAAGCTTAAAGGAAGCAAAAACCACCAAAAACTGTCGCCGAAAGTTCGCTGGAAATAACCTAGTTTGCTGAAAGAAAAACACAAAAATGGAGAAGAAGGAGAAAGTGGGGGGAAAATAAACCCCACTCCTATTTATAAGCGAAGGGGTAAACCTCAACGCCCACTATAGGCGTAAAATGGTCTTTTTTGCATTAAATTTGAGATTTTGCATTGAATTTGAAAACGATAATCATGGCGGCACGAAGATCAAATGACAACTAAAGTTGTCAAAAAGGGCCAGCCTGGCTGATTCAGGTTGGGCCAGCTTGGGTCAGGCCATTTTCGGGTCAGGCTAGATCATGCTATATGAGTTTTGAGCTAGCATTTTGTTAGTCCAGCCCACCCTTATGTAATGTTAACGGGTCAGGCTAATTTGAATTATTTTTAATTTTGCGTTTATTTTTGCTAGCCCAACCCATCCATTTTATCAGGCTATTCGGGCCGACCCATCGAGCTTGATTCATTTTGA
Organism: Ormosia emarginata; assembly: GCA_029884605.1. Taxonomy (NCBI): domain Eukaryota; kingdom Viridiplantae; phylum Streptophyta; class Magnoliopsida; order Fabales; family Fabaceae; genus Ormosia; species Ormosia emarginata. The sequence goes on along the minus strand of JAQQTP010000047.1, from coordinate 16,914,768 downwards.
TAGCTCTAACGACAACTTTCAATACCTTCTCGCCAAGTGGAAAAATGTACCTGACACAATAGCCAAAAGGACTACTGACATACCCGAAACGACATATGTCAAAACGAAATAGTATTTACATCAGATATCGAATCAATATTGTGTCAGTTTTACAATACATAGTGCAAATTAAGGATTTTATTTCGGTCAACTTGCGATTTATAGGTGGACCTCGCTACCTAAATTGGTATGAGGGCAATTCAATATAAATCTCAGACAACGGTGTAGCAACAATAAGGCAAAGTGGTCTATATCGAATCCTGACCTAATTCATCAATACTGGGGGTATCCCGATTTTTATTTCTCATCATGGACTTTGACCTTTCATTAGAGACATCACGAGATCCAACATTTATATCATGACTTAGATCCCTTTGTCCCATGGGTGTCGTTTGCTCCTAAAAATCTTGGATATCTTAACACTCAACTGTCACATCTGAGCGCTAAGTTAAGGGCAATTATTTTGGACAGGTATCTGGGTTAACAGTTTAGAAGCAACCCGACCCACTAGAATTTGATCTCAGATATTTATAAGCGCTATTAAATAAGTAAATATGTCTATTTATAAGGAGTAAATCTCTCATAGAATCTATCATAAATAGAGGAGTCAATTATAAGCGATAATGATCTTATTAGATTCTTATCTTAATTAACAACATTTACTATACATTGATGCAGATTTAAACATAATTTTTATCTATTAAGATACTCTTATTAATACCATACAAGACAACAAAAATATGTATTTAATTCCAAACACTCTATTTACATTGTGCATAATTTAACTTGAGTATTGGAGTGCCTTTTACATGTACCCACTTCTTGCACCACTATCACAACTACTATGTATCAAAGAAAATTACATTTATCAACTTTGTTTAAGTAATTATCTGAATCCTATTCATAACAGATAGTTTTTATGGAAAAGAAAAAAGCCTTAAATACCATTTTAAGGCATGTGATAGCTAAATTTTCAACTAAGGAATGAGAATGAGGAGTTGAATCTAGATCTTCTACCAATTTGGAAAACCTACGAATCATTTGTGATGTGTGTACAACCTCTATTTCTTTAATTCTACAAAAAAAAAGATATTATCGTATTATTTTTGCATCAATCTTCCCCTATATAATCAATTGGAGCATACTTAAGAGTAGTTTAATTTGTTATTTTACTTTTATTTAAAGAATAATATGTTTATCTACATAAAAAAGTGTCATTTTTAATTTTTCTTTTTTTTTTTTTAAATTTAAAATTTAACCTTTTTAATATAATTATTTTATTTTTAAGTTTTAAATCTCTTCTATCGTCTAATATATTTTTTTCTAAATTATAACCTAATTTATAAAATTGGTACAATGCACGATATTCTCACTAATTTACACATTAAATCTTTTTTGAGCAAATGTTAATATTTGATAACGTAAAAATTGTATGTAAAACTAAAATTGTAAAAAATATATAAATAAAAATACATAAAATTTATATTAAAATAAAACAATTGTAACTTCTATATATATATATATATATATATATATATATATATATATATATATATATATAAATGATGTATTGTAAAAGAAAATGTGCAATTATGTTTCATTGTAATTTGTAAGTGTTAAATTATGTAGATGTAGATAGCAGAATAACACTTACCCATCAACCGACGACCATAGTTAAAGAGTAATACTACCATGAGGCTGCAAGACTGACACATAAATTTCAGTAGCGCACGTTGACGTACCAAAATGGGGGGAAACAGTGAAGGATTGGCATTTGGCACACCACACGACCAACCATGCATGAGTAGTCAAATTGGTTGGGTTAGTGTAGCCAGCAATGATGGATGACGTCATGATGATGGTGTTGGAGTTGGTTCAGGTCATTATGGTAGATAAAAGTCGTAAACATGATTTCATGACCTTCATTCTAAAATTTACCAACAAGATGATGTCAGATTAATTTTATAATTTGTGAACAAGTTGATGTTGAATTAATTTTAATTTTATTAATTTTTGATATTATATTTTATAAAATTTAAATTAATTAAATATCAAAATGATTATAAATTAAATAACAATGAGTATTGTTATAGTTAAATACTTTTTATATATGAATTTTATTATTGAATGTTGTATGTGTGAATTTATTATGAAGGATGGATGTAATTCACTGTATATATATATAAGGAGATTCTTATTTTTACTCGCTTAATGCGTGTAATTATCCGATCAAAACTCACAAAAGTATAAACTATTATTGTTTTAATAAAATTAAAACACATGACCATTTATATCATACATGTAATTAGATTAAAATTTAAATATTTTGAAATCAAATTTAGACAATTATAGACTTACCTAGAATAAAACTTCAGGAGTACTCTAAAATTTTCCCTTATTATGAGGTTTTAGTTTGAACAATTTTAGAAAGGATTCTGGGTTTGAAACTGCATTAAAAAAGAGTGAAAATGATTGGAAGTTAATCTTCTTAATGGTAACAATGGCTGATCCACTTTACTGCGCGGGTTGACCCGCAAAATGGAAAAGACATGACTAGGGTCATGTTTAAGAAAATTTTTTAGATAAATATAATCTATTATGTTATTATTTAGATATTTAAATTATTATTTGACATATATAAAAATATTATTAATAATTGATATATTTTTATAATAATCTCTACTACTTTATATATGTCAAATAATAATTTAAATGTTTATAATAAAGCAAACTCATTTAAAAATTACTCCATATATATTCAAACAATGCACACTTACATTCTGACAACGTGGGGTGCATGGGAACCACTCCTGACTCCAAAATTCATCAAAATTTATCCCTTGACCTTTAAATTAAATATATATATATTTTTTATAAATTTTAATTATTTTTTGATAGCATGTAATTAATTTTTGGGAATTTTTTAGATTTAAAATGATAAAAAATTATGTGTTATTGGTGTGTTGTAGCAAGTAATTAAAAATAAAATATATATTCTTAAAAATACATGTAACAATGCGAGTAAAGATCATTTCTACAAAGAGTATTTAACTTAGTTTTCTATTACGTGAACATGGATGAAGGGTTTTGAGTATAACGAAAATAGTTTTTAAAATAATAATTAAAGAACAATTCAAATTAAATTATCGAAATTAATCAAAAGAATAAACCTTGGTCTAATTTAACATCCATCATCGAAATTTTATAACTAATCATCAATGCAAGTATATATTAATTCACACATTGAATATTTACCATTGGAATTATTTTCTTATCTCTCCTTAGTTGTAGTTAATTAGAAAACAAGCGATCTAAATAATCATAATTAGTAAACATCCCAAGACAAGCACTAAATGTTTAATCTAGTAGCAGATTTAAGAATTAGAGAGATCAATAAAACTAAACAATACAAACACAAGTGATTACATTTTATTTAGTCAAATGTTCTTCCTAAAATTTAATATTTTTTGACACAGCAAATCAGTAAATTTTAGTTACTTCACAAATTAGAGGGATCAAATAATTACAGATTTGATATCTAATTTAGTAATAGATTGCAACGAATAATAAATTAGTAGGCCTCATAGTAATTAAACAAAACAATCATAAAAATAGTCACAGAAGAACATTCAATACTCAAAGCATAAATTAAACAATAAAAATAGATTAATTCTCACAGTTTTATTGATTTTGAGGCTTTTGTTTCCTTCAACTAATTAAAAACTTAGCCATGTAGGGTCATAGATGAAAACTTGAAGGAGAAGAGAGACAGGAGGGGGAGTGACATGTAAAAAAATCTAATCATTACTGCCCTCATTTATCCTTTTTGTATTAGCATTCAAACCTACTAAATCTTTTATAAATATTTCCTATAAATTCTTTTACAAAATCTTCTATAAAATCTCCTATAAATATTCTAAATATTATCCTAAGATAACAATATCCAAATCTAACTAATTAATGAAAATATTTAAAATAAAATAGGATCCTAATATAACTAGGAAAATTGTATTTTCAACTGGAATTTTTTGTACACTAGATTTAAAAATTTCTAAAAATACATCACATTAGATTCGTGTATTACAATTGCAGGCTAAAGAATGTCTTATATTACGAAGCGATATCAAAGCTGTCCAAAATCACTTAATTAGATTCATTTTGTACTTAACGCTTCCATTTGCATATTAAATCAAAATATAAGAATAATGAATATATTTATAAACAAAATAAGTTTAAAAGATTAAATATTAAGGAAGAAAAATATGATATTTTGCATTCTCATCAGTTATTCTCCAAATTTGATCTTGAATTTTTTTGTATATACTTTTGACGTTGTAAGGCATATTCTATATTGCATATTCTTATAGTTTACATTATTTGACCACTAAAATAATTTTGATGCTATGTTGTATATATAATATTGCGTAATGTTAAAAATTATAATGTACTCTCTGAGTTTTTTATCTACTTTTTTTTTTGCATGATTTTGATACTGGTGGATATGCTCTATATTATGCACTCTTAGAATTAATATTATGGGTTTGATAACTCCATAATGTGTAGTTATTTGTGTCCCATATTTGTAATTCTCTGATTGCTAAAGTCATTGTATTTACGCATATTTGGAAGGTTTTGTGCTTATATTTGTTATATCCAATTCTGATATCTTTCCTATGTGATATTGAGCAAACTGTGCATATTTGATATGTGATTAAGTAAATTTGTATCTGTTACTGATTTGGTGTTTTCTCTATCATAAGAAGGGCTCCAAACAAGATGATATATGCAGCAATTGAATTAGAATGGGAAGAGGAAGCCAAATATGCATCTCAGACCTCAATGTCGCGGCGTGGCATGGGAATACCGCGGCGTGTGCCTCCCCTGCATCAAAAGTCAGAGAGCTTCGCAAATGGAACGCCGCGGCGCAGGCATGTTAATGTCGCGACGTCTTTGATCTAAATTGGCACGCGCTGCGGCGTAGGTATGTTAATGTCGCAATAAGCCTCTGTTTTTCTGTTAACAGATTTTTAAAGGAGAGTTTTGAGAGTTCCACTGTAGTTTTTAGGTTTTAGAGAGACTGCTTCCTGTTCTTTATTTCTGGACAGATTGGAGGCTGAAGGAGTCAAGGATAGAGGTCATCTTCCTTAGGGAAGACGATTTGAGCTGCAAAGATGATATCTAATTTCTTCTCCCTTAGTTTTCTTCTCTCCCTTACCTTTTGAGCATGATTTTTTATTGTAATTTCGTGTTCAATGTTTAACAACTGTATTTAGGGATACTTCGAATCCTTTCTATGAATATTGATGTTTATGTTATCTTTTGAGTATATATTGATGTTTAACTTTGTTCAATCATATGGTTCTTAATGCTTTTGAAGGTTTGATCAGCTTTTGAATGATTTGTTGAAATCTGATGAACCTAGACATAGGAATTTGGATCTTAGATCATACGTATGGTTGATACATGTTCGATGAGTTCAATTAGCTTGGATGAATTGATTCGCTAATTGGATAGAAATATACCTTTTAACCATGTATAGCGAGTGTTTGAGAATAGATCGTTCATTAGTGGAGTTTACACTAGTCCTCATGAAAACATAAGAAACATAGTGGATTAGGTAAATGACACCAGGGTTGATTGAATTAGACATAGGCTTTTGACTAAATCAGATTCTCAAGTTAACTTAACAATTCATTAATGTTGCTTATAAGGATTGCATATCATTAGTATGAAATAGGAGGTGAAGAAGGATTTCCTAGATCTCTAAACCATTATCTTTATTGCTTTTGTAGTTTAGATTTAGTTTATTTACTTTTCTTCATTTTATATGTTCTTGAAAAGAATTTAACTAAGCTATTGGTTGTTACTTAGTAATGGAAGCCATATATCCTCATGGGAACAAACTTATACTCCGTATCTGTATTACTTGAATAACTCGTGCACTTGCGGTACACAAATGGTCTAACAAGTTTTTAGCGCTGGTGCTGGGGATAACAATTTAATTCCATTTTTCTAATATCAACAATGTGTTTAGTTAGTTCTAATTCGAGTTGTATAGTTCTTTTCTCATTTAAGTTTTCATTTTTTGTAGTTTAGGTACAATAAATGGAGGATGAACTTTATCATTCGAGGCCTTTGAGGGAGTCGCGACCCCTAAATAGAGACCTTCATTAAGACGAAGGAAGGCCTACCATCCAATCTATCACTTTTGTGATCAAATCGGCCATAATCGAAAGAGTTAGCAGTTTGCCTTGACAAAGTTCTATTAGGACTATAACTCAGGCCCTTCTTGGGAGGGAACCCAGGTTTTATGTTCTTGTTAGTTTTTATGTTTTTAGTAAGTTTTAAGTCATAAATATGCTAGTATATAAGTTTTTGTAGTTTTAATTATGTTTTAGTCTTTTATTGTATTTTAAGTTATAAGTATGTTAGTATGTTTAATTTCTGTAGTTAAATAGTTAGTATGTTTGATTTTAGTATCTCTAGTTAGTTTTAAGTCATATATATGTAGTATGTTTGATTGTAGTAAGCTAAGTTAGTTTGTATGTGTATGTTTAGTTTTAAGTTATATATAGGTTAGTATGTGTGATTTTGAGTTTCTACATATTTTAGTTGTCCATTTTATGTTTTAGCCTTTTGGACAAGTTTGAGAGGTGTTAATGATCTCTTTGGACAAAATTTTGCAGCAAAACTGAATTTGCTGCAGAATTGTGCAGGCTGATGTCTCACGCCGCGACGTTACTCTATTGCACACCGCGACATGACAGTTAATTCTGTGCATATTAAGCCTATTTTCAGAGAACTCAATGCCATGGCGTGATCCTTCAGAACTTGTTTAAAAAAAAAAAAAAGAGATACTTGTTTTGGGTGCTACTGAAGACACCCATTCTGATCAAATGCCATAGCATGGATGTTGTGTGCTGCGGTATGTGTCCTATAGTGGATATATTGTACATTGTTAGTTTAGTTTAAGTGTTTTTGAATATTTGTAGTATACTTAGCTCTCATATTTCAGATATTAATAGGCTCAGGTTCCCTAGACACCATGGACAGTGACAGTGAGACACTATTTCATTTAAGTTTGGGGGAGTATCATTACATGTTTTGGTTATTAAAATGTTGAATTTGTATAACATGTTTTGATATTTTGAGTATGCAGTAATGATAGTCAATATGTTATCATGATCATATGCTGAGCTTGACTATTATTGATGGGATATTGAGGCAAAATTTTTCAATTTTGATTGAATGATTGAATTGATGCTAGTGTGGAATTGGTTGTTCAATGACATAAATGGTTGCAATTTGATTACTTTCAGCGAAACCATAGGTGATCACAAGCATGTGAAATAATTTGGTTGCTTTTTATGTATGATTTACATTCCATATAGATGTAAGTGTAACTTTGAGTATGATAAGAGTACATATTTAGGGAAAGTTTATGGATGTGCATGTAGAGTTTCGATTATCCTAGAAGTTATTTTTAAACTCTCTTGAGGTGAAATCCTAGATTGTGCATAACTGAGGAAATGATTAGGGTATTGTTTGGACTGATTGAGTTTTTTAAGCCTACCCTGATATGATGATATCTCTAGATCCCATTTTGAAGCCTGATAATTATTTGGCCTTATATGTTTTTCATTCACCCACGTATTCCTTACCTTGTTAACTATTCTAATGCATGTGAAAGTATTACATTTTCTTCCGACCTTCATTCTTTGTTGAGTACATGATGTGTTATTTCTTGAAGTGAGTCCAGTGAGTAGGGGTATGTATATTCAATGCTAAAAGAACTTAAAGACCATTTGCAGTAAAAGAAAAGAAAAAAAGTATTGCTTTGTTCAATATTAAAAAAAGAGAAAAAAAAAAGAGAAAGAACAAGCAAAAGAAAAGAAAAATACAAAAAGAAATAAATGAATGGTTCTGTAGAGTTTTACCTTTCACTTTTGATTTCCCTAAAGATAGCATCACTGGGAGACTCAAGTCTTGAAATGATATGTGTATGTGTCTCGATATTTGTATGTATCCTTTCCTTTTTTTTCTTCACCCCATTACCATTGGCCTTACATTACAAGCTAGAAAAGACCCTCTTGATCCTCAGTTGTGTGTGGTTTACATTAGTGGAGAGAGAGTTTAGATTCAATTTTGTGGATTTGATGATTCATATACATATATGCTTATAAACTTATCCAGATGTGCATGACTTGAAGAGGAGAAATTTATCTTGCATGTTCGTGGAAAATGTGATTTGCATAAAATTATGCTAGATTGTTACATGTTTAGGATTGTGTATGTGTGGAGCTGATTGTGAGATTTTTGTATTCATTGAGAACCGATGCAATCATTCTGTACTGGTAAATATTAAAGTGAAAATTGAAATTTGCAAGTTGCTAAATGCATGTTGAGTGTAATTTGTTCAAGAAAGTTTACTTGGTCATACTTTATTTTGCTCGAGGACAAGCAAAAGGTTATGTTTGGAGGTGTGATAACTCCACAATGTATAGTTATTTGTGCCCCATATTTGTATTTCTCTGATTGCTATAGTCCTTGTATTTACGCATATTTGGAAAGTTTTGTGCTTATATTTGTTATATCTAATTTTGATACCTTTCTTATATGATATTGAGCAAACTGTGCATATTTAATATGTGATTAAGTGAATTTGTATTTGTTACTGATTTGGTATTTTCTCCATCATAGGAAGGGATCTAAACAAGATGATATATAGAGCAATTGAGCTAGAATGGGAAGAGGAAGCCAAATATGCATCTTAGACATCAACGCCGAGGCGTGACATGTGAATGCCGCGGCGTGTGCCTCCCCTGCATCAAAAGTCAGAGAGCTTCACAAATGGAACATAGCGACCCAGGCATATTAATGCCGCAATGTCCCTGACCTAAATTGACTCGCGCCGCGTCGTAGGCATGTTAATACCGCAGCGTGCCTCTGTTTTTCTGAGTCTATAAATAGATTTTAACAAATTTTTAAAGGACAGTTTTGAGAGCTCCGCTATAGTTTTTAGGTTTTAGAGATGCTGCAACCTGCTCTTCATTTCTGGGCAGATTGGAGGCAAGAGGAGTCAAGGATGGAGGTCATCTTCCTTAGGGAAGATGATTTGAGCTGCAAAGATGATTTCTAATTCCTTCTCTCTTAGTTTTCTTTTCTCCCTTATCTTTTGAGCATGGTTTTTGACAATAATTTCGTGTTCAATGTTTAGCAACTGTATTTAGGGATACTTTGAATCATTTTTTGAATATTGATGTTTATGTTATCTTTTGAGTATATATTGATGTTTAGCTTTGTTCAATCATATGGTTCTTAACGCTTTTGAAGGTTTGATCAGCTTTTGAATGATTTGTTGAAATCTGATGAACCTAGACATAGGAATTTGGATCTTAGATCATATGTATGGTTGATACATGTTCGACGAGTTCAATTGGCTTGGATGAGTTGATTCGCTAACTGGATAGAAATACACTTTTTAGCCATGTATAACGGGCGTTTGAGAATAGATCGTTCATTAGTGGAGTTTACACTAGTCCTCATGAAAACATATGAAACATAGTGGATTAGGTAAATGACACCAGGGTTGATTGACCTAGACATAGGCTTTTGACTAAATCAGATTCTCAAGCTAACTTAACAATTCATTGATGTTGCTTATAAGGATTGCATATCATTAGTATGAAATATGAGGTGAAGAAGGATTCCCTAGATCTCTAAACCATTATCTTTTTTGCTTTTGTAGTTTAGATTTAGTTTATTTGCTTTTCTTCATTTTATATGTTCTTCAATAGAATTTAGCTAAGCTATTGATTGTTACTTAGTAATGGAAGTCATATATTTTCGTGGGAACGATTTTATACTCCGTATCTGTATTACTCGAATGACCCGTGCACTTACGGTATACAAATGGTCTAACAAGTTTTTGGCGCTGTTGCCGGGGATAATGGTTTAATTCCATTTTGCTAATATCAACAATGAGTTTAGTTAGTTCTAATTCGAGCTGTATAGTTCTTTTCTCATTTAAGTTTCCATTCTTTGTAGTTTAGGTACAATAAATGGAAGATGAACTTTATCATTCGAGGCCGTTAAGGGAGTTGCGACCCCTAAACAAAGACCTTCATTCAGGCGAAGGAAGACCTACCATCCAATCCATCACTTTTGTGATCAAACTGACCATAATCGAAAGAGTTGGCAGTTTACCTTGACAAAGTCCTGTCGGGACTATAACTCAGGCCCTTCTTGGGAGGGAACCCAAGTTTTTATGTTCTTGTTATTTTTTATGTTTTTAGTAAGTTTTAAGTCATAAATATGCTAGTATGTTAGTTTTTGTAGTTTTAGTTTGTTTTTAGTCTTTTATTGTATTTTAAGTCATAAGAATGTTAGTATGTTTAATTTCTGTAGTTAAGTAGTTAGTATGTTTAATTTTAGTATCTTTAGTTAGTTTTAAGTCATATATATGTAGTATGTTTGATTGTAGTAAGCTTAGTTAGTTTGTATGTGTATGTTTAGTTTTAAGTTATATATAGGTTAGTATGTGTGATTTTGAGTTTCTACATATTTTAGTTGTCCATTTTATGTTTTAACCTTTTGGACAAGTTTGGGAGGTGTTGAGGACCTCTTTAGGCAAAATTCTACAGCAAAACTGAATTTGTTGCAGAATTGTGCAGGCTGATGTCTTACGCCGCGAGGTGACTCTGTTGCACGCCTGATAATCTGCTAGATTATCTGTTTTTCCAAAGCCTTTTGAGTGGATTTCACCGTTTAAGCCTAACTTTTGATGTTGTTTTGACCTTAAAACAGTTTTATTTTGTCTTTTTAGTTGATCCATTTTAGTTTATTAGATTGAGTTCATTTTGATTGGAATCATTGGTGCTTTAGCTCAATTGCTGTTGTTTTGTTTGTAGGCATCAAGGGAAACACTCTAGATGAGATAACTGAAGGCCTTGAAGGAAGATCAAGGGCATGTTTTCGGGATGTTAAGCGCCCAGGTGCTCTAGAAGCAGCGCCCAGACGCTCCAGAAGTAGCGCCCTAGAAGAACTCAGCATACATTCCCTGGAAGTTTAGCACCTAAGCACTAAAAACGAAGCACCTAGGTGCTTATGCTCACGATAGTAAAAATGCGTTCTGGACGTTCAACGCCCAAGCGCTCCAGACGCAGCGCCTAAGCGCCCATACCAGAGTATAAATTCATCTTTTCTGACCTAAATGAGGAGCTGTGTGGAGAGCTACGTGGGGAGACGTTTTGGGAGCAGAGAAGAGCCCTATTTTGGAGCTCTACGGTGGATTTGAAGAGAAGAAGAGTGGGAACTCAGATTTTCTTCAATCTTCCATGGAGTTTTGCATCTTCTTCCTTATTGGTTTAATTTCTACATTTATTTCTATGTCTAGCTAAACTCTCCCTTGTTGGGATTAGGTGGATTTCGATGGAACTTGATTGTTTTTGACATTAAATTCAATTAATATAAGTTGTTATTCCTATTTTGAGTTCTTGATCTCTTCTCTTAATGCTTTCTAAAGATTGATCCTCTTTGGAATGATTTTAGGGTTGTATGTTGAATGAAAATTTGATGTATAATTGTGCCATGAGATTATGAACCTTGCTTATCTCTAGGTTAGGAATAGTCATTGATTTGCTTATTATCTTGTTGAATTCTAAATCTTAATGCTTGTTATCTCTTAGAATCACCTAAGGAATTAGGGTTTTTAATTGGAGACAAAGAGTTAACTACCTAAGGAATTAGGAGTTGAGTATTTTAGAGAATTCGGTGACAAAATAGGAATAGTAGCTTGTGTTAGTTCCGATTGATATACAACAAGTGAAATTAAATGAAACTTGATCCCAACTCTTTCATTAATTGATTGTTTTTCATCTTGCATACTAAGTGTTCGATAATTTGCCAACTAGAAAAATCCAAAAATATTGTCATTGCTTGTGTTTCTTTTGATTTTATTATTGTTATTGGAACTTACTTAAATCCAAGTTTTAGTTTAAATAGTAGTTAACTTCGTATTTTGGTATTTGGTTATCGATCCCTGAGAACGATATCCAGTATCTCACCGATTTTATTACTTGACGATCTGGTACACTTGCCGTGGTCCCATCAAGTTTTGGCGCCGTTGCTGGGAATCGATTTTACCAATATCGGTAATATCGAAGGCAGCTACTAGTTTAAACCATTTCTCTTTCATTTATTCATTTTAGTGTTTAGTTTCTTTATTTTACTTATTTCATTGAATTATTTTTGTTCTAATATTTTGTCTCAAGTGTATGCGAGGTACCATTCATCCAGACAACCTTCTTTTTGACTCCGAAATTAAAAAGACCGCAAGAGCTTTGAGAAAGCAAACCAGAGAAAGAAGAAGGGATTTAGGTGGCATTCAAACAGTTATTAAAGACATGGCAGACAATGGAGAAAATGTAGATCCTCCACCACCACAACTACCTGTTAGGACTCTCATGGATTACTCAATCCCTAACATGGATGGGTGTGGAGCAAGCATAACAAGACCTCCAGTTCAGGCAAATAATTTTGAATTGAAGCCAGCTCTACTCCATTTGATTCAGAATAATCAGTTTGAAGGATTTGACAATGAGGACCCACATGCACACATAGCGGGTTTCTTGCAAATTTATGATACTGTGAAGCTCAATGGGGTGAGTGAAGATGCTATTCGTCTGAGATTATTTCTTTTCTCTGTGAGGGACAAAGCTAAGAATTGGTTGGATTCACTGGCTAGGGGACGCATTACCACTTGGGCTGTCTTGGTTCAAAAATTTCTAACAAGATATTTTCCTCCGTCCAAAGTTGCAAAGTTGAGAAGCGAGATCACTTCATTCAGACAGCTTGATGGGGAATCTCTCGGTGAGGCTTGGGATAGATATAATAAAATACTAAGGAAGTGTCCATATCACTGTTTTGACTTTTGCATCCAAGTGCAGAGTTTTTATAATGGTATGCTACCTCAAACCAGAGCCATAGTTGATGCTGCAGCAGGTGGGGCGTTGAATTATAAAACTCCAGAGGAAGCTTGGGAGTTGTTTGAGATGATGACCAATAATGACTACCAGAGGAATGAGGAAAGAGCTGTAGTAAGGAAATGGTACTTGGAGATTGATTCTATGAATGCACTGTTGGCTAAAAACAAGATTTTGACTCAACAATTTGAGAATCTCACAAAAAAAGTTGACACTCTTAGTGTGAATGTGGTGAGTAATGCTCTTTTGGCTTGTGATTTTTGTGGAGGTGAACACAGGAGTGTGGATTGTCCAGGGAATATGTTTGGACCTCCAGCTCAAGAGCAAGTGAACTTCATGAATAATCTTCTAAGGCAACAAAATAATCCTTACTCCAACACTTACAATCCTGGGTAGAGGAATCACCCAAACTTTTCGTGGAGTAATCAACGCAATCAAGCTCAACCAACGCAGCAGATGGGTTATCAAGGACACCCTCAACATTCATATCAAGGTCCTTCCTCATCCCAACCTCAGTCTAAAGAGAAGAAGGCTTCTTGGGAGTTAGCCTTAGAGAAATTAGCTACACAAACTTCATCTTTTGTTAAAACTACTACTGATTTTATGGAGGAGACAAGAGCTGGATTTAGAAATCAAGATGCTTCAATCCGTAATCTAGAAACTCAGGTGGGCTAACTTGCAAAACATATTTTGGAGAGACCTCCAGGCATATTTCCCCATGATATAATAGTAAATTCTAAGGAGCAATGTATGGTAATATCTTTGAGGAGTGAAAAAGTTATTAGTGCTCCATTGAGAAAAGATGAAGCTAAGGAAGTACCTACTTCAAGTTATAATCAAGAAAAAGATGCTCCAGAGGAAGAAATCTTTATTAAAGCCAAGAAGGAACTCGAGAGTACCAAGAAAGAAGAAAGATTCAGATTTGGGTAAACCATTGGACCCCTCACTGTATGCTAGCCTTCCATTTCCTCAGAGACTGAAGAAAGAAACTCAGGAAAAGCAAGATAGACAATTTTTGAAGTTCTTAGATGTCTTTAAGAAATTGCACATAAACATTCTTTTTGCTGAAGCTCTTGAGCAAATGTCATCATATGCTAAATTCATGAAAGAGCTCTTATCTAGAAAAAGGAAGTTTGAAGATAATACCACTGTGGCACTTACTGAAGAGTGCAGTTCTATTTAAAAGAAGAAGTTGCCACCAAAGCTCAAGGATCCCGGTAGTTTCACTATTCCCTGTGAAATTGGCTTACAATTTGCAGGAAAAGCACTGTGTGATTTGGGAGCTAGTGTCAACTTGATGCCATTGTCTATCTATGAGAAATTAGGTTTGGGAGATCCAAAACCCACTTTCACTATGTTGCAACTTGCTGATAGATCTCATTTATATCCTTGGGGTGTGGTTGAAGATGTGCTTGTAAAGGTGGATAAATTCATTTTTCCCATGGACTTCTTCATTGTAGATGTGGACGAGGATATTGATATTCCTCTTATTTTTGGAAGACCATTCCTAGCAACTTCAGGAGCATTAATTGATGTGCCTAGAGGAGAGCTTATTTTGAGGGTGGATGGAGACCAAGTGACCATTAATGTCTTTGATAAATCTACACTGACATCAGATCTCTATGCCCCCGTCAATTGCATCCAAGGTAAAGCTCAAAAGGAGTTGACTGGTAAGAATTCTTCACCATTGATTAATGCTGATTCTCCCACTTCCAAGATTGTTGATGAAAAAGAGAAATGTCTTTTTCTCTCTAAGATTGCTGGAATAGGAAAAGATCCTCCCATTTCTCATAATTTATTGCACAAAAGGCCGAAATCTTCTAATAAGCTGAAACCTGATCTGTCATTTGTTGAAAAATTGAGACCTCCATGGCCTGATGAAATCTCACATGCTAAGGTTTATTTAGAACTCTCAGGTTCAAGTCAAGTTCCACACGCCTTTGGAGGGGATTGCAAGGTCAGTGACCAAGTATGGAGACAAAGCTCTAACAGAAGAAAAGTGTTATCATACTTCTCCTGTTTCAAGCCACCTTGATGAGTTGAGAAGCAACGTCGAGCTGATGACGTTAAACAAGCGCTTCATGGGAGGCAACCAATGCTCATGCTCTTCTATCTCTACTTTTTTATTTTTGTCATTTTTGTGTGATTTTTATTTGTTTAATGTGTCTGTGTGCATTTTACTTAATTTCTTTATTTAGTTTTAACTTCTTGTTAATTTGAGTTTATTGCCTTTGTGAGTCAAGCCAATGTTGAACTGTTTGGAGTTTACTTTTGTTGGTCCCCATGTTTGATAGTATCATTGTTATGTGAGCCAACCATGCATGCACTGCTTGTTTGGGAAACTTGAAAGTTTTGTGGGCTTATTTCTTAGATTATGGTACTTGAATGAGGATTATGATTTACATGCATGAATCTTATAGCTTATTGTTAATGTACTTGGTGATTTTTGTGATTGGATTTCATAATTCATCCTTGGAAGTTGTTTTGAGCCTTCAACATTTTTGCTTTGATGAGAGGTCATTGGTGAGTTTCTATTCTCCTAGCTTTGCTTGAATCTTATTTGCATGCCATGATTTGCACAATGCATCGACATGATAGAGGCTGTTTTATTGTTAAGCCAGATAGCCATATAGCCAACCAAATGATGTTTGTTTCCTTTGTGTTACCCTTTTAAGCCTAATACACTGAATTCTTTGTTTGACCCATACAGCATGCTATAGCCAAAATAATGAATGTCTTATCCACCTGAAAGGAGTAATTGAGCATTGAATTTATTGAAGATGTGGGTTAGCAAGTTTGGGGTGACCAATGTTGAATGTTAAAAAAAAAACCAAATAAAAAGAGAGTTGGCTTGTTGAATAGGTACCCCTTTGAGACCGATGGGTTACTGGGAAAATACTTGATATAATGGTCAGGTACTCCTTTGAGACCATGTAGGTTATTAGGAAAAGAAAAGAAAAAAAAAGAAAGGAAAGGAAAAAAGGAAATTAAAAGGTATGAGATTTGTGAGTTGAAGATTTGTTAGAAGTACCAATGCTCACTTGCTCTCTAAGGTAGCAGTTTATATGTTCATTTTATCTACCTTGTACTTTGGCACCAAAGCGACCTTGAATAAAGTCCTTTTGATTGTTGCATTTATGAGTTGCATGCAAGCATGTTTGAGATGAAAAGCAAATCCAAGGAGGGTGAGCTCAATAAGTGATGACTGAGGGAAACACAAGCCCAAATACAAGAGTGACTGAGAGTCTCTATTCACTTTTAAAGAGTTTAAGTGCCCAATTATCAGGTGTATTTTGCTGCCATGTTCATTAACTTTCAAGATGTGATTGATCAGTGCATGGTTGTGATTTTTGACCCTCTGAGTCTCAGTTACGTAGTTGAGAATTCTACTTTCAAGAATGCATGTATGAATTGATTCATTGTAACTTTGATGCTTTTGAGTTGTGGGACACTCTTAGTTCATTTTATTCAGTTCAGCGTTGGTGTTTGAGTTGTGGAGTTATTTTTTTTTATTTATTTGACTCGTTTGTTATTCTGTTTTTGCTTGAGGACAAGCAATGTTTTAAGTTTGGGGTGGTGATAATCTGCTAGATTATCTGTTTTTCCAAAGCCTTTTGAGTGGATTTCACCGCTTAAGCCCAACTTTTGACGTTGTTTTGACCTTAAAACAGTTTTATTTTGTCTTTTAGTTGATCCATTTTAGTTTGTTAGATTGAGTTCATTTTGATTGGAATCATTGGTGCTTTAGCTCAATTGCTATTGTTTTGTTTGCAGGCATCAAGGGAAACACTCAGGATGAGATGACTGAAGGCCTTGAAGGAAGATCAAGGGCATGTTTTCGGGATGTTAAGTGCCCAGGCGCTCCAGAAGCAGCGCCCAGGCGCCCTAGAAGAACTCAGCATACATTCCCTGGAAGTTTAGCACCTAGGCGCTAAAAACGAAGCGCCTAGGCGCTCATGCTCATGACAGCAAAAATACGTTCTAGACGTTCACCGCCCAGGCGCTCCAGACGCAGCGCCTAGGCGCCTATACCAGAGTATAAATTCATCTTTTATGACCTAAATGAGGAGCTACGTGGGGGGACGTTTTGGGAGCAGAGAAGAGCCCTATTTTGGAGCTCTACGGTGGATTTGAAGAGAAGAGAGTGGGAACTCAGATTTTCTTCAATCTTCCATGGAGTTTTGCATCTTCTTCCCTATTGGTTTAGTTTCTACATTTATTTCTATGTCTAGCTAAACTCTCCCTTGTTGGGATTAGGTGGATTTCAATGGAACTTGATTGTTTTTGACATTGGATTCAATTAATATAAGTTGTTATTCCTATTTTGAGTTCTTGATCTCTTCTCTTAATTTTTTCTAAAGATTGATCCTCTTTGGAATGATTTTAGGATTGTATGTTGAATGAAAATTTGATGTATAATTGTGCCATGAGATTATGAACCTTGCTTATCTCTAGGCTAGGAATAGTCATTGATTTGCTTGTTATCTTGTTGAATTCTAAATCTTAATGCTTGTTATCTCTTAGAATCACCTAAGGAATTAAGGTTTTTAATTGGAGACAAAGAGTTAACTACCTAAGGAATTAGGAGTTGAGTATTTTAGAGAATTCGGTGACAAAATAGGAATAGTAGCTTGTGTTAGTTCCAATTGATATGCAACAAGTGAAATGAAATGAAACTTGATCCCAACTCTTTTATTAATTGATTATTTTTCATCTTGCATACCAAGTGTTGATAATTTACCAACTAGAAAAATCTAAAAATATTATCATTGCTTGTGTTTTTTTTATTTTATTATTGTTATTAGAACTCACTTAAATCTAAGTTTTAGTTTAAATAGTAGTTAACTTCATATTTTGGTATTTGGTCATCGATCCCTGAGAACGATATCCAGTATCTCACTAATTTTATTACTTGACGATCTGGTACACTTGCCGTGGTCCCATCAACGCCGCAGCGTGACAGTTAATTTTGTGCGCATTAAGCCTATTTTCAGAGACCTTAACGCCGTGGCGTGCAAGTGCAATGTTGCGGCGTGATCTTTCAGAACTTGTTTAAAATTAAAAAAAAAAGAGATACTTGTTTTGGGTGCTACTGAAGGCACCCGTTCTGATCAAATGCCGTAGCATGGATGCTGTGTGTTGCGGTATGTTGTCTTATAGTGTATATATTGTACATTGTTAGTTTAGTTTAAGTATATTTAAATATTTGTAGTATACTCAGCTCTCACATTTCAGATATTAATAGGCTCAAGTTCCCTCGACACCATGGACAGTGACAGTGAGACACTATTTCCTTTAAGTTTTGGGGAGTATCATTATATGTTTTGATTATTAAAATGTTGAATTTGTATAACATGTTTTGATATTTTGAGTATACAGTAATGATAGTCAATATGTTATCATGATCATATGCTGAGTTTGACTATTATTGATGGTATATTGAGGCAAAATTTTTCAATTTTGATTGAATGATTGAATTGATGCTAGTATGGAATTGGTTGTTCAATGACACAAATGGTTGCAATTTGATTACTTTCAGTGAAACCATAGGTGATTAGAAGCATGTGAAACAATTTGGTTGATTTTTATATATGATTTACATTCCACTTAGATGTACGTGTAACTTTGAGTATGATAAGAGTGCATGTTTAGAGAAAGTTTATGGATGTGCATGTAGAGTTTCGATTATCCTAAATGTTGTTTTTTAACTCTCTTGAGGCGAAATCCTAGATTGTGCATGACTGAAGAATTGATTAGGGCATTGTTTGGACCGATTAAGCTTTTTAAGCCTACCTTGAAATTATGATATCTCTAGGTCCCATTTTGAAGCCTGATAATTATTTAGCCTTATATGGTTTTCATTGACCCACGTATTCCTTACCCTGTTAACCATTCTAATGCATATGAAAACATTACATTTTCTTCCTACCTTCATTGTTTGTTGAGTACATGATGTGTTATTTCTTGAAGTGAGTCCAGTGAGTATGGGTATGTATATTCAATGCTAAATGAGCTTGAAGACCATTTGCAGTAAAAGAAAAGAAAAGAAAGTATTGCTTTGTTCAATATAAAAAAAAAAAAGAGAAAAAATGAAAGAACAAGCAAAAGAAAAGAAAAATACAAAAAGAAAGGAATGAATGGTTCTGTAGAGTTCTACCTTTCACTTTTGATTACCTTATTAATGATAGCATCACTACGAGACTCAAGATTTGAAATGATATGTGTATATGTCTCGATGTTTGTATATATCCTTTCCATTCTTTTCTTCACCCCATTACCATTGGCCTTACATTACATGCTAGAAAAGACCCTCTTGATCCTCAGTTGTGTGTGGTTTACATTAGTGGAGAGAGAGTTTAGATTCAATTTTGTGGATTTGATGATTCATATACATGTATGCTTATAAACATATCCAGATGTGTATGACTTGAAGAGAAGAAGTTTATCTTGCATGTTCGTGAAAAATGTGATTTGCATGAAAGGATGCTAGATTGTTACATGTTTAGGATTGTGTATGTGTGGAGCTGATTGTGAGATTTTTGTATTCATTGAGGACCGATGCAATCATTCTGTACTGGTAAATATTAAAGTGAAAATTAAATTTGCAAGTTGTTGAATGCATGTTGAGTGTAATTTGTTCAAGAAAGTTTACTTGGTCATACTTTATTTTGCTCGAGGACAAGCAAAAGGTTAAGTTTGGGGGTGTGATAACTCCACAATGTGTAGTTATTTGTGCCCCATATTTGTATTTCTCTGATTATTGAAGTCCTTGTATTTACGCATATTTGGAAGGTTTTGTGCTTATATTTGTTATATTCAATTCTAATACCTTTCCTATATGATATTGAGCAAACTGTGCATATTTAATATGTGATTAAGTGAATTTGTATCTATTATTGATTTGGTGTTTTCTTTATCATAGGAAGGGCTCCAAATAAGATGATATATGGAGCAATTGAGCTAGAATGGGAAGAAGAAGCCAAATATACACCTCAAACATCAACGCCGAGGCGTGGCATGTGAATGTCGCGGCGTGTGCCTCCCCTGCATAAAAAATCAGAGAGCTTCACAAATGGAACGCCGTGGCGCAGGCATGTTAATGCCGCGACGTCCCTAACCTAAATTGACACGTGCCGTGTCGTAGGCATGTTAATGCCACAGCGTGCCTCTGTTTTTCTGAGTCTATTAATAGATTTTAACAAATTTTTAAAGGATAGTTTTGAGAGCTCCGCTGTAGTTTTTAGGTTTTAGAGAAGTTGCGGCCTGTTCTTCATTTCTGGGCAAATTGCAAGCTGGAGGAGTCAAGGATGGAGGTCATCTTCCTTAGGGAAGATATGTTGAGCTGCAAAGATGATATTTAATTCCTTCTCCCTTAGTTTTCTTCTCTCCCTTATCTTTTGAGCATTATTTTTTATTGTAATTTCATGTTCAATGTTTAACAGCTATATTTAGGGATACTTTGAATCCTTTCTATGAATATTACTGTTTATGTTATCTTTCGAGTATATATTGATGTTTGGCTTTGTTCAATTATATGGTTCTTAATGCTTTTGAAGGTTTGATCAACTTTTGAATGATTTGTTGAAATTTAATGAACCTGGACATAGGAATTTGGATCTTAGATCATACGTATGGTTGATACATGTTCGATGAGTTTAAACAGTTTAGATGAGTTTATTCGTTAACTGGATAGAAATATACCTTTTAGCCATGTATAGCCGGTGTTTGAGAATAGATCGTTCAGTAGTGGAGTTTACACTAGTCCTCATGAACACATAAGAAACATAGTGGATTAGGTAAATGATACCAGGGTTGATTGACCTAGACATAGGCTTTTGACTAAATCAGATTCTCAAGCTAACTCAACAATTCATTGATGTTGCTTATAAGGATTACATATTATTAGTATGAAATAAGAGGTGAAGAAAGATTCCTTAGATCTCTAAACCATTATCTTTATTGCTTTTGTAGTTTAGATTTAGTTTATTTGCTTTTCTTCATTTTATATGTTCTTGAAAAGAATTTAGCTAAGCTATTGGTTGTTACTTAGTAATGGAAGCCATATATCCTCGTGGGAACGAACTTATACTCCGTATCTGTATTACTTGAATGACCCGTGCACTTGTGGTATTTAAATGGTCTAACAAGGTTACTAAAATAATTTGTGTTTTGTGCATAAAATATTATGTAATATGTTGGAAATTGTTGTATTTGTTATGCCTAATACTATTTGATTTTGAGAGTCGCTATATGGAATATCTTGAAACTATTATGAAGCACTTTACATAATTATGAGCTTGCCTTCGCAGGACCAATTATGATAAGGTGCTATTTTGTTGATAATGTTGTTATAGTGTTGCATTGAGGATTATGTTGGTAATGCACTTATCGATTTGTCTTCATTAATGTAATTCCTGCTGATTTGTTAAATGTACTAAAAGTTATGTCCTTATAGATTTTAGTATCCTCTCTGTACTAGTTTTAAAGACATGATTTTTAATATAATTTCTAATGATTAGTGTTTTGAACAGGGTTCAAATTATTGCATGAATGAGGTTGATGTATGTAGTTTCCTTCAATGCACGATGGTTGTGACAATGGTGCAAGGGATGGGTACCTGTAAAGGCACTCCAACGCTCAAGTTAGATCGTGGACAAGGTAGGTAATGTTTGGAATTAGATGCATACCTTTGCTTCATTGTGTGGTATTTATAGGAGCGTCTTGATTGATAAGAATCATGATTAAATCTGCATTAAATGCTATTAATTAAGATAAGAATCTAATAAGATTGTTGTCTCTTATAACTGTCTAATCTATTTATGAGAGATATAATTAATTCATCTATCTATGAAGAATTTTGTTAGGGATTTACTTCTCATAAGTAGGTATATTTACTTACTTAATAACGCTCATAAATATCTAAGATCTAATCCTAGTAGGTCAGGTTGCTCATGAACCACTAACTCGAAACCTAGTCCAGAACAATTGCCCACATCTTGGCGCTTAGATGTGACAGCTAATTGTTAAGATATCCGAGTTCATCAAGAGCAAGTGGCACGCATAGGACAAAGGGATCCAAGTCATAATATTAATTCCAGATCTCGCGATGTTTTTAACGAAGGGCCGAAATTTGTGATGAAAAGTAAAAATCAGGATACCCTCAGTGTTGATTAATTTGGCTGGGATCTGATATAGATCACTCTGTCTTAAGTCGATACGTTGTTGTCTGTGATTCGTACTGAGTTGCCCCCATACCAATTTAGTCAGTGGGACCCATCATTTATTCTAATGGTAATTTGAAGGTGAATTCGTAATCCGTATTATGAATTTATCATAATATCACGGTATTAGTCTGTGATCAGACTTGATATCATCCTGCCATATTACACGTCGTTTTAATTTTGAGCATTGTTCTTTCAACTACTATATCAGGTACGCTCTGTCATGTGGCTAAAAGGTATTGGAAGCCATCGTTTGAGTTTCGTACCACCATGATTACTATTTCAAATTCAATGTGAATTCTTCATTTTACCCCTTCTAATGGCAATGGTTGGGGGACATTTCTTGTGCTATAAATAGGAGTGGGGGAATGTAACACATTTGAAAACATGTTAAACTTGTAAATAGTTACAAAGGTAGCCTAATACTTGCTTAACATGTCTATTAAATTTTGCAGCCTTCTGAGCTAACTTAATCACTTTGCTATAATACTATATGAGAAAAATAGTTGTTATTAGCTTCGGAATTAGATTAACTGCTTAGTTAATGGAAATAAAGGTGGAGAATTTGTTTCGAAGTCACAAATGTATTGAAGATGAAGTAGTTAAATTTTGAGGATAATCAGAGTTAGTTTGGTATTTTTAAGCATATTAAGAGTGCGTTTTAATGCTAGATTGACTAGTCGCAGATATGAAAAAATAAGGAATTGGTGAAACAACAAATTAGACAAATCTTAGAATTTATTCTAAAATTGTTGAAAGTTAAGAAACTTGATTTGATAAAATATAAGTGTTTTTAACATATTAGGAGTTCTAGCTAAAAATCTAAAGAGGCTTTCACGTTTCTCTCTCTTTTTGTCCTTGACTTTCTTAGTCTTTAATGAGATATTTCTCTCATTCTCACTATTGTCACACGGTTGCTAACAGAAAAACACAAAGAAAAAGGAAAGAAAGAAAATAGAAGAAAAGCAACAACAAACAAAGGCTGAAAATAGGAGGAAGAAGAAGGAAGAATTAGAGAAGAGCTCTTGAGTTCATTTCTTTCTGGACATTAGAGATAGGGGGTTTTATTCATCTTTCCCTTTTGATTCCTCTTGTGCGATGTTAGATTACATTAGTGGAGAGAATGAGTTTGGTGAGTAAGTTTGTGTTCTTGGCTTGATTCACTACAAGAAAAAATGAGATTTGCGAATGATAAATTCACCGTAAATCACTTAAAATCCGCCGCAAATTAATAATTTGCGGCAGATTTGTGGCAGATTCGCCACCACCGCAAATACGATCGACGCAATATAGTTTGCTGCAGATTTTAATTTCTGCCATACATTTTTTCATCGCAAATTTGTTGCGAATTTTTCTACCGCAAATTTGCTGTGAATTTTTTCACCGCAAAACTCTCTGGGAACATGCCAGAATCGTTGCCGGAAATGGGCTAATTTGCGGCGAATTTTGCAGCAGATTTTGCCTCGCCTAATTTGCGGCGGATTTTGCCTCGCCTAATTTGTGGCAGATGTTGCCGCCGCTAATTTGCAGCTAATTTTTTCGTCGCTAATTTGTGGCGGATTTTGAGGTGAATTTTTTCGCGACTGAATTGCAGTGGATTTTTTGGTTGCAATTTTTGCGGTGAATTTTATGGCAGATTTGTCAATTTGTGGCAGATTTTGTAACGAATTTTTTTCCACAAAAATCTACGCAAATTTGCTGCTGATATTTTTGCAGCAAAATCTGCCGCAAATTTTTTTGAATATAAAAATAATTTAAATTAAATATTCAAAATCCACAATATAACAAAATCCACTCAAACATCAATTTCATCCTGTTAATGCATTTAACCAATCCATAAAACAAATATAACAAATCGCATACAACATAACTCATTGTTCAAATACAACATAACAAAGTTTGTTCAAATGTCATCTTCATCATGATCATCTTCACTATTCTGATTATCTTCTTCTGTTAGTTGTAGTTGTTAGCTTGGCTGAGTGCCAGCGGTTTGTACATATGATTTCAGCTCATTAATCATTTGGTTCTGTTGACGCTGGTATTGTTCAAATCGTATTTTCCACTCTGCTTCACGTTGTTGTTCACGTTGTTGGCCTTGCTGTTTCTTTTGCTGTTGAATCTCCTAAACCCGATCCAACATCTCCTGCTGCAACTGCTCCTTAACCTGATTAATATATGTAAACATAAATTCATCAATTCATTCACAAATAATGAATTAACTAAAAATACGAAATATAAAATGATTGACTACATCCGAACTGCCAAGGATAACTCAGAATGAGTTTCGCAGCCATACCATAATGGCTGACTTGAAGCATTTAATAGATCATAAAACTCTTCGGCCTCTGGATATGGAGCATCTTCAACACTCTGTTCAAAACGACTCCTAAAATCCCCAAAGTCTGTTCCAGCTGCATCACAAACCATATTTTGATATCTATCAATGACGTCTTCGTCCTCTGATATAGGACTATTAGCAGTATTCACATCAGAGTTTATATCTACACTAATTAGATCAGGCTCTTCCTCTCCATGATCTGTCCAATACCAATACCTAGGTTTGAATCATTTTTTATACAAGTGAATTTTCACAATCTCAGGTTTCAATAATTTCCCACTATAACATATCAAACAAGGACACCTAATTGTGCCTTCACTTAAGTAATGGGAAGATCGACATGCATAATTCACAAACTCTTCAACTCCACATACAAATTCTTGTTTAAGTCCTCTACGACTCGAATAAGTCCTATTATACATCCATCTACAATTTTCTAGAACTACCATTTTCTGCAATGATAATTTTACACTTAAATCAAAATACAAAAATGCAAAATGCACAACATATGTTACATAATTAATATATTTTAAAATTATACATATTTAAATATTTCAATCCAAACAATTAGTATTTCCAAAAACCTCATCTCTTTTAACATGGTTTGGCCCTATCCCCTTCTGGTGCCTTAACACCCTTTACTAAGCATAAACAAAGGATTCTAACAACTAGGGAACTCAAAACATCCAAAAACAACATTTTTGTCCTTTTTATTCAATCTCAACCTTTGACCTTTGCTCAGTAAAATGAGCATAACTTGAGTTACGAAAGTCGAAATTGGACAAATTTTATGTCGTTGGAAAGCTAAGAGAAAGAGCTACAACTTTTATGAAGACCACAAAAGCTAATTCTCAATCTATCTAGGGACACGAGCTGTGTTGTTTGACACGACCCAACCCATGTCATACTTTGTCTGCACAGTTTCAAGAAATTGAACTAGCAGAAAGGGACAAGGCCCCCAGTGTTATAGGACACGGGCCATGTTTCTTTGACAGAAATACTGCAAAACATCTCTGCAGAGTCGTGGCACTGTTCCTGGTCCAAAATCTCACTTCCAATCACTCTTGATCTGTTTTCTTGGTGACTTTTAACATAAAAAACATCCCCTAAATATGTTGTAACACTTTTACACCCTATTAATTCTCTTAATTTGGATCAAACACTAAAAATCACCTCCTTAGTTATTCAAAACCTAGGTACCCACTTCAAGAACCAACTAGCTCATATCTATGGATAAATCCATCTATTTTGTTCTCACCAAATAGAAATAACCATTTCCAATCAATGGAAACAAGAATCAACTAAAGAAACTAGTTTTCCTCCTTTGAAAACCTATCTTCTCCATCTAAGCTCTAAGTCCTAGCATAGAAAAGATGAAGGAGACAAATATAAAAAACACCCCTACCTCTTGAAGACACTTGATCCTTGAAGCATTACTCTTACAATTCGGGGTGACGGTGCCGGAGTGGGCTGGGGGTCGGTGGAAGGGAGAAAGGGGAGAGAATTAGAGAAAGAATGTCATCTAAAAAATGAAAATGGCAGAAGGAAGAAGATGAAGTGGATTTAATTTTGCGACAGATTTTTTGCGGTGGAAAAATCTGCTGCAAATGTATTTTTTGAATTGCGACAGAATTTACAGCTGATTTTTCCACCGTAAATTATTTTAATATTTTTTTAGATTTTTTTATTATACTTATCAAATTTTGCAGTGAATTTTGTCACCGCAAATTTAAATTGAGATTTACAGCGGATTTTGCCGCAGATTATTTTAATATTTTTTTGAATTTTTATTTTACTAATCTATTTTGTGTCAATTTTTTTGCAGCAAATTTTTTGGAATTGCGGTAGAATTTGCAACGGATTTTTCTGCCATAAATTTAAATTTAAATTTGCGACAGAATTTATATTTTTTACAAATTTTTAATTCTAAGTCCGCCGCAATTTTTTTTGAAATGCGGCGGATTGTTTTGCCGCAATTTTTTTTTTTGAATTGCGACGAAATTTGAAGCCGGTTTTTCTGCTGCAAATTTTTTTTAATAAAAAAATATATTTTATGATAGAAAAGTTGCCAAAGAAATTTAGTGGTGAAAAATTCGCCGCAAAAATTCACCGCAAAATCAGTCGCAAATTAAAATGGATTTTAATCCGTTGCAAAATTCACCGCAATTGCAGCGGATTCGAATCCGCCACAAAAAATTCGCCGCAAATTCACTGTTTTCTTGTAGTGATTCTTTGTTCTAAGAGTTAAGTTTGAGGGTTTTCAACTTGCTAGAGGTATGAATGCTTGTTTTAACTTAGTAGATATTCATGAGTTTCTTGGTTGAGCAAGTTAGTAAATGAGTATTTTCTTGTTTGAGCTAGGCTTAAATCCATAATTTGATGAGTTGAAGTTAGTGTTTGAGAAGCATCACATGTTAAGGGACCATGTTTGATGTTGAAAATCCTTTAGGATTGATGTTTGAGTGATTGGATAAGGCTATGTTCCTAATGGAACAACACCCGTTTTTGCAGAATTCTGCAGAAATGATTTTGGTGTACTGGTGATTGCGGGATTTGAAGGATGCAAATTCAAATGCAGGTTATCTCAAGTAATAAATTTCTCGGGAGTCCGAGGTCGATCCACAGGGAATTGATGAAGAAAAATTAATTGAGGTAAAAAAAAGGATTTGTTACAACACAAAAAGTAATAAAAGATGTTCACAAATGAATTTAAGAACTTGCTTGGGTTAGGAGATCCACTCTTGGTAATAAATTAAAGACAAGATTATTTCTCTTTATAACTCAATTGATATCCATACACAACGGAGGTTCCAATCGAAAAATATAACATTCAAAGTTTAATTATATATGCAATCATATTATGATTCCTTTAATTATCTATCAACATATGTAAATGAGTTCAAGCATTCACTGTGCCAATCCTATTATCTACAATAAATCAAGATCTCCATTATACAAAGATGGTTTCTAAATTGATTAGAAACAAAATACAACATATATAATGTCCATTTGATAATATATCATTTAAGTACAAGAAATAGAATAATCTAACCTTATTTCATTACCAAGAGCTTCACTCTTTCACCAAAGCAAGATGAAGATTTAATTACTCATAGATAAGAAGAAAGAAAGAGAGAAGAAGAGAAAGATGAACATAGCTTCAATTTAGAGTAAGAGAAAATTACAACAAATGAAAACAATAAACAAGCATAACCATAACTTCTAAAAACTAAGCCTAATACCAAGAATACCAAATGATCAGCTAATGGTACCTTTTATAGAGGATTAGGGATACAAAATGACAAGGGGGCTGATTAAGAGTATGTGGATGAGTGGGTGAATGAGTGGAAAATGCCAAATGGTGAGTTGGTGAGTGGAAAATTATTGAGATTCTTTGTCTCTAAAATCATTCAGTGCTGGTCTTATAGATGCCATCAGAATGAAGCAACATGGTCTTCATAAAAGTTGTAGCATTTTGTCTCAGCTTTTCAATGCCACCAAAATCATCCAAAAATTCATCATACAGCCCAAGATATGACCCAATTACTGTAGACTATTCAGGCCTAGTTTCAGTACCTCTGTTTTGACTTCCAGACCCAATATCACCTCCAATCTGTCCGAATGAGCTCTTATGTTCCTCATAAAAGTTGTAGATATGGGTCTTAACTTTCAAATATCCAAATTTTAGCTCAAGAAAGTTCTTACAGACCGAGTTATGCTCTGATTACTGCACACTATTCAGGTTCCAGTCACAAAACCCGTGTTCTGACTTCCAAGCCCATTTAGTTCCTCTATATGTCCATATTTTACCTGGAGCTCTTCATGAAAGTTGTAGAGGTCTCTCTTATCTTTCATACAAGGTAAGATACATAATTTTTACATATCTAAAACTCAAGATATGACTGAAATAAAGAAATAGTGTAAGACCCAAATAATGCTAGAAAAATCAATTAAGTCCAGTTTGAGTCCAAACTTACAAAACATAACCAGGCTTAATCAATTAAGTACATGAAGAGTGTAAATGACTAAAAATGGGGGTTTATTAATGTATAAAATGTGATTATCAACTGGCGCCTAAGTGCCACCGTTGGGCGCCTAGGTGCCCAATCCCATAAAGTGAGCAACATCATGCTGCGTGTAGGGCGCTTGAGCGCCCATTGTGGGGCGCCTAAGCGCCAGTGAGCGCTTGAGTGCCAGGTGATGGGCGTCTGAGCGCCTGTCGCAGGGTAATGCCTTTGCCATGCCAGTGCCTGAGAGCTGGGTATGAGGCACCTGAGCGCCCAGATAGGATTTTGAAAAGATCTTTATTTTGTGAAAATGAAGTTTTTATCTTGTGTAGATATATTATGTTTGGATAGAGGATTTTGGAGGGAAAGGAAATGGAGGGATTATTTTTTATTTTGAATAAATATTTTTTATATTTAATTTTTTTTAAAATGAATGAATAATACGAAAGATAATCATATAATATTTCAATCATCTTTTATTCATGTTTATAAATATTTTATAATTATCTTAATTTATAAATAAAAAATAAGTTTTTCTTTTCCTTTCCCTCCAAAACCCTCCATCCAAACATACCTTGGGTATTCAACGAAGTGTTAATGATATGAATATATGATCAAAATTTACTTTTTTCACTATCTTACAATAAAAACTCTTCTTATTAAATATGTTCTCATATATATATATATATATAGAGAGAGAGAGAGAGAGAGAGAGAGAGAGAGAGAGAGAGAGAGAGAGTTCCGTGAATCCACAGGTGCTAACGTACACGTACACTCTGGCCTTTTCTCCAACAAAGCTGCATTCTCACCACTACACTGCAGACCAAGCACAGAGGGAACGAGGCTGCAAAGCTCCCCACCACACAACTCTCATCACTTCATCTATATAGCATATTTTGGCATCTTCCCTCACCTCACTGCACTCTCCTTCACGCCATACACAACATAACACACACAGATTTTCAGCACACAATGTATAGCATACACAGGCTTTGCGAGAGGGGGGAAGCAGAATGAAATTTTGAGGAATTCTTTGATCGGTTGAAAGAGGGAAGAGAGTTGAAACTGCTGGAATATTTGGAAAAGCGAAAGGGGAGTGTTCGTTTCTTCTTTCTAGTTTTTAGCTTGCTGGATCAGAGGTAAGTAGGCTCCTTTCCTCATCCTGTTCCTCCTTGTTTTTTCGGCTTGTTGTTTGGTCGTATGCGTGCTTGAATCTGTAGCTGCATAAGTCCGTGTAAACATACTTGTTATTGAATGCTGGAATCTAGTTAACCATACACATTGTAATCCCAAAGTGTCATACTCTTTAAGCACTAAAATCGAATGCTGAACCTAGAAGATAACCACCATCTCCCCGCAAACTAAACCGGTAAACCCATCATAAAATATAAAGAAAGAAATTAACTCACATACAAGTAATCACCATACTGCATCAAATTCCTCATAAACACACAAACCAGCTTCCATTCTGGCTTCTCGCCTAACAACCAGAAACCAGTAGCCCCGATAGCCCCTCAAATTCCAATCGAACCCCACAGTTGAGATTTATGAGTACAATGCCAGAAAGTTTTAACATTGGAATAAGGGTGTCTGAGTCTGATAGTGGTTTGGGTTCAAAGTTTGTTTTTATTTGTGGATCGAAGTTTTTGATTCTTGATTGGGCTTGAGTATTATTTTGTTTCACTTGTGGGCTTATTTTAAGAAAAATATAAAAAACAAAAAATATAAATATAAATAATAAAATAATTAAAGATAAATAACAGTAGCAAAAATTATGAAAATTATGAAAAAGAAGATTTAATAAAAGAAATAATGGGTTCTGTTAGTAATGAAAAAAAATAAAAAATAAAAATCAAAATCAAAATAGTGAGTTTAATGAATATAGAAATTAAAAATGAAAAATAAAGATAAAAATAAGGAGTTCCTTTAATGAATTATTTTTCTTGTTGGCTTTTGTTGCTCTTATTAATAATATAATCCTCGTGTTTTTTTTTATTTTCTTGAATTATTATATAGTTTTATTGTTAACTTTGTTCAAATATCTCTTGCATTGTTTGGTTAAATAAATTGTGTGATCCATGATTAAATAAATTATTTTCAAAGGATCAAATGAAAAATCCTTTTTTTCAAATCTTTTAAATTTACAAAATGATCAATGATAATAATTGAATAGTCAACATCACGGAGTTAACTTGAACTCTATATTAGAGTGGATTCTATTTTTCACAATATCTCTAAAAAAAATCTTTTCAAAATTAAAATTAATCAACATACAATAATTTTTTTTAAAGAGTTGCTTGCCTTTAAACTTCTCATTACACTCAAATGGTAGTAGACACAAAGGTCAAGTTAAAATTAATTTTTTATTTAATTTAATTTTCCTTCTTATATAAGTTTTGTAAATTAGTTTCTGTTTGTTTAAAGTGTAAAATAAATAATGCTAAGATTGTAAATAAATTTACACAACTAACTTTATGATAATCATTTTAGGATAGATGTATCATGGGTGTAATGAAATTTAATTTCTATTATTTTTTGTGTATAATTAGATTCTTAACTCGATCTCAAATTTCAAAGACTAGTTTTGCAAAGTAAAAAAAGTTTTTTAATTATTTTCCTAAAATTAAAATTAGTTATGACTCCCCTATATGTTTACAAATTAGTTAACTCTTGTCAGAACGTCTTCCAAGTAGGTTGTGACAAATAATTTTTTATTATTATCGTTCACTTACGTATTATTATATTACTTTTCAAATATGTTTTTATTAAAACTCTTAAAAAAGGATTTTGCAATAATGAATCAAAATTCAATTACTTCTACAGTTCAATTAAAGTTTTCTTGTTGGAGTTTAGATTAAATAATTAGTATAAATAGAACTTAGGGCATTAATTTAGTATCCATCTTTTTCTTCCTAAGTTTATTATCCAAAGTGAGTTGTAAAAAATTTCATTAATAGCTATTTATATTTGAAGAAATTCTAAATATTTATTATAAAAGCATTAGTTAATAAATGCTTGATAACTATTCTTTGGATCAGGATTTTCTTAATTTTTTTTTCTTTTCAAATGGTTAATTGTAAGAGAGATAAAGACACAAAAAAGTTAAATGTGAGACCTAATTAAAATTTATGAATTTTTTTTTATAATTTAATGTCTTTCTCTCTCTTACAATTGATCACTTGAAAAGAAAAAAAATTAAAAAGATCCTGATCCCTATTCTTTGGACACCAAATCCATCAAAATACCATAGTTTACCCTAGAACTTATGCTACTTTGTATAATTTTTTTTTTAAAATGAACTTACGATATAATTTTTTTGGTAAAATTATTAGGTGATCTCATCTCACATTTTTAAGTGAATGACTAATTCTTATCCAGACATTTATTTGGGTCGGATGGGATTGAAATCACATACCCTCATTTTTTCTCTCATTCTCTATCCCTCATTTAAAATATACTAACTCGATTAAAAAAGAGACATCATAATTTAATGTGCTTAACTTTCTCTTTTCTTGTTCCCTTGTCCATATTTCCACCCCTTTCGTTTCCCATCGGCACCAAACCTATTATCGGCAATGGCAAATGGAAAATCATGGCGTCTGTTGCATATGCAATGGTTTTTGTTCACATTTGGGTTCTGAAAGTTACCTAAAAAGATAAGTAATGATGGATTCTTTTGTGGCATAGTAGCAATAACAATAGAGCGAGGACGTGGGTACCTGGAAAAGGCACTCTAACGCTCAAATTAATATATGTGCAAGGAGGGTAGTATGTATCTTGGGAATTAAGTCGTACCTTTTTCACCCTACAAAGTACGAGGTCGACTTCATTTTCCAACATGAACCCAGCTCCAACTCGAATCTTAATAGATGGTCCAAGAATGTGCTCTAGGATGGTCGTAGTTTGGTGTGAGTTCAACCAAGAAATTAGATAGTACCTGAGCCTTTATAGACGATCTTGGCTCGTAGGTAATTCTGAACTCAGAGAGCTCTACTGACCAGGTGATCATTCTTCCTACGAGATTCGACTTGTGGAGTATTTACCTGATTGGCTAGTTTGTCCTTACTACTACTAGGTGACATTGGAAGTATTGTCTCAACCTTCTTGTAGTGATTAATAGTGCTACAACCATCTTCTTAACCTTTTGATAACAGATCTTGGGGCTTTGCAGGACTTTGCTAACGAAGTAACCGGCCTCTGACCCTCGTTTGTTTCTCTTATCAGCACCGAGCTAACTACCTCATTACTGACAGAGAGATAGGTATATAGGGTCTTACCAAGGTTTAGTCTTGTTAGAATAAGTGGCGTGGACAACATCCTCTTCAATTCTTGGAATGCAACTTTACATTTCAAGGTCCACTCAAAGTTATTTCCTTTCTTTTAAGTTTGGAAAAAAAGGAAAAAACTTTTGAGCAGCCTTGGCCAAGAAACGTGTGAGAGCAGCGATTCGGCTTGTCACCTGTTGCACTTTTTGATTGACTAGGGGCTACGTATGTTGAATACGGCTTGACATTTCTCTGGGTTAGCCTCAATACCTTAGTTTGTTAGCAGAAACCCTAGAAATTTGTTAACCTGTACTTCGAAAGCGCATTTTTCTGGATTCAGCTGCATATTGTGCTTTTGAACCTTAGCGAATACTTCCTCCAAGTCTTTAATGTGATCACCAGTGTCAGCCGTCTTGACTATTATATCATCAATATTACTTCCAGCATTTTGTCAATTTGTCCCTCGAAGACCTTGTTTATCATACACTAGTAAGTCACTCTCGCGTTTTTGAGTCCAAACGACATAGCCTAGTAGTAGTAGCTCTCCACCTCGGTTATGATGGCAGTCTTGTCTTCATCTTCTGGGTTTATAGAGATCTGATTGTATCCAGAATAGCATCCATAAAGGAAAGTAGCTTGAAACCGAATGAGTTATGCACCAGCTTGTCAATGTTGGAAAGTGGATAGAGGTTTTTTTGGACATGCTTTGTTGAGATTGGTGTAATTGATGCATATACACTACTTTCCATTGGCCTTTTTGACCAAGACCACATTAAAAAGTCATGTGGTATATGAGACTTCTTCTATGAACCTGGCGCCCAGGAGCTCCTTCACTTGTTTCTGTATCACCTCTTGCCTTTCCAGACCCACCTTCCTTTTGCGTTGAGCCACCAATTTTGAATTCTTCATAATAGAAAGTCGGTGGCAGATGAAGTTTGTGTCTATGCCCAACATGTCTACTGATGTTCATGTAAATAAATCCTTGTTTTTCTATCGGACCTCAAACAACTAGGATTTTTCTTCTTGACTGAGTTTCCCTCCAATCTTGGTTACCTGGTCTGGCTTGCCCTCCAATCTTGGTTACCTGGTCTAGCTTAGCACCAAGTTGAAGAGGTTGGAGCTTTTTGTCAGGTTGGGGAAGTGTATCGCAAATCTCTTCGCGTACGTCCAACACGGTCAAGAGGACGCTAATATAGTTCGTAGTGACTGGAGTCGAATCGTTGCGTTGGTCCACAGTCTGGGATTTTTTGATGATTTTTAGGCTCTTATTGTAGGACTTCCTTGCCGTGACTTGATCTCCTTTAATTGTTACAACTCTGTCATGGGGGTCTAGAAACTTCATAGCCAAGTGGGGAGTAGGAATTACGGCACCAATGACCCTGGGATCATCGTGATCCAGGATGGTTTTTCCATAATCCTCATAAAAAAACGAGATCGGTGGAGTTTTTCTTGACCCACTGCCCGATTTAGATTCTTTGAGGGACGCCACATTCATCACCGCCCAGAAGGCCCTTTTCCTGGCGTTTCCTGACTTGTTGCTGCCTGCGAAGCCCCCTCTGAGATGGTGTTTACTGTTCGGGCTGCTTCGACATGGCAACAATTAACTTCATGGGTCCAGTTTCGCTGGCTATCGACAGATGGTGCTCTTGGAGGACCTGGATGTTGTCACACTGGAACTCGTGGAGAAAGGAGGGGGAGATTTTCTCTAGTAAGAGAAATCTCTAGCATGTCCTACCTGGGTTCCGGTTGAGGCGCGACTAGTTCTAAGATTGAGGAGGAGAGAACCTAATGAGCCAGCACATCCACACAAGTACAGGAGAAGTGGTGGATCTCTAAGATATGGAGCATGCAACATGTATGGACACAACGCTAGACACTGCAGAAGAATGAATTTTCTCAACCAGCAGTAGCAGATCCACTAACAGTAATAGATGACCCTGCAAATAGATAACTAATAGATCTAGCAACCACACAAACTCCACCATCTGCCCCACAATTTGCAACAACAACTACCAGAGGGAGAGGGAGAGGCAGAGGTAGAGGAAGAGGAGAGGGAAAGGAAGAGGAGGGAGAGAAGCAACAACAACAGCACCAGAAAGAGCTCCAATATCACAGCCCGGAACACCAACTTCAATAGTTAGGAGAGGAAGGGTAGGGAGAGAAAGAACAACAACAATAGCAGCACTAACTGATCTTATTGGCTAGCCACAAACATTACCATAGCCTGAAACATCAACTTCAATAGCTGGAAGAGGAAGAGGATGGAGAGAAATAAAAGCAACAACAACAGCAGATCCAGATCCTATTGGCCAGCCACAAACATTATCACAACCTGCTCCATCAATTGCAACAAGATCCAAATCTCCCATAGATTTTCCTAGTGATCTAGAACTGTATTCTCTGCCTGGGTTCAAGCTTTGAGCAATGTCTTTTGGGACTTTGTTCTACAAAGAATAAAGTTTTAGAACTACCAGAGGTGGCTAGTGAACATAGTAGGGACTTTTGGGGTAGGAGTTTTTTATATGTGTAATGGTCAACAGAAGATTAATCTATTAATTATTTCCAAATCTTAAGTGCATTATGTTTGATCTAATAGGACTTATCAATTTTTAGCTAAGTTTCTAGATATAAAGTTTAATCAGAGTTTTAGTATGAAACTATGCTTAAGTATGTTTATAAACACTCATAATTACATTGTGTTTTTTAGAAACTTAAATTCGAATTTTAATAAAGAATTAGGGATCCAAAGTTATAAATAGAATTGTTTAAGGTCCCTAGAACGTACGTATGGACTGAGAGCTGCTAAGTGACTGAAGAGAATACGAAGAACAAGAGAGAGGGAGATTTGATCAAAAATTGAAGACTCAGGTTCGAGCAATCAGAGATCTATCAAACTTAATCGTTGGAAAATAGTTTGATCTTTAGTTTTCTTTCACGCTTGTATTCTTGACAATGTTTTCCTTTACTTTTTCTTTTGATTTTGAATTCACCATGCATGGCTAAATTACTTATTTGGTTAAGAGAAGATGAAATACTAGTTTTGATTATGTGAATTATATCTATTTCTTTATATCAATATAGTTGTATTTTTATTCATACATTTCTGATCTTATTTTAGTATAAAAGTTTTTATACTCTTTGCCAATTTCAAAAGTGGTAAAACTAGGATTGTTATGCTCGGTTGTAGTAGGAGGACTAGTGAGACATATGATCTAAGTAATTTAATCTCGGTGTGTAATTAAATCTTAGTGTGATTGATTTTCTAAATCTTAATGCAATCATTAGGTGGGAATTTGAGCGGTTGCTAAATTAACCAAAACTTAAGGAAAACAGAGAGTTAATCTCACAATAGCATAAAAACATAATTGGTTATGTTGGTACAAAGAGTATTTAGGTTAGTATAATGATATAAATCTAGTGCTGGATTCCATCTCTTAACAATTATCTTTTAATTAGAAATTCAAATCGTGTTTACTATTATTACTTTAGATTCAATTTCTGTTTTTAGTTTTAACAAACAAAACCCCCTTTTTACTGTTTATTATTTTTGAGAGTTTAAATTATGAATAAATTTATAGCGTTAATTGAATTAGTTCTTTGTAGATCGACTGTTGATAACTACAATTAGTTGCAAGATTTTTATATTATTAGTGGAACTTAGCAACTGATTTTATTAGTAATTTCAATCACAATTCACAGCACACCAAATTTTGGCGCCATTGCTAGGGAACTAATTATCTAATTATGCTATTAATTTGTTTCTTATTTTTCACTCTATTTTTGTTTCAATTTTTAATACTTTAATTCATTCTTTCTGACTATTTTGCAGGTGTTCATATCCAGTGAAAAAGTGAATACGCAATTGAGGAATTTAAGGAATTACTTTGAACAAGTCAGTTTACATCCTAATTTCCCTTCCACTTCACACATGTTGATATCGAAGCTACCCACCATATAGGTCTATCAAGTTCTGAGACATTTGAAGAAGTGGTGATGACAGAATCTACTCTGAGGACGTTAGGTGCTCCAGACTTGGACCAACAACCTTTATGCATAGAAATTCCAGAAACTGAAGGAGCATTTGAGTTGAAATCTGACTTAATCCATCTTTTACCAACTTTCAATGGATTAGCTGTGGAGGACCATAACAAGCATTTGAAAGAGATACATGTGATTTGTTCTAGCATGAAGCCTATAGGAATTTCAGTAGAACAAGTCAAGCTCAGAGCTTTTCCTTTCTCATTGAAAGATTCTACAAATGAGTGGCTATACTATTTGCCACCCGAATCCATTAATTCATGGAAAGACATGGCTCGACCTTTCCTGGATAGATATTTTCCTACCTTAAAGGCCACAACCATTCAAAAATAAATTTACGGCATCCAACAAAGGCATGGGGAATCACTTCATAATTATTGGGAAAGGTTTAAGAGGTTGTGTGCTAGTTGCCCTCAACATCAAATCAGTGAGCAACTTTTAATTCAATACTTCTATGAGGGTTCCTAGTGATGGACCACAACATGATTGATGCTGCTAGTGGAGGAACTTTGGTTGATAAGACTCCTCAAGAAGCTTGAAACTTGATCTCAAGAATGGTTACGAACACTCAATAATTTTTTACTCGGAATGACACTGGAGTGAGAGTAGTTAAAGAGGCAGAAACGACTAGTTTATAACAATAAATGATCCAGTTGACTACCATGGTTCAACAACTTATGGATAATGAAAAAGTATCGGTGAATGCTTGTGGGATTTGTTGCTCTTCTGGACATCCCACTGATATGTGTCCCCTCTACAAGAGGACGTAAATGAGGAGGCAAAGGCAGTAGGGGGATATTCTGGACCTTCCAAAAATTATAACCCCTATTCTAATACATACAATCCGGGGTGGAGGGATCATCCTAACTTTAGCTATGGAAAGCAACCCCAGAATCAATCACAAGCCTATGGACCTCATGGATTTCAACAAAAGACAAGCATCTTTCCCTTAGAGGCAACAATAAGCTCAAGCTCCTAGGCAACTTGAGCCTTCATCCAATTTCAACAAGAAACAAGGGCCACCATCGGTAACTTGCAGAACCAAGTGGGGCAGTTGGCCACAAAAATCAATAAGGTTCAGAGCCAACTTATGGGAAACTTCCCTCACAACCCAAAGTGAATCCGAGGGAAAATGCTACTGCTGTCACATTGCGAAGTGGGAAGACGTTAGATGAACTTACATCTTCTCCATAAGTCACTAAAGAGAAATATCAAGAGCCTAAGGAAGTAGATGAGGAGGGACCAAACTCTAAGGCCCCTAAGGTAAGTATTCCTGAACCACTTCCTAGGTATGTCACTAAGGCCCATTTTCCTAGTAGGTTGGTTAAGAATAAGCATGATGAAGTAGAAAAAGAGATCTTAGAGACCTTTAGGAGAGTGAAAATTAACATTCATTTATTAGATGCTATTAAGCAAGTGCCTAGATTTGTCTCAAGTTTTAAAAGGAATTGTGCACTAATAAAAGAAAGTTAAAAGGTAATGAGAAGGTCCAAGTGGGAGCAAATGTTTCCGCTATTATTAAAAAGAAACTCCCAATTAAGTTTAAGGACCCTAGAACATTCACCATACCATGCACAATAGGTAACACAAGGTTTGAGAGGGTCATGCTAGATTTAGGTGCATCCATAAATATCATGCCTTATTCCATTTATGCATCTTTACATCTAGGTACTTTGGAGCTAACTGGTGTTATTATTCAATTAGCAGATAAATCTAATGCATACCCAAAGAGTGTTGTTGAGGATATGTTAGTGCAGGTGAATGAGCTAGTATTTCTGGCTGACTTCTATGTGCTGGACATAGAGGAAGATAAATCCCCCAACTCTGCTTCTATTTTATTAGGAAGACCATTCTTGAAGACTACGCGGACAAAGATTGATGTGCACTCAGGGGCATTAACTATGGAATTTGATGGAGAATTAATCAAATTCAATATTTTTGAGGCTATGAGATACCTGAGTGATGTGCACTCTGCATGTTTGATTGAATCTTTTGATGCTTTTGATTCTTTAATTTTTGTAACTTTTGAGTCTAATCATTTTGATGCTCTTAATACTGTATTGACTCATAACTTAGATGTACAGGAAGAGAAGAAGGATGACACAAGAGAGCCATGGAGTGAGGACATTTTTGATGTAGTAGTAGCCTTGCATGAGCTCTCTTCCACTTCAGAAGAACATTAGGTTTCTTATGTTGAGTTACCAATTATTACTGATGCACCTAAACCTTCTGTTGTGCAAGCACAGGAGTTGGAATTGAAGAAATTGTCTGATCATCTTAAATATATATTTTTGGGAGAGAAGGACACACTTCCAGTGATCATTGCTAAGTCACTCACCTAAGAACAAGAGGAGAAATTGGTGGCTGTTTTGAAGGAGCACAAGACGACCATTGGTTGGACGATAGCAGACATTAAGGGTATTAGCCCCCCCATTTGCATGCACAGAATCTTAATGGAAGAGGGGGCTAAACCAGTAAGAGATCCTCAGAGGAGGTTGAATCCTCCTATGATGGAAGTTGTGAAGAAGGAGATACTGGAGCTCCTAAGTGTGGGGGCGATCTATCCCATTTCTGATAGCAAGTAGGTAAGTTCGATCCGGGTAGTAGCAAAGAAATATGGAATCATTATGGTAAGAAATGTTGAAAATGAGCTTATTCCCACTCAGCTACAAACAGGGTGGCGTATTTGTATAGACTATAGAAAACTAAATGTTGCCACTAGAAAAGTCCATTTTCCCTTACCTTTTATTGATCAAATGTTAGAGAGATTGGGTGGTCATTCTCACTACAGTTTTTTGGATGAATTTTAAGGTTATAATCAGATTGTCATTGCTCTAGAAGATCAGGATAAAACCACTTTCACTTGTCCCTTTGGTACCTTTGCATATAGGCGAATGCCTTTTGGACTTTGCAATGCACCAGGGACCTTTCAAAGATGCATGGTAAGCATATTTTCTGATTATCTAGAGAACATCATAGAGGTCTTCATGGACGATTTTAGTGTGTTTGGAGATGAATTTGAGAATTGTTTAGAACATTTAAAATTAGTTCTAAAAAGATGCATCGACACAAACCTTGTTTTGAATTGGAAAAAATGTCACTTTATAGTAGAAGAGGGTATAGTGTTAGGTCATGTAATTTCTGCTAGGGGAATCGAAGTTGATAAAGCTAAGGTAGAGCTTGTGTGTTCCTTACCCCCGCCCATTAGTGTGCAGGAAATTCGTTCTTTCTTGGTCATGCAGGTTTCTACCAAAGATTCATCAAGGACTTCTTTAAGATATCCTTGCTCCTTTGCACACTACTGCAAAAAGATGCTCCATTCCATTTTGATGAGAAATGTATGGAGACTTTCACTAAACTCAAGGAGTTAATGACTATGGCGCCTATCATTAGGCCACCAGATTGGAAGCTGTCATTTGAGTTAATGTGTGATACCAGTGACTTCGCGGTAGGGATTGTCCTAGGACAACAAGTTGATAGGATTCCTTATACTATTTACTATACATCAAGACCCCTAAATGATGCTCAACTTAACTATTCTACAACAGAACAAGAACTTCTAGTTGTGGTTTTTGCTTTAGCAAAATTCATATCATATTTAATTGGTTCTAAAGTAATTATTTTTTCTAATCATGCAGCTTTAAAGTATTTGCTTACAAAGAAAGAAGCAAAACCTAGATTGCTCCGATAGGTTTTGTTGCTCCAAGAGTTCGATTTAGAGATTAAAGACAAGAAAGGGAGCGAAAACTTGGTGGTAGATCATTTGAGTAAGTTGGTAACTGAGGAGGAAGAGATTCCTATCCAAGAGATTTTTCCAAATGAGCATCTCATGGCAATCAAGAATACAATTCCTTGGTATGTTGATATTGCTAACTAGGCCACCAAGGATTTCCTGGAGGGCTTGAATAAAGCACAACGAGATAAACTAAGGAGTGATTGCAAGTGCTACATTTGGGATGATCCTTACCTATGGAAGCACTGTGCAGACTAAGTGATTAGGAGATGTATTCTGGATTCAGAA
This sequence comes from Ormosia emarginata, assembly GCA_029884605.1. NCBI lineage: Eukaryota > Viridiplantae > Streptophyta > Magnoliopsida > Fabales > Fabaceae > Ormosia > Ormosia emarginata. The sequence continues at coordinate 16,873,853 of JAQQTP010000047.1, read as the reverse complement.
ACTCACTACATTCTCTCTTTTTGTCATACTTATGCATGTGGAGGACTTTTTGGCATGAAGAAGACAACCAACAAAATGCTTGACAGTGGTTTCTATTGGCCTACAATTTTAAAGATGTTTACAACTTCTGTAAGTCTTGTGACCGCTATTAAAGAACAAGTAACATTGGTCCTAGAAATCAAATGCCTCAAACTCCGATGGTTTTTGTGGAAATTTTTTATGTCTGGGGCATTGACTTTATGGGACCATTTTCCCCTTCTTTTGATTTTTCATACATTCTCTTATCTGTTGATTATGTGTCGAAATGGGTGTAGGCAAAGGCCACTAGATCTGATGACTCTAAAACTATTGTGGATTTTGTGAGGTCTTATATTTTTTCAGGTTTGGAACTCCAAGAGCCATTATTAGTGACCAAGGGACACAATTTTGCAATAGGACTTTTGATTCTCTCTTGAAGAAATAGGGCGTGATGCATAGGACTTCTACTCCTTACCATCCACAAACAAATAGGCAGATTGAAGTGTCCAATAGGGAAATCAAGTCCATCCTTGAGAAAATTATGAATCCAATGCGCAAGGATTGGAGTACTAGACTTGATGATGCGTTATGGGCATATAGGACAGCATATAAGACTCCTATTGGCATGTCTCTATTTCGGTTGGTATATGGGAAGTACTGTCATTTACCTGTGGAGTTGGAGCATCGCTTTTATTGGGCCATCAAGCAAGTTGACATGAATTTGGAAGGTGCTGGACAACAGAGGAAGCTTTAATTACAGGAGTTCGAAGAATTGAGGAATGAGGCCTTTGATAGTGCCCTCACTTACAAGGCCAAAACCAAGGCATTCTATGACTAAATGATCTCCAAAAAGAGCTTTAACAAGGGATAAAGGGTGCTGTTATACCAATCCAGACTCAAATTGTTTCTAGGTAAACTACGTTCTAAATGGATTGGACCATTTGTAGTGACTCATGTTTTTCCCTCTAGTGTAGTGGAGATCATGAATGAGGCGTCTGACAAAACATTCAAAGTCAATGGACACTGTCTCAAGCCTTACCATGAGCTTCTGGAAAGTGAAGAAGTGTAGGAGGTGACCTTTCTCCATCCACATTATGCAGAACGCTGAGGAGTATCATAATGTCAAGCTGAGGACAATAAACCAAGCGCTTATTGGGAGGCAACCCAACCAGATTTGCTTTCTTTATCATTTTTATCTTATATTTCTTTACTGTCTCTTGATTAGTTTCATACGTAACGTAGATCTTGCTGAGTTTCTTGAATAATTATCCATGAATCTTTGGAAATCCTTGTGTTTTGGGTTGCTAGATTTGTGCTTGAATGCATCATTTAAATTCCTCGGTGAGTATATGGATCCATTACAAGAGTTTGGGTGATTAAGTGACTTTGAAAATTAATCATTCTATGGGGTGTTCATGTGCTTTTCTGAGTTGCTAAGTCAGTCGAAAACATAGGGGGGTGTTTCAGAACACACCCCATGTCCCTTGGCATTTGAAGCCCCTAGTGCTGCTCACAGAGCAGTACATGGGGGGCAATGTCATCAGACACGGGCCATGTCTCCATGACAGAAGCCCTTGTCCCTTCCAGAGGCCAACACGGGGTGGGCCGTGTCAAGTGACACAACCTGTGTTTTCGTGGAATATGGACCCCTGTCCCTTCCAGAGGCCAACACAGGATAGACCGTGTCAAATGACACGACCCATGTTTTCGTGGTATTAGGAACCATGTGTTTCCAGAGAAGAACATGGGGATGGCCATGTCAAGTGACAAGGCTCGTGTTCTCGTGCTCAGCACCCCCTTCTTTTTTCTAGAGAATTACACGGGGTGGGCTGTGTCACTTGACACAGCCCGTGTTGTCGCACCAGACCCCCTTAAACCCTCCCTTAGGGTTTCTGCTTCCCCCAAATATCCCCCTCCCTACTTTGCGCAACCCTTTTCCCCCCACAACCATTGTTCCCTCCTCCATTGTTCAAGAAAACCACTATTCATCTCCCACTTCTCAACCCCACCTCCTAAAAACCCACTCTTTTCTCAATCTCGTAACTCACTCTCTCTCCCACCTCCATCATTCCCTCATTTCCTGTAATACCCACCATCCCTATCCCCTTCCCTCTCCCATTCCCACTAATACCCATTGTTCCCAACCCCAAATCCCTAAATCCATTGTGCAACAACACCACCACCACCCCCTCTACCCATTTCCACCATTTAAGCACTTTTCAATATGCCTCCACGGAAGCGTATGAAGATGCAGGCTAGGAAGGAAGTCCTTGTTCCACCACCTCCATTGATAGGAAAGAGGTGGTTGCCACTAGATTCTTAGATGTGGACACATTGCGGGCCATAGGTTTATATGATGAGGTGCTTGCTTTGCTGGGTAGAATAGGATGGGTCAAGTTTGCAAATTTGCATAGGCCTACCTATGCTGATTTGAATTGAGAATTTATTGTCACATTTGACTGCAAATTGTACCCCCCTAAGTAATCAAGCTGAATGGCCTAGTGAAATCACCTTTAAACTGTTAGGCACACCCCATACCTTAGACATTCACTAATTTAATGTTATTTTTTTGTTTTCCTGTAGGGCACAATTATCTGCCCTGTGATTTTAATCTGGACCATACTTGGACTACTTTCACTATTCCTAACTTTGCTCCTTATGATCCTAAAATCTCTAAGGCTTCTAAACTTCGATCCCCTGCCCATAGGTATATCAAAAAGTGGTTTGCTAATACCATTTGTGTTAGGGGGAAAGCCAGTGGACCCTTAGTAGGAATGAATTGTTTTACCTTTCCTTTATGGTCAATAGGGAACTTGTAAATGAGGGGTATTGGTTGTGCAATCAATTTAAACATGTCGAGTCCACTCGAGCTGAACGTATCTTACTTGCTGGGTATGTCACTGTCATTGCTGAGCACTATGGCATTGATTTAGATATATTGGAGAAGGATCTAGTGCGGGGTCCTAGTGTTGTTGATAGGACCATTCTGGTCGCCATTGGCTTGTGCGTACACCAGGATGGTTCCCTACGCCTGATTGGAGCAGATGAGGATGTTTTACCTCAGAGAGCTCCGACACCTGAGCCTCAGGAGCATGATACTACCTCACCACCCCCAGAGTATGCTCCTCATTTTACCGCGAATGTCGGACCATCCTCCACTCTCACCACTACCTTTTATGATGTCGTCCTGGCATGTCTTGATCGCATGGAATTAGACCATGCAGCTCGATTCCAGAGATTAGATGATCGACTCCAGAGATTTGATGACAGATTCCAGGCGTTGGAGGACTCCACTGCTCAGAGGATGGTTACCATTGATTGCAAATTAGATGCTTTGTTTCAAAGAGTGTTTTATCTCCCTCTTCATTTGAATTTTGGAAAAAAATTTTGGATTTGTCTTTTCATAGCATTGGTTTTATGTGTTGAAAAAAATTTCTTTAAGAACTCACCTTGCATTTCTTTCCATGTGCCAATTGATCTTAGTTTTAAAGTGTTAAGCCAAGATTTTGCTTTATCTTTTAAAGAAAAAGGAAACAATTTAAGCTTAACAATCTTTTCAGTGTAATTTTGATCATTAAAAGTAATATATACTTCTTTAAATTCTTTTAGATGTAAATATGGACTTTCAGATTCTAAACCATGAAAATTAGGAAGTAAAGAAATCATACCTGGCTTGAATCTAAAATTATTGACATTGAGTGGAAAAATAAAACATGATGGATTAGAATTTCGAGGTGGCTGCAAATATTCACGCATGGTTCGCAACGGTTGATTTTCATGTTAATCATGTACACTTTCATTTTTAGTCATTGTATCAATTGTGTGTGATTGTGATTCAAACAAATCAATATATAAAGTACCTGAATTAATTTTAACCAAGTGACCAGAATTTAAATCATGATACCAATTAAACATAAATAAATGACTTAAAATAGAAAAAATAATGTACAAGTCGACGGTTTACACCAACAATTAAATATTAAGCATAAATAAATGACTTAAAAAATTAATGTACAAGTTAGTAAGTTAGATAACAAAATTAAATAACATAAATTAAAAAGTTAGATAATAAAATTAAATGACATAAATATAAAAGTTAGAAAGTTAGTAAGCATAAATAAATGACATAAATATAAAAGTTAGAAGATTAGTAAGTTAGAAAGCGTAAATAAATAAGACAAAAAATATAAATAAATAAGATAATAAGTTAGTAAATCGAAAGCTTAAATAAAAAGCATAAATAAATGACATAAATAAAAAAAAGTTAGTTAATGAGTTAGAAAGTTAATAGGTTAGTAAGTTAATAAGTTAGAAGTAAAATACAGAAAATAAAATACAAAAAATAAAATACAAAAAATAAAATGCAGAAAGTAAATTTAAACATGAAAACCAGAGAATCGGCAAGCCGATTTTTTGCTCCGACGAAAGAGAAGAGAAGAAGAAAGATTATTTCATTGCAGTAGAAAGTATAAATAAATGACATATATTAAAATGTTAGAAAGTTAGATAATTAGAAAATTAGAGAGTTAGTAAAGAAAGCGAAAGACCGACAAGCCGATCTTTTGTTTCGATGAGGGAGAAGAGAGAATAGATTTTATTAAAGAAAAAGAACCTCAATAAATTAAAACTTCAAATCAAGTCCTCGACAATAGCGCTAAGAACTTGATGCGGATTAAAGGATACAAACCCAAGTGTAGGTTGTCTCAAGTAATAATTTTCTCGAGAGTCCAAGGTCGATCCACAGGGAATTAATGAAGAAAAATTTTGAGGTAAGGAAAGACTTTGTCACAATAATAAAAATAATAAAACTTATTCACAATTAAATTAAAGAACTTGTTTAGGATAGGAGATCCACTTTTGTTAATAAATTAAGGACAAGACTAATTTTTTTTATAACTCAATTAAAATCCACGCACAACGGAGGTTACAATCGGAGAATATAACATTCAAAGTCCATTTAGAATTATATACGTAGTTATATTATGGTTCTTTTAATTATTTACCAACACCTATACTTGTAAATGGATTCAAGCATTCATTGTGCCAAACCACTTGTCTACAATGAATCAAGAACTCCACTTTACAAGGAGGGTTTCAAAATTGATTGGAAACAAAATACAACACGTATAATGATCACTTGATAATATATTATTTAAGTACAAGAAGGAAATTAATCTAACTTTATTTTTATTACCAAAAGCTTCACCCCTTCACTCAAGTAAGATGAAGATTAGTTACCCATGAGCAAGAAGAAAGAAAGAGAGAAGAAGATGATGATCATAACTTCTATTTACAATAAAAGAAAATTATAACAAGTAAATAACATAAGTATAATCTTCCTCCCTAACCTAAGATTCTCCAAATGATCTATTTATGGTCCCTTTTATAGAGGATTAAGGATACAAAATGACAAGGGAATTGATTAATGAGTGAGTGAAAGAGTGGGTGAATGAGTGGAAAATGCCAAAGAACTTTTGTGAGTAGAAAATTATTGAAATTTCTTGTCTCTGAAATCATTTAGTGATGAACTCATGGATAACGTCAGAATGAAGCAAAGTGGTCTTCATGAAAGTTCTAGAAAATTGTCTCAGCTTTCCAATGTCACTAGAATCATCCAAAAATTCATCTTACAGCCTAAGATATGACCTAATTACTGTAGACTACTCAGGCCCAGTTTCAGCACATCTATTTTGACTTCCAGACCCAATGTGACCTCTAAGCTGTCCGAATGAGCTCTTCTATTCTTCATGAAAGTTGTAGATATGTGTCTTAACTTTCATATGCCAAATTTTTAACCCATTTTAGTTCCTTAAATTCGAATTATGCAATGATTACTACACACTGATCGTGTTCCAGTCATACAACTCGTGTTCTGACTTTCAAGTCAAATTAGCTCTACTAGATGTCTGATTTTTCCCTGGAGCTCTTCATGAAAGTTGTAGAGCTCTCTCTTATCTTTTCTACAAGGTAAGATACATAATTATAAGACATCTAGAACTCAAGATATAACTGAAATATAGAAATAATGTAAGACCAAAATAATGCTAAAAAAATCAATTAAGTCTAATTTGAGTCCAAACTTACAAAACATAACTAAGCTTAATCAATTAAGTACATGGAAAGTATAAATGACTAAAAATAAGGGTTTATTAATGTATAAAATATGTGATTATCACCAAGCCTATGGTAGAACATGTCTTCATGAGTAGGTTGAGAGTAAACACAAGGCCAGAACACTTGAGTAAGAGAGTATATCAGTAAGGATATATCATGTTGATTTAACCCTGATTTTTGATTGACTTAACTTGCTGAATTAGATTGTCAAGGGAGGAAATTCCTGATTGTTTAGATTCTTTGAAGAGACTAAGATGTGTAGGTCTTTGCTTATTATTCTGCATTTTCATTCTTATTGGGGAGTATGTACTTGATTGTATATTTTGCCCAAGAGTGCAAAAGGATAAGTGTGGGGGTATTTGATTTATTGATTATTTCCAAATCTTGAGTGCCTTATGTTTGATCTAATTAGACTTCATATGTGCCTAATTGCCAGTTTTTAGCTAAGCTTCTAGATATGAAGTTTAATCGGAGCTCTAGTATGAAATTATGCTTAAGTATGTTTGGAAACACTCATAATTGCATTGTGTTTGTCAAGAGATCATTGAGTGTTTAAGTTCATTAGCTCCAAATCAAGCTTGTTAACCACTTGAGGAGAGAGTTAAAGATTCAAGGAGATCAATATTTCCCCTAGAAGCAAAGATAGAAGAGTGTACGTGAAGAATCAAGACTGAATATGAAGAAGTTAAGTGACACGGCCCGTGTCCCAAGACACGGGCTAGGCCGTGTCCTTCTTTGGTGCTTCAACAGGATTCAACACTGAGCCTGACTAAGAACACGACCCATGTCCTCAAACACGAGGTAGGCGATGTCCTCCTCTGAGTGTCCTCCAGAACACAATCTGTGTCCTAAGACACAGGATAGGCCGTGTTCATCTCCGATTTCAGTTCTTGTGGAGATTATGGTGATAGACCCAAACACCGGGGGGGGGGGCGTGTCTTCAGTTCAGAAACTTAAATTTGAATTTTAATGATGAATTAGGGATCCAAAGCTATAAATATGATTGTTTAAGGTCCCTAGAACGTACGTCTGGATTGAGAGCTACTAAGTGACTGAAGAGAATACGAAGAACAAGAGAGAGGGAGATTCGATCAAAGATTGAAGACTTGAGTTCGAGCAATCAGAGATCCATCAACCTTAATCGTTGAAAACTAATTTGATTTTTAGTTTTCTTTCACGCTTGTATTCTTGACAATGTTTTCCTTTAATTTTTCTTTTGATTTTAAATTCACCATGCGTGGCTAAATTACTTATTTGGTTAAGGGAAGATGAAACCCTAGTTTTGATTATATGAATCATATCTATTTCTTTATATCAATACAGTTGTATTTTTATTCATACGTTTTTGATCTTATTTTAGTATAAAAGTTTTTATACTCTTTGCCAATTTCGAAAGTGGTAAAACTATGATTACTATGCGCAGTTGCGGTAGGAGGACTAGTGAGACATATGATCTAAGTAATTTAATCCCGATGTGTAATTAGATCTTAGTGTAATTTGTTTTCTAAATCTTAATGCAATCATTAGGTGGGAATAAGAGCAGTTGCTTTATAACTAACTAGTGACTAGAGTTTAATTTGAGCAGTTGTAAAATTAACCAAAACTTAAGGAAAATAGAGAGTTAATCTCACAATCGCATAAAAACATAATTGGTTATGTTGGTATAAAGGATTATGATCATATAAATCTAGTGGTGAATTTCATTTCTTAACCAATATCTTTTAATTGGTAATTCAAATCGTGTTTACTGTTATTACTTTAGATTCAATTTCTGTTTTTAGTTTTAACAAACAAAACCCCATTTTTACTGTTTATTATTTTTGAGAGTTTAAATTAGGAATAAATTTATAGTCTTAATTGAATTAGTTCTCTGTGGATTGACCTTTGCTAACTACATCTGGTTGCAAGGTTTTTATATTATTGGTGGAACTTAGCAACTGATTTTATTAGTAATTTTAATCACAATTCACAGCACACCAAAGATGGACCACACTTTTTGAGTATTGTAACTTTTAATGTCATTGTAAAAGTTTGGTACAATATTAAATAGAATATGTGTTTGGTATCAGTCATTGCCAACCGTATTACATTATTTGGAATATTTGTTTGCCAACTGTGTTTTACACACAACTTTGTTTAGAATATTTGTATTTTATTAGTGAGGTGTCTGCAAGATGTAATTAAAATGTTGTATATTTATAGAGGTTTAAACAGAAGTTTAATGAAATATATTTACAGACGTTTAAACATAGAGATATTGAAACAAATATGTATATTTACACAGAGGTTTACTGTCATAAACCTCTACATTAAAATATGTATATTTACACAAGTTTACTATCATTTTAATATAGAGGTTTGCACAATTACACAGAAGTGTTATTGATTGATTGATCTAGAAGTGTCATTTCAGCACAAAACATTCCACATTCTTTTCATTGCATTTTCTGGTGCATGTTACATATCACTAATAGTTCAATAACCTAACACTCATCTCCTCACCCCACCTTTTACATGGCAGCACTCAACATACTCTCAAATCCACTACACCTCACCTGCACTTAATCAAATTACCAACCAATTTATATTTCATGTCAACCTAAGCAATCCACCACACCTACCATAATTGACAATAACAAAACACCCTAAAATCACAGCTAAAGCACCATTGAACCAGAACAGCTTCTGGTACTTTTCCATCTTTCTCATATCACCCTCTAATCTTCTGATCCTTATTTCCTTCTTCTGGATGGTTGCCTTGAATCTTTTATCTGTAGGATCATCATACCAGCTGAACCAATCATACTTCCAGGATTTCTGCATGCAAAAGTGTAAGTATTAGGGTTGTGAAATATATCAAATATATCAAAATGTAAGCACCATTTTGGTAGGAAATGTGAAAAATAGACCCTGCAGTTCGGGCACCCTAGAAATCTCCTACCAAGATTGGCCATTGTCTTCGATGTTTGCATAACAGGATCCCCACACTTGCAGAGGGTCGGGGTAGAGGTTGCTAAATTTTTTCGAGCTGTGCTTGTGGTAGATGTTGAAAATTGTGAACCCCTTGAATCTCTCATTTCTCTACCAAATCAGTGAAATGCAGATTGACCAAATCAGATGAAGATGAAGATGAAGATGAAATGCTTGAGCACACCCTAAACCCTATACCAACAGGTTGGATGAAGATGAAAGACTTGAAATGGTTGTAGGGTTCCCAACAATGGAGGAAAACCAATGTGAGGACAAAATATAGACACCTCTTCTCAATTTCTTGTTGAGACTCAGCACACGTGACAGACACATGCATAATATGTAACAGAGGGGTGGATGGAGAGATGATGACAGGGACTTAATTACAAAATTTTATAACTGTAAGGACGTAATTAAAAAATTTTAAACTATAGAAACCTATTTAAAAATTCGCTCAAACTATAAGGACCTACATATTAATTTAGTGTGTGTTTGGTTTAGTTATAAAAACTTTAATTATTTCAATAATCGATTATAATTGATTATTGTATAAAAACTTTTTTTTATAATCGATTATAATCGATTTATTTTTATGTTTGGATATATTAGATGAAAAGTGATTTTAAATTAATCTATTTTGTTTGGTTGATGTAAAAAAGAATCACTTTTATGCATTAAATTATTAAAATAGGTGTAAAATAATTAAAAAAATTATTTGATTGAGAACAAAATAGTATTTACATATCAAAATATAAAGAATAATTTATAAATTAAAATCATAAGTTTCAATCTTTAACATTATAAAAATTGAGTTAAAAAACTTTTATTTTATATTAAATTTCGTGTAAAAATTAAATTAATTTTACTAAATATGATTAAACACTATTAAAATAATTTTTTTTTCAAAAACAAAAAAATTATTTTCAACTAAAAAAAGCGTAACTAAACATACACTTAATCATTAAAATATTCTTTTAGACAAATCCCAATGTAATTAATAGGAGTGAAGTCATCATAGTCGGCCAATTTGTTACACATTCTCATCCGTAACGTCAATTTGTGTGTGTTTTATTGGTTGACTTTGCATCCTGGTGCTCCCACCAATTAGAAATTCTCATGTGCTTTTTTTAAAAGTTTGTTTTTTCTTTTTTTATAATATCGTTTAACGTTTACCACTTTAATTCTAACATTAAAATTATTATTTAAAGTAAAAGACAATAATAATTATAAAACAAAGATAATATATATTAAATGATATAAAATATAAAAAAATTTAAATAATCCTAGAAAGTATCTTTGGTCTAGAGACTTTCATGACCCTACTCATTGTGTTGATGCAATTTTAAGGAATGATATGGCGGCATTATTAGTATAGTTTTTTTTTTTTTTAGGCGTGTCTGTCCTGTAGTCTATAAAAAAGAAAAAATATATTATCTATAATTAATTTTAAATACATCCCTTAAACTTCAAGTACACTTTTAATTTTAAAATTAAACATTTGTTAATTATCATTTCTAGGGAATTTATTAAGAAAATAAAAAATATAGTATTAAATAAAAAATAAAATATTTATTAGATTAAAAATTAAAATATTTAATATTTTTTAAGTAATTAAAATTATTTAATTGAAGATATTAAATACTTTTTAACCTATGTTTTTAAAGTATTTATTAATAAAATTCTTAAAATTAATAGTGAACGTCTTCTTGAAATAAGAATTTTTCTTACTCCAAAAAATTGTAATAATTTTTCAGAAAATATTAATAAATTGAACTCTTTTTCTGGTAGAAAATATATTGGACTCTTTAATTATTGGCAACCTTATTTTATACTTTTTTTTTTGGGTCAAAGAATGAAAGAAAGACGTCTAATATGCACTGTGTATTGTTTTTAGAGATTCAAACCAATTATTATTAAGTTAAAAGTTTGATTAGGAAAAAATATATTTATTCTTGTTCTAGAGAAATTTTATTTCAATTGTGTTGTGTGATTGGGGTTAAGAAAAAAATGATGCAAATATTTATTCACTGTGATTATGCAATTATGTATGCATATATTTATTTTACGTAGATAACATACTATTAATTAGTCACACCAAAATTTGGGTGCATTTAGATAAATTTTTTAAAAAGTAATTTTAAGGTTTATAAAAAATATAATTTTAAGATAGTAAAAAGTATTTTTATTCTTTTATTCTTTTATTTGTTTTCAGAGACAATTCATTATAACTTCTCAAAAAAGTAAAAAAATAATAATTATTTTTAAATTTTATTTATTTTAATAATCTTATTTAAACTGTTAAAAATATTTAAAAATATTTTTTTATTAACAAAAATACTTTTCTTTTTAAAAAACGCAAAAAAATAAAAAAACTATTTATCCATCATGTCATTCCTTATCAATGGATGAGAAGTTTTAGAAACACATTTTTTTATCATACTTTTTTAATACACTCTTTTTATTAAACCACATTACACACTAAAACACATATTCAAACTTAATTACATATTAATTAACTTAATTACATGCTAATTAAATTAATTATATATTAATTAAAATAAAATATATACTTTAATGTGTAACATAATTTAATAAAAAATATATTAAAAAAATATAATAAAACTTTCCTCTTTCAACAGCCACCACAGCAGCATTAATCTTTGAAAACCAAGACACACTAAGCCCAAACAAAAATGAATTTTTGTTTTTTATTAGCAAGTATTCTTAAAGATTCAAAAATATGAAATTTTAAATATATTTTTTAATTTTTAATGTATTAAGTATTTTATTTTTAATTTAAAATTTTATTTTTTAAATTTTTAACTTGTTTTAAATAAAAAAATGATTTTTTTAAAGAATTTTAAATATAAAATTTTGTATGAGAAATAATGTTTTTTAAAATTTTTATTATATTAAATATTTTATTTTTATACAAAAATTTCATATTTTAAATCTTTAACAGTTATAAAAAAATATCATTAGCAAATGCCTTTTAAAGTACTCGTTGAATAAACCCAAAGAATAATATTTGAGCTTTCACATGTCATTCATTCATTGTAATAAATATATATGTTAACGCTATAAATAGCGACCCACCGCAATTAAAAGCACAAGGAACAAGTTGCAGAACAAGACAGAATTGTTAGGAATGGGTAGCAATGAATACACTCCACTGTTTGAGACAAGGAGGAGCAGAGGAAGGCTCATCTATAGGCCCTTTGCAATCTCATTATTTGTGGCTATATGCTTCATCTGGCTTTACAGATTGAGACACATACCCGGAGAGGGTGAAGATGGGAAATGGGCATGGCTTGGTTTGCTTGGTGCAGAGCTATGGTTTGGCCTTTACTGGGTCCTCACTCAAGCCCTCCGATGGAACGTTGTGTTCAGGCAACCCTTCAATGATAGACTCTCTCAAAGGTCCCACATAGATATACTTTTATATATACTCTTATTTGCTTTTCTATTGTGTGTTTGATTTGCTTATTTTGTGTTTAAAAAAGTTTTAAACTTATTATTATTATTATTATTATTTGTTAGATTTCATGCCTTGTAAGTTGTAACATCTATTTGTTTGGGTAATGGAATGGGTATGGCAAAGTTTCACAGAGATGAGTTCAAAACTGTTGTGTATGTTTTGGAACAGATATGAGAATAGGTTGCCATTAGTGGACATCTTTGTGTGCACAGCAGATTCAGAGATTGAGCCACCCATGATGGTGATTAATACAGTGCTTTCTGTTATGGCTTATGACTATCCGGCTGAGAAACTTAGTGTGTATCTCTCGGATGATGGTGGGTCAGAAATCACGTTCTATGCTCTGCTAGAGGCGTCTAGCTTTGCTAAGCATTGGGTCCCATTCTGCAAGAGGTACAAGGTGGAAACCAGGTCACCTGCTGCATATTTCAATGGCATTGTCTCAGAAGCCTATCCAAATGACCCTAATCACGCCAAAGAGTTGGCAGCTGTCAAGGTATAGAAGTAAACAATTATCTCAGTTTAAATTGTTAGAAGGTGGTGTAGCCACTAGCAATTGTTTTTCATTTATAATTGATTTCTTAATCAAAACATAATTTTAGTTCTTAATGTGAATGAGAAAGAAAGTTAGATCAATTGATAAGATTAAATTGCATTGAACAAAAGGTTTTGGGTCTAATTCTTGTTAGTGGTGTCTGTCATTGATAGGTTATCTATAATTGGAAGGCTTGTTATCTTGAAATAAGACAATCTCCCATCCCTCTAATTTTATTATTATTATTATTATTATTATTATTATTATTATTATTACTATTACTAATAGAGTGATGGTATTCGGACAACTTTCTTTTACACCTCATAATTACACTTATTATTTTTTTCTTATTTTAAATATTTCATTTATGAAAAGATTGCTTATAGAGGAAGTATATGTGTACATAAAAAGTTTAACCAGAAAGAGTATTAGTCCAGTAAAATTGAAAGTATAAGAGACCAATGTATTTTTTTTATAAAAAAATTGTTTATTTTTAATTTATTATTTGTATCTAGAATTCTCATTAATATTTAAACTAATTATTCATATAAAAGATGTAAGATTGCTTGAGTTTCTCTCTTTAGTATAGTTTCTGTCTCCACTAAAAATAAAGAAAGCAGATTTGTTTGCTCTTTCCACTCTGTACCAATAATGTTTAGTTTATTTATAACATAAATATAATAAATCATAGAATAAATACGTAGATACTGGAAGAGACTTAGAAAAGAGTGAGGACATATAGGATATCCCGAATTAGTTTTAAAATATTCTATTAGTTATTAATTATTTTTAAATATTTATTATAAATAAATGCATAAGTATCACACCTTCTATATATCATTGAATTTCTCAAAAAAAAAATTTGGAAATAAGAAATACTAGTAATATATTTTTTAAACAAATTTTTTAGTCTAATTAATATATTTAAAAAATATTATCAACACTTATTTTTAATCATTAATAAAGAAAATATTAAAAAAAGCCTAAAAAGTTATATTACTATCACTTTGAAAATAAAGTATTTTCTACTGCAATTAGAGCTTTCTTGGGGGTGATAAACTATCACTTTCTCTTTCTAGACTCGTCATCAATGCCATTAGTGCATGCTTTGTTATGCATTCAATGCAATTGAAAGCGCAAAATCGGCAACGTATTAAACTTTATATATTATAAATTAAGAATTAATTTACATTCAATTTAAAATAAAAAAAAATCATGTTACGTTGTTTGTTTTCAATTTGACTTGCATTCTTATATGAGTAATGTTATATAAAAAAACTAATTACGCACATAAAAATTCACACCCCTTTTTGGATAATCAGAATTATGCTTGGTCACATCAATATTTTTATGTATATATTAACATAAAATTCAAAGATTTGTGATTTTTTTAAAATTTTTTTATATAAATATGATATAAATAACAAATTTTTCTTTATATTATAGAGAATTATAGTTCTCTGGTTCCTCCTTCCCAGTTCCCACATTGATTTTATTTCATGTTGTAGAAATTGTACGACGAAATGGAAAGACGAATTGAAGATGCAGCCAAGTTAGGTGGAGTACCCAAAGAAGCACGTTTAAAGCATAGGGGATTTTCTCAGTGGGATTCATATTCTTCTCGACGTGACCATGATACAATTCTTCAAGTAAACTGCTTTCTTAAGCATTTTCAATTCAATTCAGTGCATTAGTTTTGTCATTGTTACAAATGCCTGATGCTTGTTGACTCTTATGTTTTCATTTTCTTACTAGATACTACTTCATAAAAAGGACCCAAATAATTCGAAAGATGTAGATGGGTTGGTTTTGCCAACTCTGGTGTATTTGGCTCGCGAGAAGAGGCCCCAATATCCCCACAACTTCAAAGCTGGAGCTATGAATTCATTGGTACTGTATATAAAATTATTTCATAGTGTTTATATTAATAAAATTTAGGAAAGTGTAATCAATTCTATTTGTAGAAAAGGTTGGTTCACATTAAAGTGCACACTCTATAGGTGCAAGAATTAGATCACTCTTGCAATACAAATTATTTAATTTGGTAAGTTACCAATGATCCAATCCTGGTCATGAGTGTATGTACATGTGGTGCCTAATTAATTACGTGTGAGCAGTATCAAATATGTGCCTGTTGATATGCAATATATTAATAGCTCACATTCTTTTCTTTGGTCCTAAATGCAGCTAAGGGTGTCTTCGAATATCAGCAATGGGAAAATCATTCTAAATGTAGACTGTGACATGTACTCAAACAATTCTCAATCTGTGAGAGATGCTCTCTGTTTTATCATGGATGAAGAGAAAGGCCATGAAATTGCTTTTGTGCAGTTTCCACAAAAATTTGAGAATGTCACTAAGAATGATTTATACGGGAGTGCTCTACTATCACTTGGCGAGGTGAGTTAATAATTGTAGAATTAAAAGTCGTACAAATTAAACGTTAAATTCTATTCACCTCCTGTTAGTGTAACACTAATTCTATCATAGTATAATATCTTTGACAAAATAACATGGTTCGGTGCAAAAATTTCATTGCTATTATATTTTTACTTGATATAAATAGCATTATGTTATTATTGATGATAACAGTATAAATGTTGGTATTTATAATTTCGTATGTATATGAAGGTGGAATTCCATGGTGCGGACGGTTATGGTGGCCCTTTGTATATAGGCACTGGTTGCTTTCACAAGAGAGATGCTCTTTGTGGGATGAAGTTCAGTGATCAATACAGGAATGACTGGAAGAGAGAAAATAACCAATTCATAGAAGCAAGCTTGCTGGAACTAGAAGAAAAATCAAAGGCTCTTGCAAGCTGCACCTATGAGGAAAACACACTATGGGGAAAAGAGGTCTCTCTCTCTCTCTCTCTCTCTATAGTATTATCAATTATGCTATATGGACACCATTTTTGTACATTTTTTACACTTGATTAACGATAACATGCAGTTAACCAAATATTTATACATCACTAACCAAGTACCAAGTATAAAAATGGTGTACATAAACGATGTGCAAGCATCATTTTCCTAGTATTACATAAGAGTAAATATGCAGTGACTAATTTTAACTGCATAATGTGTAATTTTTTTTTTTTTAAATTGCAGATGGGTTTAAAATATGGGTGTCCAGTGGAGGATGTGATAACAGGATTGTCTATACAATGTCAAGGATGGAAATCAGTGTACTACAACCCACCATGGAAGGCTTTCTTAGGTGTAGCTCCAACCACCTTGCATCAAACACTTGTTCAACATAAGAGGTGGTCTGAAGGCGACTTTCAAATTTTGCTTTCAGAGTACAGTCCTGCGTGGTATGCTCATGGACGGATCAGTTTGGGCCTCCGAATGGGATATTGTCGTTATTGCTTATGGGCACCTAACTGTTTAGCAACACTATATTATTCTATTATCCCTTCACTCCATCTCCTTAAAGACATTCCCTTGTTTCCAAAGGTAACAATCCCCCTTCATTCCTGCTTCATATTTTAAATAAATACAAATGGAGTCATTAATTATTTTCTTTTAATTTATTTAGATGTAGATAGAAAAGTGGGTCCTGATGCAATTCTTTTTCTTTTTTCTGCTATTTTAGTTTACTCATTGTTACATTAATTTATAGAGATGTAGATAGAAAAGCAGATTTCAAGATGTGATTGATTTGATAAGATGTGAATAAAAAACCAAAGTGGAAAAGCTTCTTAAGGAACTAAATCAATTTTCCCAAAATCATACATGTACCTTCAAAATGAGTTAGGCTCTGTTAATATGTGTATGCATACGTGTACCTCCATATATATATATCTAATTATGTATGTGAATTTTCTAAGCAAATGCATAGTTTGTATCGAGCATACATGTGTTTAATTGTTTGGTGGATTTATCAGATGTCAAGTCCATGGTTCATACCTTTCGCATATGTAATACTCGGGGAAACTACTTACAGTTTGTTCGAGTTTTTGTTATCTGGAGGCACATTTCAAGGTTGGTGGAATGACCTACGGATATGGCTATACAAGAGAACAAGCTCTTACCTATTTGCCTTCATTGACACCATGTTAAAGCTTTTTGGGTTCTCAGATTCAGCCTTTACAATAACAGCTAAAGTTGCAGATGAAGATGTTTCCAAACGCTATGAGAAAGAAATTATGGAGTTTGGAACCTCCTCTCCAATGTTCACTATATTAGCAACACTAGCATTGCTCAATTTGTTTTGTTTTCTTAGTGTGTTGAAGGATGCAGTCCTAAGGGAAGATGGCCTTGGAGCTTATGAGAAAATGGTGTTGCAAGTTCTATTATGTGGCTTTGTGGTTCTCATCAATTTACCTCTTTACCAAGGCCTTTTCTTAAGGAAGGACAAGGGCAGATTGCCAAGCTCTATTACCATTAAATCAACAGCATTGGCTCTAAGTGCATTTATCTCCTTCAAAGCCTTGCATGACTAAAAGGAGTACCTCTACTTTAATTTTATCTTGTAATTGGAAGAATAATATTATTTTACAACATGCCATTTTGTTGTAATGTTTTATCTTTTAGTGGAATAAGATGTAATTTTTCCATTGATTCTTTTAGAGAAAAATGCATGCAGACTCTCTCAACTTTGAGTGGTTTACAAACAGCCACCATTAATTATGAAATCTTCCAATTAGGTCCTTTAAATTAATGATTTGATATAATACATCATTCCATCAAACATCGGTTAAGTTTCTAACAACAGCAATCCTCACATGATAAGCACGTGACTTTGATCCCAAATTATTGATTTCAAAATCATTTTTCATCTCTTTAAATTAAGGTCTTTTTTTTCTCATTTTATTGATAATTAGGTTTTCATTTTGGGAATTATTGTTTCATAGGGAAATTAAGGTTTGCGTTTGAATTTCTGCTGCTTAGTGCATACATTCAGGTGCTGCATTGTAGTTTATCCTTATTTTTGTTAATTGCCAGTTTTGTTTGCATATATTGCTTCTAATTGCATTCATTTTGAATTAATTCTTTATAATGCATTATAGGTTCTGTTGATCTAGTTATGCATACTTAGGGAGAAGAAGTGAGCCAAGTTGATCAAGCTATGCTTAATTTGACTAAAATTCCTGCAGAGTTAGATGTGATAGATTAGAGAGGGAGATGATCTTGAGTATGATGAAGACAATGACGTTGATACTGAAAGTAATGATTTAGATGAGTTTGTGGACAATTTGGAGGATGAAGGAAATGATATTTACAATTTTGTAATGAATAAAACTTCGATTAGACAAGTAAATAGCTGGATGGACATACGTGTTCCAACCAATGGATCTCCTCCAAGATAATAAAAACAGGCTGGAGATGATCATGTTTCTGACTATGCAAATAATGATAAGCTCAAAATTCTTGATGGGAGTGATAGCTGCTGAAATGAGACCAAAACGACCTGAGTTTAATGAGATGACATATTTGAATGACGGTTTGCAAATTGTAAAAGGAATTGAAATTTGATTCCCTCGTCACCTTTAGGAAGGCTATGCTTGAGAGGACTATAAATAAATGATATGACATCAAGTACATTCACAATGAAAAGACTAGGGTGTTATTAAACTTGGAATAGACTGGTTAGTTAGACTACTGAATCAGCCAGTCAACCGATCCGAGTCGTGAACCAGATTAGCCGTGTTGTTGGGAAGGTAGATAGACCTACAATAGGAGCACAAGAAGAAATAAAATTAAAGCACAATAAAGAACACAATATTTGATGTGGTTCAGCTCCTTTGGCTTACAACTTTTGCACAACTAATTAAAGTTGCAAACCTTCCTCTTGAGACTTACCACCCAATAGCCCAGTTATAACCTCTACTAAGTGTCTAGACTTTCACTTTTAGGTGATGTGCTACCTTAATAGCCAAATGCCTATTTATATAAGAAAACCTCCCTTAGGCTTCTCCGACTTGAGCAATGTGGACTTAGAGCAATTACAAATCAAATCCTCCCTTGAGCCAAGTCTCCACGTATCTCAATTAAATTCTCTTCTTAGTAGTCTTCCTTACTTTGCTATCTTCAAGCGTTCCCTTTACAGAATAGCCTTCCAAATAGCAAATGCTCTTCTTATCTTTTCTGCCTTGTAGAATTAAGTGGTTTCCCTTATACACTTTACACATCTTTCCAATTCTCACATATTTGCATCAATGTGATATCATCTCTCACAATGAAATAATGTTAACATTGGCAGTAGGCACATACTTCACGTTGGGAACATATTTGACTTCACTATTATGGAGTTTTAGGCGAACTCTTCCAATTACCTTCAACTTTCAACTTTTGTTTCTTCCCCACATTGATGCAGCTAAAATTTGTCTTTTTGCAAAGTAGTAAACATAGATTGATTCTTATATACGTGCACATTGGCGACATAATCTAATACCCATCTAGAATGATTCTCAATAGAATCATTACCACCACTCTCTACATTATATAAGTCTCCATCAGAGGATTCAACTACATTAACATTCTCTTTGAGTTGTTTTAGACTCTTCAAGTCTTCTTTCATCTTTGGACATTGAAACTGAATATACCATCTCTCTTCACAATAGTGGCACTTTACATCACTCAAGTCTCTCTCTCTAGACTTTCCTTATTGTCCACCTCTCCAATGAGAATTGTTCCTACCTCTTTGAGTACTTTCTACATCTAGTACGCTTCTACTCTTATTGGCATAATCATTTCTATGCATCCTTTGATCCTCCCGTAGGACAACAGTCACATCATCTAGCTTGAGAGTACTTTTTCCAACTAACCACAATCTCACCAATGATCTATAAGATTGCGGAAATGAAGCTAATAAAACAATTGCTTGCTTCTCATCACTTAACTTCTCTCCAATGTTCAATAATTGACATACTAGCTAGTTAAACAAATTAATGTGATAATGTAGATTACCTCCTTCTTCCATTCTTAGTGTGTATAAGTCCATCTTCAAGCACAAGCGATTGGTTAGCGATTTAGACTCATAAATCTCCTCCAACTTTTTCTAGATCTCCTTAGGTGAAGTCTCATTTATTATCGTGTATTTGATTGCAGGAGTAAAGGCTAATATGATTGTACTTGCAACTTTCCTTTGTATAGACTTCCACTCACCCTCTTTCATCTCTTCAGGAATTTTATCATCCAAAGATGCACCAAGACCTTGTTGCACAAAAAGATCTTGTATTGTGCACTTCTACATAGTGAAATTGCTCTTCCCATCAAAGAGCGGTATTTTAAATTTCATGGAGCCAACCATAATGTGGTGTATCACTCCTCTCTGCTTAAAATACTCCTTCTTTCTTAGTTGCAATTCTCCTCCCTTAATCAAACCAAGAGTTCTTGATACTAGTTGTTGGGAAGGATGATGAACCCACAACAAGAGCACAAGAAGAAAGAAAATTAAAGCACAATAAAGAACACAATGTTTAACGTGGTTTAGCCCTCTTGCTTATGTCCATGACCCTTATAAGGGATAAAAATACTCCACTATAAAAAATATTAGATTACAACTTTTGCACAAATGAAGTTATAAATCTTTCTCTTAAAACACACCACCCAATAGCCTAGTTACAACTTATATTAAGTGTCTAGGCTCTCTTTCTTAGGTGATGTGCTACCTCAATAACCAAAGGCCTATTTATATAAGAAATAAATAAATAGCAAAGTGAAGAGAGAAAAGAATGAAGGCTCCAAAGAAAGAACTTAATAAACACAATTTTTAGTTACACTATAAGATTCAATCAGGATCACCGCGTTCTTAATCAGCTTCCAATTAACTGCACTTGCTAGCAACCACAACACACAAGGACAAGCTCTTTGAAGTCAACAAAGGAATAAATAACGATCATCAAATTCTCGTCGATGGCAGACTTGCGCTTTTGGTGAAGCTTCTCCTGCCAAGGGTAGGCCAACGATTGCACTACTAGTAGGGGTAGAAACAGGTCAGGCTAGGGCTAGACTTCGCCTTAAACAAGTCTGACCTGTATCCCAATTATAAGGCTTGAGTCTGTTCTGTGAGCCTAAAATAGGTAAATTTTTAAGGTCTATCCTGACCTTTTTAAAAGTCTAGTCTGACTTAAAAGTCTATTTAAATATCTACTTTGTAATAAGGCTTTTAAATAGGCTAACAAGTTTACTTTTAAATAGACCAACAGACCTTTAAATAGGAATAAAGTTTATCTTTAAATAGGCTAATAAACTTTTACATAAATTAACAGACTTACTTTTTAAATAGGTCAATAGGCCTTTACATAAGTTTTGAAATAGGTCAACATATACTTTTGTTATAACTTAACATTCACATCATATTTTTATAGATATTCATCACTTTCTTATTTTAGTCTTTGGTCGATGTAGGACTTTAATGGGATTGAAAGTTAGGTGAGTCTAGACTTTGGCTGGCTATTGGAGAATGCTTTTAAGAATTGAGCTGGAAACGAGCAAATGATTTGTTTATTTCTGCATTGGTAATGCTGCGTCTTGAACTTTTTACAGATGAATGGTTGTTCATCTTTTTCTCCATCAGGTTGTGGCTCTCCTAGGGCCGGGTTTCCATCCATTTTTCCAACCAGCTCCAACCCCAGGTAGGATTGGTTGGATCCATGAACATTGGGTTTATAGATCTAGATGAATTCTTCTAGTTTTGCTGTCAAATAAATTTTATTTTAGATCAAAATCTGAACTTAATTTGTTCAAAATATCAAGGAACTCAAACTAGTTATTGTAAATTATGTCATAGGCAGAGACTGCTATTCATTTAAGATAATAAGGCACATTATATAATGTCACTTTATTTCAGGTAACCAAATATTGCCCATTAACAAGCAAGAAGTTATGCTGAAACTCCACCAAGCATACGATTGGATTACTCAAATAGCCTAAGTGGCCATTTTTGCGTGGAAAAAATGAAATTTTGAATGTTGAACTCATCAGAGGAATATATCCAAGCTTGAATTTTAATTTGAAAAATAGAACTTTCTATTTGAATGTTGTTTCTTTAAGTATTAACAGATTGGAGTTGTATACTAACAAGTAGATACTTTTTGAATTAGGAAACACAGAAAAATGAGTAACGAATTGATTGGGTGGTCAACAATTGCAGAGAAGTCAACTTTTTAGCTATATTTGAAAATCTCTGCTTTTATTTAAGTAATTTATATATTCTTGAATGGTAAGAATACTAAAACCTCTGAAATCAAACACAGGCCACTGATGTCATTCTTCTTAAAATTACTGATTACGTTTGAAAGGGAGCTGATTCAATAGGAACGAGTTAGAATTAGGAAGGAAACGTGGTCCTTCGGTAAAAGAATTCAAGCATGATAAGGAGCAAAGTTGATAATGTTCCTTCAATAAATCATTCTAATCTTTTTCAAGTGACGAAATTCTGAATCATTCAACATAATATGAATGTTGTGGACCATTGTTTCATTTGTGTGGCTTTACATATAAGCTGATATTGTACCCATTTCATTTTGCAGCTTTTCATTAAAAAAATTTCAAGTCTCACATCATCAAATATTAGAAAAAGAAAGTGGTGAACATTTATAAAAGTAGGAGGTGAGTATTAACTTATAATTCTAATATATTATTTTTATTTTAATTTACTAACTTAAGTTTTAGTTACTGACTTTTATTAATAATTATAATTATTATAATAATATATATTATATTATATATAATTAAACGAGTTAGACTGATCTGTCAAGTTTAAAAGACTTATTAGATGATCTGAGGCATGTCTTTTTTAATTAAACAAACTTTTAAAAAAACTTTAATTCAACTTGTTTAGTAAACAGGTCAAGTTAAATCTCAGACAAGCTAAGTCATAAGCTTCGTGATGAGTAACTCGACCTATTTCTACCCTTAACTGCTAGAGAATAAATAAGGAGGTAGTGTTAGGGTTATTTTTTTAGTGCTTAAGGAACAGGCCTATTATCTGGCCCATACCAATTATATTACATGGTTTTGTTTTTAATGAAAGAATGACAGACCAACAAATGTTATGGAACGGGCTTGCACTTATATGTTAACTTTAGGCCCAAAACCTTTTATGATTGTCTTTTTTTTTCCTGTATTTTCTTATGAGATTTTTATATTTAATAAATAATCATATATTTATTTAATTTATATACAATTCAACCAGCGACCCATTAACTTAGTACTTCTAATTTATATACAATACATGCTTCTTCAACACAAGACAATTTGAATTTCCAAATGAAAAGCTTCAACCCAAGACATGAATGTGGAAGGTATTACCAAAATAAGAGGGTTATAACAAAGTGGGTTGCTAATAAGTACCTAGAGTTTTGACATGGGATTCTCCTACTTGGGAATCTAGTTCATTGAAGGCTACACTTCAAAGGGAGCGTAAAGTTATCATTTCCATTCATAAAGCATATCGGGCCAAATGTTTAACATTAAAGATTATCCATGGAGATGAGGATAAGCATTATGGAAAATTGTGTAGATATATTGTAGCTATTAAACAAACTAATGTTGGCAGTACTGTGATGATCAAGACATTTGGCCAAGTATTTCAAAGGTTTTACATTTGTCTAGATGCATATAACAAAGGATTTTTTTGCTGGATGTAGGAAGTTAAATGGGGTGCATGACAATTATTTGAAGAGTAAGTATAGAGGATAATTGTTGTGTGCTATTGGTAAAGATGCCATTGAGAATATGTATCGTATATCTTATGCAGTAGTTGAAATAGAAAACAAATACTCTTGGAGATGGTTTCTAACTTTGCTTCTTGAAGACATCGGTAATGTTGAAGAAATGAAATGGACCTTCATGTCAGATCAACAAAAGGAAAATGTTGACTCATAATTAATCTAAAGATATCATATTTATAATAACTCTATAACCATCAAATTTGGGTGTGCAGGGATTAGTGGAGGTATTCAAGGAGATTATGCCACATGCAGATCACAACATTTATCTGAGGCAAATGCATAATAACATCAAGAATGCTGGTTATAAAGGCAAGACGCTTAAAGACTTGATGTGGAATGATGTAATAGCTTATTGAGTTACGTGGCACAACTTTCACTTGAATAAGATTGAAAAAAAATTGACAATGTATATGAACAGTTAAAGAAATTTGATTCAAGCTATAATGAAGGTATGGAATCTGAACCACTAATTTGAATTGAACTTGCTTCAATTATGTATATTGAACTTGCTTCTATCTGCTCCATGTCAGGCATGCTCATAACCCTGATCTGAAGTGCAATATGTTGTTGAATAACATCTCAAAGACATTTAATTCCTACATAAAATTCGTGGATTACCAATAGAAAAAGTTGTAAGTAAATAATAAATCTCCATTCGTAAATATGTTTACTGACGAATTAATGGTGGGGCAAAAATTTAGGTGACACTAGTGCCGATAAAAATTAATGGCAGAATATTAATTCCGTCGATAACTTGCTGATGAAATATTCGGTTGGCAAATTAAATATTCCATTGACAAACGACGTCGGGGAGACAAAAAAACAAAGGCTGTATCCAATAGCTTTCCCAATTGATTTTGAGATAACTGATGACATGACAAATGCCGTTTGTGAACACTTAATTTTATTTGATCATAAAAAATAATTAAAAAAATTATAAAAAGGGAAATAAAAAAGGAAGTAAAACAGCGCATTAATAACAAAACAGTATTGTTATTCAATAGAAAAATATCGTGACAAATTCCATTCGAAACGTACGTGGCACTAACGAAATAGAAGCAAAACAGAAATCATAGGAGAAAAAAAAGAAAAGTGATGTTTTTATATTATTTTTTATATATTATTTTTTATATTATTTTTAAATTATTATGATTAAGTGAAAAAAGATGATAAAAAAAGTGATATAAAAAAAGTTGAGAGAAAAAAAGTGAAGGAGATAAATCATGGTTAAAAAAAGTGGAAGAGGTAGATTTTAAGAAGAAATGGTTCTACTAAAACTATTCGTACAAATTTGATGAATTACCATTCATAACATTTGGCATTATTCATAATAAAATGGGGTAAATTAAAAAAAGAAAAAAGAGTCCAAAGTCCACCTTGGCTCAATTCACTCAAGGATCGACATGACTAGGTCGAAAGTTTAACACACTTTAGCCTAATTTTCAAAAATAATTTAAAGAAGAAAAATTGAAGAAATAATAAATATTATAAACAAAATAGAAGGCATTTTAAATATATCAAGAGAAAAAAATAATTATGATTATGAATACTTAATTTTATTCAGTTATTAAAAAATTTTAATTTAAAAATACAGAAAAAGAAAAAAAATACAAAAGTTACATCAATATAAATCTTTCAACTTGCTCCAATTTTTTAATGCTTCTTTACTCCAAATATGATAGCTCACTTTAGTCTAATTGAAAAAAAAAAAGAGAGGGAAACAAACAAAGAAAAAAAGTAAAA
This sequence comes from Ormosia emarginata, assembly GCA_029884605.1. Classification (NCBI taxonomy): domain Eukaryota; kingdom Viridiplantae; phylum Streptophyta; class Magnoliopsida; order Fabales; family Fabaceae; genus Ormosia; species Ormosia emarginata. The sequence goes on along the minus strand of JAQQTP010000047.1, from coordinate 16,848,310 downwards.
GTTAATTTTTTTTTATAAAAAAAATGAATGAAACGTTGCGCTTCTTTTCTTCTTTTTTTTTTTTAGTATCAACCAATTGTCCCTTTTCTTTCCACTCAAACCATTTTACTTTTGAAATATTTTTAGATTAACATAAATTTAACACATTAAATTTATATATATTCATAAAAATTTAGAGAAAAAAATTTTCAATCTCTTTTATTTTTTGTCTCATATACAAATCTCATATTTGTACTTATGTAAAGAGAAAAATTTTTACTTTAAACATAACACATTCAATTAAATACATTAAATCAATTAGAATTTAATATTTTTATAAAATATTATAAAACTAATTATAAAAAATAAAAATTTATAAAAATATTAAATTTTAATTAATTTAGTACATCCAACTATAATATAATATGAGATGTTTAGATAATATCTCGTCCAAAATATATCTACCCTTTTCTCCCCTACATTCCCTTCGTTCACGTACACACCACTCCACTACCAACACCTTGTTTATTTCCTCCAACGAAGCTGCATTGTTCCCTGTCATACCTCCGCATACCAACAGCATATTTGGGCTTCCCTACACCACATTCACCACACCCACACAGCATACACGTCCTCAGTTTTCATCACACACACTCACACAGAAAGAAAACCGAGAGGAGAGTAGGGGTTCTTGGAGAATCTGTTATGAGAGAAAACATGGAGAAGCTTACAAGAACATAGGCCTTCACTTAAAGCTTCTCCGTAACCCAAATCAAGCCATATTCAAGATCCCCAAATCCATAAAAAAAAAAAGAAATCCTTCCCTTCATCATCAACACTAGAGCCAACTGCACCACTAGAGCCAACTGCACCACTATTGATCCTGATCACATTTGCACTATCACAAGCCACCCTTACACCCCTACCAACATCAAACTCAACTGCAAATACAAGAAACCCAAAATCTTCAACCAAATCCAACCCCAAAAACTTAGCACGTGAAACAATAGTAACTCAAGATCATCAATCAAAATCCCAAAAACCCAAACTCCACCATATGCAGAATTCACAGCAACCAAAGTTCAACATGGCAAAACATCAAATACCTTGAGCTCATCCTCAGATCCACACACCATAGATCACCTGAATCGTCCCATTCTCTATTCCATAATCTAAACTCAACTCAGCGCCTTTGCCACCGTCAGAACCTCGACCCGCTGTGACCCATCCTTATCCGCCACCATAAGCAGCAAATCCCCACTTGTTGCAGCCCCCATGATCCACCGTGCATCCCCAAACCGAACCCAGAATCTCCATAGACTCCCTCCTACAAAAAACCGCAACCCCCATCAACACCACCCAACCGCCATCCTCTGCCAAGCCGGACTCGCACGAACCAAGCCATACTGCCGCTCCACCGGCGAACTGCTCCAAGATGCTTACTTTCATCATGTCATCAAGCCACTCCAAATTATCATCTTCTTTGTACGTCCACATCAAAGACCAGGGTCGTCCTTCCATCTTGTTTGTCGTTCTTTGCCTCACCTTTTTTTTTTTAAAATTTGTTTAAGCTTATTTTATTTAAGTGATGGTGACCTTTTCTAATTTGGTGCTTATTCTTTATGGGCTTGGATTAAAAGGTTGGGGTCTGAATAGAGTAATGGGCCAAAATGGACTATGATTGTGTTTTTGGATAGTAAATTTATGCTAAGTTGGGTTTTAAAAAAATTAAATTAAAAATTAACAAAAAAAAATGACGTATATTTTAAATTCTCTTGTTTAAGCCATTCTAGAATTAGTTCTTACTTGATCATGTTTACTTTTCTTAATGACATAACTTAATATTAATTTTAGAGTGTTATTGTTGTTTTATCTTACTATATGTTTCTAAACTTTTGGTGGTCAGCGTTTTTTTTTTTAAATGAAAGAAAAAAAAGGAAGAAGAGTTAATTTCCTAATTCTTCAATAAAAATATTTTCAAAACGAAGTCTTCCAAATATGGTTTTCAAAATTAAAATAAAACAAAAAAATAAAGAATGAAGAAAAATATTTTGAGTTCTCTTATTTAGAACTAATGTTCTTTTTATCTCATTATGTGTGTTTGCTCAATGATATGACTTTGTGTTAATTTTATAATGTTGTTGCTTGGTAATCCTACTGCATGTTCTTGCTTTTTGGTAACTATTAAAAAAATGTTAATTTCAAAAGTATTAAATGAAATTTGTTTTTAAAAAAATCTTTTAATCCACGTAAAGACAAATGATAATGATTGAATAACGGATGTTATTTTTAATGTCATTTAGATCATAAGGGTTTATTGAATAACTTTGTGCTAACTTAAACCCTGTGCAAGAGTGTATATGTTTTCAAATAAAATTCCTTTTCAAAACCCTTTTTTCATAATTAAAATCAACCAACCCACAATAATTTTATAGAGAACTACATTTGCTTTGAGCTTCTCATTACACTTGAGGAATACGTAAGCTGAAAGTCAAACAAAAAGTAAATTTTCATAATTGATCTACTATTTTTTTTTTTTGGAATAATTACAACATCTCAATTTATCTTTTAAAAAGGGGTAAAATAAAAATTTCAATACTATTATTAATTTGCACAATTAACTTAGGATAATCGTCTTAAAACATGTGTATTAGGAGTGTTGTGAGGTTGATAAGTCTATATTTTGTAGTCTTAAATCGGATGAATTATAGTGATTTGCTTGTGTTTATTAGTGAATTTTAGATGGATCTTTATCATTATCTTCGATTTTTGTAGATTAAAAGCGATTTATCTCATTTGAAATGAAAGTAGGCGAATACACTGTATTTTTATAGCAAAAGAAGATCATATTGACTTAGAAATAACCATATGTCAACTCAGAAACGGTTGTATCTCCTTGACGTTGAATTTACGCGCTTTCCTTGTCACATGACTGTGTCGAGCCTAGACAAGGCCGTGTAAAGCCTTCTGCGCATGAAAATTTACAATTTTGCCCCTAATTATTATAAATAGTAGCAAACCTCCAAACCTAGGGAGAACTTTTGGAGAAAAATCACACCACAGGATTGCCACGAATTTCTAGAAGACGGCCACGAAGAGATGAAGTAATTCTTAAAGGCTTAAAGATTACAATCTCCATTGAAGAAATTTTGATTTCTCTTCCCTCTTGTTTTTTTTTTCCTTTCTTTAGGTTTTTCCTTCTATGGATTTGTGTTATGATTTAGGATTATTATTGAACATTGTTGTGACTTTTTTAAAAGCCTAAAAATATTCACAAGTGTACGAGCCGTACCGAAGTATAGTTGACCAAATACGAGATAGATCTCACAGAGACTTATAGTTAATTTTAAGTATTGAAAATTTTCTTATAATCTATTCGCACAAATTGATGAGTCAAAGATGCAAAAATTATATTAAATAAATTAAATAAAAAATAAATTAAAAGAAAGCAAATATATAAAGAAGTTTTTACCAGATGAAAAAGGACTAAGTGTCAGAATCCACCAAGATTAATTTTAACATTAACTGTGTCAAATTATTATATCCAAATATTTTATCTCATGAATGTCTAGCGGTAAAGCATGTGCTCATGGAAAATTCATCAATGAAACACTAAAAATAATAATTAAGTGTATAATAAAATTTCCTTAATTAATAATAAATTATCAAATCATCAAATGCATCCTTAAAAAAAAATCACAATTGATATCTAACAATTATCACCAACACCGATATAATACAAATAAATTACAAAGTATAAAAAAATATGACTAAATTTATCTAAAAATTTATTTATATAATCGATAGAAAAATAAAATCAATATATATTAAATCTTAAAATTAGATAAAAATAATTTAATATAATAATGCTAAAATAATCAAAATTTTATCATTTCTTTAATATAAAAAATTTAATAAGACATAAAAAGATTAAAACACCATAAAATTGACTCATTAAAATTCTCCATCGATGCAACTCTTCTTCACTGTAATTTTCCTCTCCACGCTGCAGTGGTTCTGCGTTTCTCACGTTGTTCCAATCTGTTCCTTTTCTCCTTCAGCGGCGTGCTGCCCTCTAATTCTCAATCTCCAATTCGGCCTTCTCACGACGCTCCTCTCTTTCTGCTGCATTACTCTCTCTAATTGGAGTAAGTTTTAGGTAGATATAATTTATTATATACACTTAAATAATTTTTTAATATATATAAAATAATAAAAATTATCATAAAATTATATTAATTATTAATAATATTTTTACATATATTAAATAATAATTTAAATATTTAAATAATAATATAATAAACTATATCCATCCAAAAATTTCTCCGCAATTTCTCCACTATTTATAGCTTGTACATGTAGGTTACTTTTCTTTTGGTAACCGTGAGCCTACCTTCTTCAATATCTTTGATTTTTCTCTATATTTAGAGACCACCTCACAGCATGGGCTTCATGATTAGTTTGACAATTGGTCCACCTTGCTCTTTTCAATCTTAAAACTTAAATATTAAAATTCGCAATGTCCCAGCACGAGGTTGATAAATGTAATCCTTCATTTAATTAATAACATAAAGATAATTCAATTAAATAATAATTTAAAACCAAAGAAAAAAAAATCATAATTCTATTTAAAATAATATGAAAACTTAGTTAAAAATAAAATCATTAAATATTTAGATAGAAATTTGTTAATGTCACAAAATTAATAAAATTAAATATATTAAGATATAATAATACCTAATTTTTTATAAAAAAAAAATAATATAAAATCCACGCTATTATCAAACATGAATAGTTAATCTCATAAGCTAGGACTATGAAGAATCTTGTTTTTTAATTAATTGGTTTTGAATTCAAATTTGATTAAGGTAATTTCATTAAATTTATTGTATTGCTTGAATTCTTGTCAAGATTTGATAAATTTTGACATGCTTTAATTCATTTTTTGAACAGTGGTCATCCGCAACTAATGAGTGGACTCATAATAAATTTAGGATTAGGTTGGTGAATGATCAAACAACAATTTATTCTACTAATTGAATTGACAATTACGTTAGCTCATCTTTTGAATTGAAGTTTAATGCATTCCTAGTTAATTCAACTAATTGATCAAATAGGTAATTAATTGGGAATAAAATATTGATTATCCATGACCATTAGGACTCAATAGAAATTAAGAGAATTTGGCAAGAGAATTACCTTACATCATAAAAGAGTAAAAATCTGGTTAACTGGATTCAAGTGAACCTTGCGCCCTAGTTTCTCTCTAAGTGATTTATCTCTACGCTAATTAATCTTCCATTATTCTTCTTTAATTCTTGTCAGATTTTATTTTAAGTTTCTCTTCGAACCTACAATTATTTAAATAATCAATAGTTTAGCGAATCTAGTAATTACCTTTTATTCCTCGTGGGATCGACAACTGAGACTCAAGTCCTATATTACTATACGATAGAGTGCACTTGCTCTTAGTGTATTTTACACGTATAAAGTTTTTAGTGCCGTTGTCAAGGAATAACTTTAGTAATATTAGAGGCGAAAAGCTCTAGTTAATTCAGACGAACTTTTATTTTATTTCTTATTTTATTTTTATTTATTTTAAATTTTATGTCACTTCATCTCCCTACTTATATTTCTTGTTTATGCTTACTCGTTCTCAATCTCTTAATATGCAATTTGATCCAGAAATTGAGAAAATAACTTGCAAGTTAATGAAGCAATCTTATACTGAAGTTGTGGCTGAAAAAGCTATAAGGAGGATGAAGAGACAAAAAATTGATGGGACTGATGAAGAACAAGTTATCCCATCGGAGTGGACAATGTTCGAATATTCCATGGCCACAACTAGAGGATACGAATAGAGTATTGCAAGATCGACCGTGATGACCAACAACTTTGAGATCAAGCCAGTATTGATCTCCATGATTCAAACTTCTGTTCAGTTTAGTAGATTACCTTTGAATGATCCAAATCAACATATGGCAAAGTTCTTACAGTTGTGTGACACCATCAAGTATAATGGGGTGACAAATGACGCAATCCGATTGCGACTCATTCCTTTCTCTCTTAGGGACAGAGCGAGTCAATGGTTAATGTCACTACCAAGGGGTTCCATTACCACATGTGATCAGTTGACACAACAATTTTTAGCTAAGTATTTTTCACCTTCCAAATCTGCTAAGTTAAGGAATGATATTTCTACTTTTGTGTAGTATGATATGGATATTCTCTATGAAGCTTGAGAACATTTTCAAGAGTTACTGAAGAGATGTCCACATCACGGATTGCCCGTATAGCAATACTACAAACTTTTTACAATGGTCTGTCACTTGCCAACTGTTCACTCATTGATGCCGCTGCAGGAGGTTCAATTTGGAGGAAAACATCGACAGAAATCCATGGACTGATTGAAGAAATGACGCTTAACGGTTATCAATGGCAAAATGAATGCTAGGTGACTAGGAAACAAGTCGGTATGTATGTTGTTGATGTTGGGTGTAACACCCCAAAAAGTGTTTGTTTAATTATAAATGATCATTTTAAAATATTCTTGATTTTTAGGAATTTTTCTGGAATTTTTCGGAATCGTTGAATATTTTAATATATTTTTCGTTTTACGTGCACACTGAGCAGAGACCTGCAGATGTCAGTGTAATGCTCCAGAAGTCATTTATTTTATCATAAATAGTCATTTTCTAATATATGTGATTTATGTGAATTCTTTCAGAATTTTCCAGAAACGATGAATATTTTAATATATTCTTCGTTTTACGTGCACGCTGAGCGGAGCTGGGAAGATGCAATATTTTTCCTGTGGTCGGTAAACTCTAAATTGTGGATATGTCAACGGGGAATCTTACTATACCCGAGGCTGGACACAATTTACGAGATTTACGTTTTTCGAGATTTTACCTGATAAATGAAGTCGCGGTACCGTAAAATCATCTGATGAACAATAAAATATTATTTTCATCATCTATAACTCTTCTACACTAGGGAAAAAATAATACTGACAGTGTAAATATTCATCTGTGTTAGTGTGTCCAATTAAGAGACAACCTTACTTTCACTTTATCGTGAAACGTATAAAACTTCCCATGCAAGCTTGGAGGAAGCTTCTAAGAAATTTCCTTCCCTCTTTCCCTATGCAAGAGACCATCTCTCCCTTCTCTCTCCTCACTCATGGCTGGTGCAACAATTTTAGGGGGGAAATAATTTTGATTTCATTTAATTAATCATGTCACATTATTTTTAAAACACACCTAAAAGCATCTTCACTTTTCCTATGCACCTTCTCTCTCTGGCTTCACCTTTCTTCTTCCTTTTGAATTTCTCTCCTCCTTCTCTCTAGAAACCTACGGCCAGCAGCAGCCCCATGGCCATATCTATCACAAAAATTTCATCCAACCCCATTTTCTTAATCCTCTCCACCTCCTAAACACTTCTCTTGTTTGTGGTTCTTTGAAAATCCACCATTTTCTTCAAGCTTCAAGCTTAGGGTTTTTGGGTAAGCTTCTTGATTCTTCACTTTCCTTTCTCATTTTCATTTTTATGGTCTTCTTAGTGACCATCCATGCTTTATTTTTTCAAGCATTGGTGCTATTTTGATGAAGTTGAAATTTTAGGGTTCTTGGTGGTGCCCAATCCGAAAATTGCAAGAAGTTTCTTGGAGGCTTCTCTTATTTTCTTCATTTTGGTAAGAGGAAGACACATCTCCTCAACCTCTATTAGCATTTAGAAACCTTGTTTGTAGTTGATTGTGAGAAAACCCTAATGAGGGTTATTCTTTGATTTGCATGATTAGCATGTTTGCATGTTGTTTACACTTGTTTATGCTATTGGATTGATTGTTTGTGTATATTGGTATATTGGAATGGATTGGAAGGCATGAAATGGAAGAAAGTGATGTGGGATTTTCTCTTGGGTGGCCACGGTTTTGGGGCCCAAAAATTGGGATTCCTTGTGAACAATTGTATCAAGTGGAAGACTTAATTAACCAAGTGTGTAATGTGCAATTAATGGAATGGAAAAATTGGGAACTTAATTCCCTAGGGAGGCCACGGCCTCTAGGGCCTTTTTGGGACTTAATCACACAATTTTGGTAATCTTGGAATTTAGATAATCAAATGATTAAGTTATGGGTAATAGGATAGAAAATTAGCAAATTGGAAGAATCAGATATACTTTGAGATTCATAAGTTTTAAAAAACCAAGAATGAAATTTGTCATAAAACATAAGATAATTTTACTGGAGCAAGAACAAGAGAGTGTGAGACTTTGAGGTCTTAGAATAACCTTCTAAGTGTATGAGAATAAATTTCATTAAAAAAATTTGACTAATTAGGATAACTCAAGTAGAGACATACCATATAAGAAAGACTAATTTTAAGTAAGGATTCATAATAGACCTTAAAAATGTATTACTCTATTTAATTTCAATATTATGATATTATGAGTCCATGTGAGTGACCAGTGATGTGTTGATACTCTCTTGGCCAATTGTGGCATATTGTGAGATTGTATGTAATGATGATCATACATGTTTATGCATAGAGTCCTTATGCATTGTGAATGTCCTTTGGACTGTTGTTAAGGCCAAGTTGCCTAGGAGATTGAGCACACCTTAGTGCGGGTGCAAGTAGACTAGTGTAGGTCATGTTATGACCTTGGGGGCGTCAGGATGCGGGTACCTCGCAATGGGCAGTTGGTAGCTCTCCTGCCCGTGGGGCAGACCGATGCAAATGCACTGACGATTCGGACCGAGACACTATCCTATATCGTGATCTAGCATAGACTGTCTGTACAATGCCTGGATGTGCACGTGGAAAACTATTGAGTTATAGCACTTTGGCCTCGGCAGCCGAGTTGCAGACATGTCGCCTGATCTTTCTCTCCGACTGTTTATGTCTAGCTCCATGAGTAGGAATTTAGGTATTGTGTGCATATGCATCATGAGGTGTCATACCATCTGATAGTTACTGCTTTATGTGGATTTGAACTGTTTATTTATTATTATGATGAATGACTGCCTGGAACTGTTTACCTGCTTACTGGTGTATTTACTATCTATCATTATTATTATTGTTCTTGAAATGCTATATGGGCGCATTGTGCCGTATTAGTTTCTTGCTGCTATAATTGGTAATGATGGTAGGATGTCTTACGTCTTTCCTGTATTTATGTTATTTTCTACCTATATATATTGTGTCCCACCGAAGACGACGACAAGGAGGTTGGAGCTCCCGATTTCTCCGGCTTCTGGCCTGATCACGATTAGCATCTACTGTGGAGCATGGAGGCACGCATGCAAGGATTTCTAGGTGATGTGCGTCTGACCTTCCTTGGGGGGCCAGAATACTGGCACATTAACCTGAGTTCTGACTGTTGTGTCTACCTTGGAGACGTATCGATCTCTTTGGCCTGGAGACGTCATGAGCCGCCAATGCTCACCTGTTGCATTAGCCTGCGTTTGGAGTTTTATCTGCCCATTCAGGAGATGTGGGATGACCGCTACTACACTCCACAGGAGGACTCTTTTGATTCTACTGCTCGGGCTCCTGCCCGTGGTTCTGTGGCTCCTATGGAGGTTTCCTCGAATGAGGAGGATCCCGCGGAGGATCCTGAAGAGGATCCTGACACGATTCCTCCTCATCTGAGGGACTGATATTACTGGTAGCTACTGATGGCTGCCGGTGTTTTATTTTGGGGGCCTGATGTTTTATTTTGGTGAGCTGTATATTCTGATATCTTGGGGATGTATATGTATGATCCTTTGGGCAGGTATAGTTTTTGCTTTTTTTGGAATTCCAAGCTTGTATCTAAAACATATTTGATATCTATATATATATATATATGTATGTGCATGTTGTTCAGATGTAAGTTTTATCTTCTGTCTTACACCTTATTGTTATTCACATTTCGTCACTACGTTTTATTAATTGAAGAGAAAAATAACAATAATATAGATAATAATTCAATATATATATATATATATATATATATATATATATATATATATATATATATATATATATATCGCCATTTTACTTATGTAATAATGAATTGAACAAATTAATCTTAACTAAAATGAACCGGGTCTTAATTTCAAAAATTTTATTTTTCACATTTCTATCTGACAATGTGACGTTCCCTCCTAAAAAGGGGCGTTACATTGGGAAATACGGATACATCATGCAAGGGGAAAACAAAAAAATCCTACTAAGGATCCATGCGAAATTGACCATAATTCGTGTTTTAAAAGAGTTTACCTCTTGAAGTGTAATAAAATCAAGCGATATGAATCACCAACACCGTAACAACAATGATGTCTTTGCGATATCGACACGAACGTCCAACGTTCGCAAAAAAAGAGTCCCATGTCTCTAGCACAGTGCTAGTTACGAAGAGAAGAGAAACCTGTCACTCTTTCACTCACTATTTCTGTCAAGTACGGCTAGGGTTTGTAATGCATGACTTGACGACCTATTTAGCAGTGCTATTTATAATAGTTGCTACCTTATGCGAGTGGGAGCAGCAACAAGGTAAGTTGTGCAACTCTAGACTCATCTGTTATAAGTTCAGCCCACGATTGAATCCCAGTCCAACTTGGATTCTAATTGCTCCAATTTAGTCTGCTCTATGTGTGCGACCCTATAGGTTCTCATAATGTTAGCAGTGATATTAAAATCCCATTTAAGTATTACAAGCATTGAGCGATATGTAGCAACACATCGTTGCTATCCAAGTAACGAGAATGTCAGTGATTTGACATAACCTTTCCGTGATCAATGTTACCGTGTAGTTTAGTCCATTTGTCCAGATATCTAAATTAAACACAAGGCATGGAACGTGTCACATTTGTATAGTTCAATCTTTTGTTTCCTGATACTCGAGTAGACATAGTAATAACAAATGAGATCAATATCTTATATTGACTCATTTGACTATGGTCATACATTTTGTAGTCTCACTCAATCAGGGCCCCCGAAGATATCACTCATGTTATGTAGGAGGGACAAATCCCATCTAGGTCACTCACATCCTTCCATATGATCTGTGATCAATGTTGCTGTGTAGTTTAGTTCCTTTGTCCAGATATCTAAATTAAACACAAGGCATGGAACGTGTCACCCTTGTATACTTTAATCTTCCATTTCTTGATACTTGAGTTGACGTAGTAATAATAAATGAGATCAATATCTTATATTTACTCATTTGAGTATGACCATGCATTTCGTAGTCTTACTCAATTAGGGGGCCCGAAGATATCACTCCTGTTATGTAGGAGGAACAAATCTCATCTAGGTCACTTATATCCCTTCACATGATTCACGGTATGTCCAATAACCAACTTTATAATTACCTTGTTACAGATGACATTTGATGGTATTAAAACATACAACTCCTCATGTAGGAATCGTAGTGATTTCAGGTCAAAGGACCACATACACCATTATCACTATAAGAATCGCTTATGACACTCACTCACGTAACGATCCACGTAGCGTTCTCATGACGGGTCAGTCCAATACATATTACTCTAATATGTATTCATGTGAAAACTCGATATCTCATATCCATGATCTGTGAGATGTGGTCATCAGTCTACATACGTACTAGTCTCAATGCATTATTGTCGTTCTGAATAATAATAATACTTGACTAGGGACATTTAAGAATAGTGTTATGTTTCTATCCAATTGGATCTCACGATCAAGTCATCTACTTGATGTCCTATGACATAAAACTTACTATTCTAAGGACTTTATTATGTTTATCATAAATAACACAAAATAAAGAAATGCCTCATATATTAAATAAATAACATAATACAATGTAAGCTAGTACGATCAAAATAAATTAGCCTCTAGGTTATACACCAATAGTTGATTCCTCTTCTACCATTCTGAGTTAATTAGAAGCATTGACGAAAAAGGTTTAGACTCTGATGGTGGCAAATAATGTATCACTACCAATCATATGTGAAGCATGTGGTGAATAGGGACATAAAAGTTCAAACTGTCAAGTTAGCAGTCCCTTTGCCCTCGAACCCAAAGGAGAAAATTTTGTTGGCAAATTCAATCGGCCACAGTACAATCCATATTCCAATACGTACAATCCCAGTTAGAGGAACCACCCTAATTTCAAATGGGCAAATCAATAGGGCAATCCACAGAGCCATCAGAGAGCTCCGCATGAAGAGAAGCCAAGTTTTCAAAATTCTATAACGAAATACATTCAGAATTCAGACGTCTGAATGAAGAGCATAAAAACTCAGATTAGCTAGTTGGCTACCTTGATGTCAGAAAGGGTACTAGGGAGATTGCCTGGCACTGCCGAGCCTAATTCGAAGGAACATGCCAAGGTAATTACCCTGAGAAGTGGCAAGAAGCTTGGGGAGCTTTCCAAGAAATAAGAAAAACAAATGCAAGAGCATGGAGATACTCTTGATGAGTCAGTTAATGTGGAAAATGAGAAGGCAAGTGAAGCACCCTCCATGGTGCATATAAATAAGCCACAAATGCCTTCTATTTCATTCCCTAAAAGGCTCAAGAACACTCAGCAAGATAAGTAATTTTCTAAATTCTTAGAGAAGTTCAAGAAATTACAAATTAACATTATGTTTGTTGAAGTCATCTCCCAAATGCCCAAGTATGCAAAGTTCTTAATAGAAATACTTGCAAAAAAGTACAAGTTTGAGGAATTTGAGACGGTAAGGCTAAATGAGGAGTGGTCTGCCATTCTCCTAAAGAAGCTACCACTCAAGTTAAAAATCCAAGAAGTTTCATTATTCCTTACTCTATTGGTAACTCTTATTTTGAGAAATCATTATATTATTTAGGTGCTAGTATAAATTTGATATCTTTCTTTGTTTTTAAGAAATTGAGAATGCAGGAACCAAAACGCATCATTGTTTTACTACAGCTGGCTGACAGATCCATCACTTACCCTCGCAATGTGGTGGAGGATGTTTTAGTGATGGTGGACAAATTTATTTTTCCAATATACCTCATTATGTCAGACATGTAGGAGGATGCCAAGGTCCCAATCATATTTGGACGTCAATTCCTCGCCACTAGAAAGACCATGATTGATATCTATCAAGCGAAGTTGACCTTACGATTAAATGATGAGGAAGTGATTTTTAATGTTTTTAATTCTGTCAAAAATCCTAGTTCCTTTGATTCATGTAATTGCATAGATGCTACTAATGTTGCAGATAGTGCTGTGTTTTCATATCTGCAGAAATTTATGGCTGATGATGCGCTAGAGAAGATCTTGACAATGGTTGCCACCAACTTTGAGGATGATGAAGAGGTCATGGAAATTATAATGTGGTTGGAAGCTGATATGTCCTTGGGAGGAAGAAGAACATGAGGGCATTATGAGGATTTGGATAGGGAAAACATCCTTACACCAAAACCCTCAATTGAGGAGCCTCTCGAACTTTAGCTTAAGCTCATTCCCTCTAATTTGAAATATGTTTTTCTGGATCCTCCATTATCTTTACCCGTGATTATCTCTACTTTGCTTCCGGGTCCGATGGAGGAGAAGCTCATGAGGGTGTTGAGGGAGAACAAAAAGGCATTCGAGTGGACCATTCATGACATCACGGGCATCAACCCTACCATATGCACCCACAAAGTTTACATAGAGGCATAGAACAAGCCACTTGTGCAACTACAGAGGCGCCTCAACCCAAACATGAAAAAGGTCATAAAGAATGAGGTAATAAAACTTATCGGCATAAGTATTACATACCCCATCTCTGATAGTCCTTGGGTTAGTCTGGTACAAGTGGTACCTAAAAAGGAAGGTACAACGGTCATGGAGAATGAAAAGAAAAAACTCATAGCCATTAAAAATGTGACTGGGTGGTGCATATGCATTAATTATGGGAAATTGAATGATGCCACTCAGAAAGATCACTTCCCTTTACCCTTCATAGGTCAAATGTTAGATTTGCTTTCAGGTCATGTATTTTTCTATTGTTTGGATGGGTACTCTAGCTACATGCAAATACTTGTGGTACATGAGGATTTGGAAAAAAATACTTTCACATGTCCGTATGGTACATTTGCATATAGACGGATGCCCTTTGGATTGTGTAATACACCAGCTACTTTTTAGTAGTGTATGATGGCCATTTTTTATGACTTGATAGAGGATTGTATTGAGATTTTCATGGATGATTTCTCTGTATTTGGACCCTCTTTTGATAATTGTTTACACAATCCCAACTTAGTTTTGGAGCTATGCAAGAGCACCAACCTAGTGTTAAACTATGAGAAGTTCCAATTTATGGTACAAGAGCACATTGTTTTAGGGCATAAGGTATCGCCTAAAGGTATGGAGGTTGATTCGGCGAAGGTGGAAGTAATTACAAAATGGCCCCTACCTAAATCTGTTAAGGCTATTAGAAGCTTTTCGGGGCACGTAGGGTTGTATCGGAGGTTCATCAAAGACCTTTTCAAAAATTGCTAAACCTTTGATGAACCTCCTAATGAAGGATGCATCATTTGACTTTTTTGATTCATGCTTAAACACATTTGTCATTTTGAAGGAAAAGTTAATTAGTGCACTCATCGTCGTTGCCCTTGATTAGTCCTTACCTTTTGAACTCATGTATGATGTGAGCTATACAGTAGTTGGGCCAGAGGAAAAATAGAATTTTTAAAACCATTTACTATGCTAGCCGTGCTTTGAATAAGGCACAAAGAAACTACACTACTATTGAAAAAGAGTTACTAGTGGTAGTATTTGTTTTTGATAAATTTTGCCCCTACCTCATTCTCTCTAAAGTCATTGTTATACTGACCATTCTGCTATTATATATTTGCTTTCTAAGCAAGATGCTAAGCTGAGGCTAATTCAGTGGGTTCTTTTGTTGTAAGAGTTTGATCTTGAGATACGTGACAAAAAAAGGGATAGAGAATCTTATAGCTGACCACCTATCGCGATTGGATGAGGTGTTGGAGACCACTACTGAGTGTGTCATAAATGAATCATTCCTTGATGAGCACCTCCTTGTCGTCTCTTTTTTACCATGGTATGCTGATTACGTGAACTTCCTTGCAGGTAATATCCTTCCACCGGACCTCACTTATCAAAGAAAGAAGAAATTCTTATATAATGTTAAGTAATATTTTTTGTGGGATCCATACTTGTTTAGGATTTGTGCTGATAGTGTCATTAGGAGATGCATCATGGTAGTGAAAGTTAGTCCATTCTTGAGCATTTTCTTATTAGGAAAACTGGTGGCCACTTCGATCCCACCAGAATTGCACAAAAGGTCTTACAATATGGGTTTTATTGGCCAACTTTGTTTAAGGATGCTTTTGAATTTATTTGAACTTATGATAAATGCCAACAAAGTGACAACATCTCTAGGAAACATGATATGCCATTGAATAACATTTTGATATGCGAAATTTTTTATATCTGGGGCATTGATTTCATGGGTCCCTCCCAAAATCATTTTCCAATCAATATATACCTGTTGTTGTGGATTATGTTTCCAAATGGGTTGAGGTAGTGGCGTTTCCTACCAATGATGCTCACGTAGTGCTAAAATTTTTAAAATGAAATGTTTTTATAAGATTTGGCACACCCCGAGCAATCATAAGTGATGACGACACTTATTTTTATATTAAACAATTTGAAATTTTTTTGAGCAAATATGGTGTCACCCATAAGGTCACCATCACTTATCATCCACAAACAAGTGGCTAAGTGGAGGTTTCCAATCGTGAATTAAAAAAGATTTTGGAAAGGACTGTTAATGTGTCCTGTAAAGATTGGTCTTTGAAGTTGGATCATGCATTGTGGGCATATAGAACTGCATTCAAAACCCCATTGGCATGTCCCCATATAAACTTGTGTTTGGCAAGACCTATCACTTACATGTGAAACTGGAACATAGGCAATATTGGGCACTTAAATTACTAAATTTTGATGTGAAAGCTACAAGTGCACAGCGATGTAACCAGCTTAATGAGCTGGACGAACTCTATCTTGAGGCATATAAGAATGCCAAGCTCCACAAGGAGAGAAAAAAGAAGTGGCACAACATGCATATCAAGCAGTATAAGTTTAAGATTGGGGATAAAATTCTTGTCTATAACTCACGTCTACGTCTCTTTCCCAATAAATTGAGGTCAAGATGGTACAAACCATATGAGGTTGTTCAAGTTTTATCGTATGGTGTGCTTGAGGTGAAAAAAGAAGGACAAAAGACATTCAAGATAAATGACCAGAGTGAAGCACTATGAAGAAGGAGAGAAGACTGAGCACCACTCCATCCGTCTTACCTAAGCATGGCACTGACCCATAGTCAAACTAATTACTATAACTTAGTACTTCACAGGCGGCAACTTGTGTTTCTATCCTTTCTCATAGCACTCTTAGTCCTTGCATTTGGTTTTTTAGTTGTTCCAAAAGCGATTGAGGAGTTAGACATGACCGTGTTTAACCCTAAAAATGCTTTTGTGTGAGTCTGGGTCAGGCACACGGCCATGTCTCATTTGCCACGGTCATGTGTTCATTTACAGAAACGATGGAGGAGTTAGACACGATTGTGTCTAACCCTTTCATCGCTTCTGTTTGAGGAGCAACATGAGACACGACCGTGTCTTTATTCGACACGGCAGTGTTCCCCTTTGAAATTAAAAAAAACTACTGAATAAGGAGGGGTTCTCCACCTCACATTTCCCCCCTCAAACACATTTCTTCTCTCCCCCCAACGTCTCTTCCCTTCTCCCTCTTCCCCTCCCCCACCCACTATCACAACAATTCCTTAGCTATAAACATCCACCTTGGAGGTGATTGGCAAGTTGAAAACCTATTCTGGTGCCTTGTAACCTATGGTTCCTCTTATCCTTGAGAAGCTCAAATTGTTGAGATTGTTCCAATGTCATAGCTTAAATAAGCCGAAATCTGCTACGTTGGGTTGATAATCAGAATCAAGAAGTATGTTTTAGGGTTTTATATCACAAAGCAAAACCCATTCCAAACATTCTTCATGTAGATAGGCCAAATCTCTTGTCGTTCCAAGAGCAATGTTATACCTCTTACCTTAATCAAGTGTATTTGACAAGAGATTTTCTACTAAAGAACCATTTTCCATGTACTCATATACCAATAACCTGTGCTTGCCCTCTGCACAATACCCCCACATGCCAGTTAAGTTCATGTGGTTAAGTCTTCCAATGATGCTTACCTCTACAAGGAACTCACTTTCTCCTTGGTTTTCTTCATATAGTTGCTTTATTGTTGCAATTCGATTATTTAACAATACACCCTTATATACAATTCCTCAAGGACCCCCTCTAATCTCTTGACTAAAACCTTCAGTGGCTTGTTTCAATTCAGAGTAATTAAATTTTTGAAATCTCGTTGCTAAGGCAAGAAGATAACCTTGTGTGTCTGCATCAAAATCATTCCTATTTCTAATCAAGAAACACCACACCAAGAAGATGCAACGACCTCAAGTCCTCCCAAGCCACTATCTTCACACAATCAAAGGTATACTGCAAGTCTATGCATTCACACAATCGCAACCATAAATCTTCACATTATTTATAGGTGTAATTTTCATAAAACCTATAGTCTACTGGAAAAACTGAAATCTACACAACAAAAGTTGTGGTAGGCTTAGGATCTTAGAAGCAAGCAATAGAATAGAAAAATAAGAGGACAAATTGGCTAAATATAAAATTGTATTAATATCTATCTTATGTAATAGTTTTTAGCTCATACATCATCTCCTAATATAGTAATCCTAGAGACCTTTTAGATTGTAATTGTAAGAGAAAATAACTAGAGAATCACCACTAACTATGATAAATACATAGTGCCTTGTTTCATAGAACTTAATGCCTTGTTTCTAGGAAGAGTTACAATGTAATTTACTTCTAGATAATTCTGAATTAATTTCTAACACCCTCTTAATTCTGAATATTCTAGAACATCAAGTTTATCACGAAAGTAAAAAAAAACTTGTCTTAAGAAACTGGCTATGTGAAGATGTCCGTAACTTGATCTTAGGTTTTAACTAACTTTAGCTCATTCTCTTCTTCCTTAACTATCCCTCTGATAAAGTGGAATCTCAACTCAATGTGCTTTGAGCGATTATGAAAAATTGGATTCTTAGTCATCACAATTGAAGACATGTTATCACAAAAGATTGTTGTAGGGGAGCTTTGATTCTATTTTATATCCTCTAAAATCCTTCTAAGCCAAATGGCTTCGGATGTTACACTTGTGGTTGCAATGTATTCTACTTTTGCTAAAGATAAAGCAATGATCTTTTGTTTCTTTGATGACCATGAAATAACTTTACTTCCATAGAAGAATGCTTATCCTGAAGTACTTTTTCTATCATCAATTGATCCAGCTCAATCACTATCAATATATCCAATTAACTTGTTGTCTTTTTTTGCTTGGTATAAAATACCAAAGGTTTTGGTGCCTTTTATGTACCTTAACTCTTAACTACTGCATAATGTTGCTTCCTGGGTTCACTCATAAACCGAGAAATTGTGCTAACAACATAAACTATGTCAGGTCTTCTATTAGTGAGGTAAATGAGTGATCTAACAAGTTTTCTATGCAAAGTCTCATCTACCTTCTCTTTCTCACCAGTCTTTGAAAGCTTTTCATTAACAACGATAACAGTAGGAGCTGTTTTGGATTCTTCCATGTGAAACCTCTTCAATAAATCTGCAGCACACTTCTCTTGTGAAAGAAAAAATCTCTTATTTTCTTGCTTCACTTGTATGCTAAGAAAATATTTTATGAGACCTAAGTCTATAATCTCAAATTGACTCATCATTGTCTTCTTGAATTCATCTAGCAAGTGATCATTAATTGCCATATAAATCAAATCATCAACACAAAGGCAAACAATGAGAAAGTCATGTGCACCTTGAGTTTGGACATAAAGAGAAGGCTCACAAGGACTTCTTTAGAACCTATTCAGCTGGAAATACTTGTCAATTTTGTTGTTCTATGCTCTTGGAGCCTGTTTTAGGCCATACAAAGCCTTTTAAAGTTGATAGACATTGTCCTCTTCTCCTTGGATCATATAACCTTGAGGTTGCTCCACATACACTTCTTCTTCAAGCTCTCCATTGAGGAAAGCTGACTTTACATCTGGTTGATAAACTAGAAGTTTCATTTGAGCGGTAAGAGCTAAGAAAGTTCTTATAGTCTCAATTTGAGCAACAGATGCAAAAGTTTCATTGAAGTTTATACCCAGTTGCTGCGTATATCCCTTTGCAAGAAGTCTGGCCTTGTGCTTTTGAATTGAGCCATCCTCATTGAACTTGGTTCTGAATACCCATTTCAAGCTAACAATGTCTTTGTTGCTTGGCTTTTCACAACGATGCCAAGTGTGATTCTTCTCAATCATCTTCATATCATTATTCGTAGCTTTTCTCCATGGCTCTTCCTTTGATGCTTCTTCAAAGCTTTGTGGTTCATAAGCAATGAAAGCAACATTGTTATAAACATCCTCCAATGACCTTGTCCTTCTAAGAGTTGAATTAGTAGTTCCATCAACCGTAAATTCTTGGTCTATATGAGTAGTTTCATCCACTTGAGGAGGTAAAGTAGCATTTATCCAAAGCTTATTGTTAAGAACATCATATCTGCCTTCATCCTCCCATGCCATTGTTTCATAAAAAATCACATCCCTAGAGATAATCAACTTCTTGATTCTTGGATTGTAGAGACAATAGCCTTTCGATTCATCACTGTAACCTAGAAAAAATGCATTTATCTCCCTTCTTATCAAGTTTTTCTCTATCTTCTGGATGAATAAAATGATAAGCCACACAACCAAAGATCTTCAAGTGATTAATCTTTGGTTTCCTCTTGCACCACGCTTTATATGGTGTCACATGATCAAGTGCTTTGTAGGGGACCTGTTAAGAAGATAAATGGTTATATTAACAGCCTCTGCGCAATAATTATTTGAGAGACCTTTCAGCTTCATCATGCTTCTTTCCATTTCAGCAATGCTTTTATTCTTCCTCTCAGTTATACCATTATGTTGTGGACTTCTACTAATAGAAAACTATCTTTGAATACATTTTCCTTTGAAATAATCTTGGAAGGGCTTGTAAATGAACTCTCCACTATGATCTATTCTTAGGGTTTTGATTTTTAGTCCGCTTTGTCTTTCAACAAAAGCTATGAACTCCAAAATTTTTTAAAAAGCTTCTAATTTCTGTTCAAGAAAGTACACCTATATCATTATACTATAATCATCAACAAATAATAGAAAATACCTCTTGTTGCTAAGTGATGGAGTTCTTGTTGGTCCCTATAGGTCTACATGGACAAGTTCTAAAGGTTCTTTTGCTCTCCAAGAAGAATTTGGCAAGGGCAATTTATGCATCTTCCCATAGACACATCCTTCACACACCTCATTATTTGCTTCTACTGAGGGAAGATCAATCACCATCTCCTTTTGATGAAGCTCTTTCAAGCTTTTGTAGTTTAAGTGGCCATATCTACAATGCCACAACATGGATTCATTTGCTTCTTTAGCCTTGAGAGAAACATTTCCTCCACTCTTCATGAACAATGGAAAAACTTTGTTTTAGGTCATTGGAATTGTGGTAATCAACTGGTTTTGCTTCTTGTCTATGATCATGCAACCTTTCTCATTAAATTTCACTTTATACCCTTTTTGAATAAGTTGTCTAACACTCAAGAGACTTTGAGATAAAAAAGGAACATAAAGTACATCTTTTATTAGTTTAGAATTACCTCTCTTCGTTTGAATAACAATTTCTTCTATACCTTCAATTGTTAAGGTCTTGATTTTTCTCATCTAGTGAGACAAAGTTCTCCTTGATTCTAGTCATATGGCTGGTGCAACCACTATCAACATACCACACTCCTTCTTCTTCTTGTGAGGAGTCACAAAGGTAGAAGACTTTCTCTGATGTTCCTTCTGAATTTTCTATAAAGTTGGCTTCATTCTTCTCCTTCTTTAGACAATATATCACCTTATGGTTTAAATTCTTACATCTAGTGCATTGTTGAAACCAACAATTGTTACTATCATGATTATCTTTCTTACAAATGGAGTAATGAGAAGAGATTTTGTCTCTTGGACTATCTTGGTTGAATCTTCCTCTTCCATTTCTTCTACTTGATCTTCCTCCTCTCCTTGGGGCCATTGATTGTTTCTATGCTTTTTATATCTATATTTCTTTTATGAAAAATTCATTTTTGATTGAAATGCTTGCTCCAAAGGTTGTTCAATCATGTATAGTTTTTTTTTTCTCAAGAGCTTCCAGAGTACCCATTAGTTCAAACATGGTGAGTTTTGAGAGATCTTGGGATATTTCTTTGGCAGCTACAATAGAATCAAATTTTGGTGGCAAGGTTCCAAGAATCTTTTGACAAATTTTATTCTCTTCAATAGTATCATCAAAACTCTTAATTTGATTAACAATTACAGCCATCCTATTAGAATAATCACTCACCTTTTCATTCTCCTTCATCATTGATAACTCAGAATCCTACCATAGGTTCTGCAATTTGACAAAAATCACCCTATCTTATCCTTGAAATTCTTTATGCAAGACATCCCAAGCTTCCTTGGCCTTGCTAATGCCATAGATTCTTGGGTATATAGTCTTACCCATGCCTTGTTAAATGAATCGGAGAGCGCTAGCATCTTTCTTCACTATTTCTTTATATTGCTTCAATTGATTGACTTGAAAAGTTAAAGTGTTCTCCACCTCTGTATATCCATCTTCCACAACATTCCAAACATCTTGAGAGATAAAGAAGGTCTTCATTTGGCTACTCCAATAGTCATAGTGTTCACTTTCAAAGATAGGAACTTGGCTAGGGGCATATTGGAATAGGGAAACGGGATTGGAAGAAGAAGCCATATAGATCTAACAAAGGACAAGCTCTCTAATACCATTGTTGGAAAAACTGAAATCTACATAACGAAAGTTGTGGTAGGCCTAGGATCTTAGAAGCAAGCAATAGAATAGAAAAATAGGAGGACAAATTGGCTAAATATAAACTTGTATTGATATCTGTCTTGGGTCATAGTTTTCAACTCATACATCATCTCCTTATATAGTAATCCTAGAGACCTTTTAGATTTTGTAACTACAAGAGAAATTAACTAGAAAATCACCACTAACTATGATAAATACATAGTGCCCTGTTTCATAGAACTTAATGCCTTGTTTCTAAATAATTTTGAATTAATTTCTAACATAGTCATGGCCTTAAAACTCGACATGGGGTAAGAATTGGAAGTGAGACTTAATCCTGTTGTTGCGGAGCTGGAATTCTAGTTTGCACTCATAAGATTAGTCTTTTTTTTTTAGAGTATCCTCGCTTAATAGATCAGAAATTAATTTCTCGAGATATGATATGACGCTTAAGCAAGACCCTTTCTAACAAGTTTATTTACATACACATAAAGTTTGAAGTGGAATCTAAGACTACATTTTTAAGAACCCAAACTCTTCCACCACTTGGATTATGACAATTTGGTTTGTTTGTTGACCATACTATGACCATGAAGACACGAACACTTTCTACCGGTATTTGGATCATTACTGCAAGTACTATTGGGTCCACAAATCCCATGGATCATACAAGATGTTTGCCGGACTTGCCATGATATTGACCAACTCTCGTGTCCATCTTTCCGGCTCTAAACACGAAGCTTACCATCATGATCAAGGGTCAATCTTCATTGGAGAACTATCCCATAATCAGATATCAAGAAAGTGAAATCATCCGATGAACTGAAGTTACCCAAAGGATCGAGTGTTGCAACTCTGCTATCGTTGTGAATAGATCTACCAGCTTCCTAGCTAACAAGCTAGCCATCTGGCCAATAAAAGCTTGAAACTTGTGGGCCATCATAATTGAGACGGAGAAGATTGTCATTGTCAAAGAATAGCTTGTAGAAACCTGAGGAATAGTTGCTCTTTCTTGTTTAGGAAACAAGCTTCACGCATCCGGTGAGTCTTTGCCTAGGAAGGAGTGTCTTTGTTGGGAAATCGAAGCTTTGCCACTGAATGCGACCGTTCTGCTCTAGAAAAACTAGATTTCCTGTGTCGTGTAAAAGCAACTCGGGTGTGTTGGGTGAGTGAGTATCTGTGTTTGTGGCCCAAACTTTGGACTGGCCTGCATCGGTTAAGATGAGGTTACCGTTTTTATGAAGGGAAAGTGTTGAGCACGTTCTATTCACTGGTTGGTCATGATTTGCCATCCAAACTATGGCCTTCTGGCCATGGTTATCAGGTTTGGTGAACCAAATGGCAAAGCAGTAAGCATTTTCTGTGACGGCATAAAAGCCAGCAGTGAATGTGCGATTTGGTGAAGATAATATAACGTCTTCAGGTTTCTCGACAGAGAGGGATGAAGATCAATATTGAAAATGGCAAAGCCAAAAGGAGAAGAGCGAATAAGATTGATAAGAGCTGCCTGTTCTGATTTGGTTTTACTTTTACTCATCAGTCTTTGGCCAAAATAAGAAAAAAGTATTGAAGTAATGTGTTTTGGTTTAGTGATACATTCTTCTATAAATTTAGAGTATTTAATTAAATGTATAAGATTAATTAATATTTAATATTTTTATATATTTTATATTATATAATTAAAAATATAAAAATTTATAAAAATATTAAATACTAATTGATCTATTATACAAAATTTGAATACTCCATATTTAAGTAACAATTTCTTTTGATTCAGTCATGTGTCTCTTCACTGGTTGGCCACAGATGAAAAATGTTAAGAGAACTGTTACACACTTGCACAGTTACACTGTTATATAAGATATATTATTTTACATCTACACAATTTACTTCTATATAACAATAACAAATTAAATTACATTTTTTAGAATAATTTAATCTCTTAATCTATTGTCTCTTTAAGAATAACACATATTATTTTTATTTTTAAAAAAATTTTAAATACAAATTATCTTTTTAATTAATTATACATTATCTCCTTTATAATTTTGATAATTTTAAATATTTTTTCTCTTTTAATTTATATTCTTTTAGATTTTATCTAAATTAATTAATTATGCATTTTTTTTATAATTTTAAATAATTTTTTCTTTTAATCTATATTTATTTATATTCTATCTGAATTAAAAAAAAAAACCTATGTAATGCACAAGATACTTGTTAATTTTCATTATCTGATTAAAATGAGTCTCACCTCATTTTCTGTACGCTTACACTTTAATTCTGCTACATTCTCCAAATATGAGATGATGTGTTTTTTAATGACGAACAACTAGCATTTTTCAAAATGTTAAGTGCATATGAAAAATGCTAGAGACACATCACTTTTAGGAGCACTTCTCCAACGTTTGCTTATGTGGCAAAATTAAAGTGTAGGTATATAGAAAATGAGGTAGACTGACTTATAATCAGATAATAAAACTGTGCAAATATGAGGTAATATGAGTGTAAGTGTGTATAAATAGCATTGTTAGGGGTACGTTACCCTTTATTCACTCACGTCTACATACATCAATATGTATGTGGCAAAATCACAATGTAGGTGTGCCGAAAATGAAGTGAAACCAACTGTAATTAGATTATAAAAATTGTACAAATGTAAGGTGAGATGATAAGTGTATAAGTATATATGACTAACATTACTCATATGGATACTCTAACTCACTTTCAACGTATCAATTAGAGGTGATCACTCGTCCGAGTCAACTTGAGGATCTGATCAACTCGAATTGATCCAATGGCAAAACTTCGGGTTGGATTGGGTATTCGGGTTTGTTCGGGTTAAAAATAATAGAACCCGATGTAATTTGATTCAGGTAGCGGGTCTAGATTTTTTAGACCCGTGAACCCAACTACCCAACCCGACCCTTATTCAAAATTTACTTTCAAAAACAAATCTCAAAGACTAACCACATCTCAAAGACTAACCACATTCCTCTGCCCTAGGTCCTTCATTCTGCCCCAACCTCTTCTCTTCCTCCTTGCCTAGCCATACGAGCCTGTTAGTGGGAGTGCTTCTCTTAATCCTTCATGCCCAGCCATGGTAGACGATGGTTGCTTTTTTAGTTCTTCCTTTGCAATTGCAAGTGCAACGCCTAATAGAGGGAATACGAGGCTGCGACTGCAAGTTTGAACCTTAGCTAGCGGCTATCCTCGATTGCGACTATGACTGCAAGCAACCAATTGTTTTTTCCTCCAACAAGGTTCGTACTTTCTAGCAACGACCATCTATATTAATTTATTGGTATGGAAATGCTACATCTACTCTTCATTGGTCATGTTTGATCTAATACCTAGTTCTACAAGAGGAAAAAAACCCACTTCAATGGTGTTTAAAGGAATTTGAAGAAAAAATCATACTTTGATTTTTGGTTGTTTCTAGGTTTTGGTGACTGGTTGATTTCATTTTTAAGTTTTGAGAAATTGGAAAAGATGAAACTTCGATGCATGTTGGGAAAAATATATTCCTAAACTCGTTTACCTGACCTGAACCAACCCATGTGTAATCGGGTTAGTTTGGTTCAAGTTGTCAGAATTCTTTTGACAAACCTGATCCAACCCAACTCAAACAAAAATTATTGGTTAGGATTTTAATTTACCCAAAACAATCCCAACTTGATTCATGTGTAACCTTAAATTAAAACTATCTAAATTAAATGTTTTAGTTCATAAACACAACATCACACTTATAATTGGAAAAGAATTGATTAAAAGAATTTTTAGTTAAGACTTTCTTTTTATTAGTGTTGATAATATTGGTTGTTATAGACAATGATGGTTATCAAAGATGATATCTCTTATCCCTAGAATTTAGGACTTGTCTATTATTTTATCTTAAGGCATTAGAGTAGGTGTTATAATTGTAATTAGATATGAATTGTAATTGAAATGTAATCCTACACTTATAAATTCATATAGGCTAAAAAGAATTAACTCTATTTTTCAAGTTGGCATCAGAGCTCAACGTTCTTGGGCCTAAAAACTATGAAAACCATAGTTTCAAGTTTGTCCAACCATTGTCAAGGTTGGACATTTGATCTTAACTTCCTTAGCCATCAACACGAGCACATAGACAGTCTCAGGGAGCCTTGATCAATTGGACCCAGAAGCATCGTGGCCTGAAAACATATCATGTGCCCCCACACGCTTCTCTTCTTGTTAGTGTTCCCAGCCTCTGTTCGACATGCCGCTGGTGCCGTTATTCTTATTAGCTCCCCCTAGTTCTATTCTGGTGGTTATCAGCCCCATTTGCGTCCTAGGTTGCGGTCATCCTGGCGCTCAAAGTAGTAGCCTTTTAATTGTGTTCTTTGGTCTTTTGATTCACACAGTCTCTGTTCTATGCAAAAATGGCATCAAACACAACTAAAACCCCTGATTCAACCCTACAACCACCTAGGTCCTCTACATCTAGTGAGAAAAGTTCGGTTGGGAATGTTCTCATTTCATATGCCTTCTCTAGCACACTCACAATCACCTCTAAGAAGTTGAATGGTAAGAATTATTTAGCTTGATCAGCCTCTATTGAACTCTAGTTTTTAGGCCAAGGACATTTTGATCATCTTAAGAAATCAACCTCTAATATTTCCCCAAAGCTTTAAAGTCAATGGGAAAGATTTGATTATCAATTATGTGCTTTGCTATGGTAGTCTATAGAGCCAACCATCTTCGTCAATTTTAGAAATTGGCCTCTCTTAAATAGCCAGATCACAACATGACTGTCTTTGTCACCCAGGCAAAAGCTGTAGTAGAGGAATTGAAGATGTTTTTGCTGGTTGATAATCATCAGGACTTGTTAACAAAGCTAGATAATCTTTATGTAATGTCTTGGTTTTGTGTGTAATTGATAGCTACTGAGACTATCAAATTATATCAAGTCGATTCACTAAATTACTTGTAGTATAAGACACAACCGGGTCAAGCCCTTAGATCACTCTAGTTAAGCAATCAGATTAAGAAGTTAATAAAGAGGAAAAAAAGTTACAGAATTAATTAAATGAAAGTAATTAAAAATTATAAATAAAATTAAGTAAACAACCAATCCAAGAAAATCAACTAATCTTGAATTTAATCAATCATTGATCACTAGGAATCCATTCAATTGCTAATTAGATTTTTGGTCTTAGATCACATCAAGAAGCCTTAAGATGATCCATGAATTCTCCACTAGATAAACATCCAAAATTTAATTAATCAAGATTAAATGAATTAAGCACTTATCTAATCCTAAACTAACCTAAAACCTAGAATTCAACCAAGCTTAACAATCCATCAAACATCTTTGATGCATTGTTTAGCTTTGTAATCCTCATTAAACATGTGGTAATTATGCAATCATCACATCGACATTCAAATCAAATTAAACAATTTAGTCCAGATTTAACAAAATCAAAAGAGGTAAAAGAGAAACTTGATTAACAATTACATGTAAAACAATCAAAACAAGATCTTAGAATTAAACATCAATATTTTCAGTCCCTAAGATTGATTAAAAAGGGTCTAACCCTCTATGGACGGAAGAGAAGAAAAACAGAAAAGAAAGAAAACTAGAGAGAAATGAAAGGAAGAGAGATAAAGAGAGAAAGTGCAAGCAAGAACGACTAATAGAAAATTAGGTTTTTGTTTAAGGTTACTGTTGTTGCTTAAATAATTATCTCTGAAATTAAAAATTCAAGTTTGCCCTTAGCTTAGGGTTAATCATCTTCCTCTTAACTTTAATTGGACACCTAATTTGTCTAATTTGGACTTAGGATGAGAGAATTATGCCCATAATATTCTTAATAGCTCTCTAGACCCTGTCATCCAACTTCAAAGGACGAAAACACCATCAAAATGTCACCGTTTTGATAAGATATTCATAAGAGTTGAAGATATGTGTCTCAAATTTCTAATGGCGCTAGTCTTAGCTCCATATTACTCATACAACCTACATTATAGCCCAATCTTTGCATATCATCCAAGTTCCAACGATAAGATCTCTATTTTAATTTCGTGACCCAATCTGACCCACCAGACATTTGATTCAGCCTTTGAGCTCTTATCAAAGTTATAGAGATTTCTCTTAGATTTCTTATAAGGTAAAATGCATAATTTTTATATGTCTGGAACTCAGGTTATGTCTAAAATACAGAATGTACAAGGATTAACTAATGTATGAAAATTGCGTTTATCAAATTCTCCCTCACTTAGCTTTTGCATTCCCGGGAAAAACTAGAAATTTAACATTAAGGAACAACAACACAAATTCAAAATTTAAAAACTCTAAAAGACTCACTTTCCAATGATGTTCAAAAATGCAAAAGTCTATGAGCAAAAAAAGCAACCAAAGCTTCAAGGACTCAAAACATTCATGATATAACATTTCTTTACATCTCAAACCAACAAGGAAAGTAACTTCAATTAAAAACCATAAATCAAGAATGATAGAACCTCACAAGATACATTTTCAGTCCCTCAAGTTTTTAAAAGGTAAGTGTTTCTCTCAATTCAATCAAAGAAAATTTGCACTACCATAAGCTTGCTTATCTTCTACTTCTTCACTACTCAAAACACATGCATACATAAATCAAGAGGACTTTATGTAATGTTATAATGAGGTCAAGGTAAGGAAGGGGAATAATATAAAGATGATAAGTTAAATACCAAAGATAATAAAAGAACATTGGGGATGAGTCAAATAACAAGCATAAAAGTTTATCCCAACTTCATATAATACAAATTCTCTTTATATATTTTTTTCCTTTTTTTCTTTCTCTCTTTTTGTTTTTTAAAAATCTTTTTTCAATTTTTCTTGTTCTTTTTTTTTCTTTTAAATCAGTTACTCTTTCATTTTTCACCAAATATCTTGCACACTAATTAGCATTGCCCCACACTTATTCAATAACTCTTCCAATGACAATGAGAATGCTCTCCTATTCCCTAAGATTTTAAGTAAAAACATAATTTTTCATTTAAGATATGTAATGAGCTAAAAAAACATGGAATGGTCAAATAAGCTCAATGGGGTTAATCAAGGAAAAATATGCAAGGTTGACTATTTGACTAAAGTAGCTAATTCAAGAAAAATGTCTCAATTATGTTCATATATACATATGAGAATGTAGCCTAAAAAAGAATCAAAGTAAGTTCTAGAGTAACAAATTCCATGAGTGAAACTCACTCAAGAAAGAAGAGAATAACACAAATGTTCAATTCATTCATTAAAAGGCTCAAAGTCTCACAATGTATGCATCTATCAAACTCAATCTACTAATTCAATTTCCAATACCAAACTAGTTAATATCAAGGTGAAAGACAATTTATTCACTTATGTTATAAATCTTTAATTTCAATTATTGTATGCTCACAACTTTCACAAATCTCAAAATTTCATCGGAAAACAATTAAAAACACACTTTCTTATAACAAAACATAATCAAAATTTGAAAACAAAAAATAGTATTTTGAAACAAAATAGAAAATAGAACAGAAAATAGCAACAAAATAAAAATAGAAACAAAAACATTAATAGTAAAATTAAAACAATAAAAAAAAATAGAAAAATAGAGAACAAAAATAGCAGGCAAAAACATAAAATAGAAAATAACAAATAAATTAAAACAGAAACATAAATAGGAAAAGAACAAAACAAAAAAAAAATAGAAAAACCGAAATAGTAAACATAATGTAAATTCCTCTCCCACACTTAAATTCTACATTGTCCTCAATGTAAAGCTTATAAAACATCAAATCATCAATCTCAAATAAATATCATCAACAAATTTCAGACAAGTAAAATAAAGGAGAGAAAGAAGAAACATCTTTATCAAGTAATGTAAAAGGCCGCTTGCAAGTTGATCTCCTCCATTGTATGCTCTTAAGCTCCTTCATAGAATTACTTGAGGCGACATCCATTAACTTTGAAAGCTTTGTTAATTGCTTCACTTGTGATCTCCATTGCACCATAACAAAAAATCTTAGTGGCTATAAAAGGACCTAGCCACCTAGAATGGAGCTTGTCGGGCATGAGCTTGAGCTGAGAATTGTAAAGGAAAATTTTAAATTCTTTTCTTGTCTGTCAAGATCGAAATCGCAGCGGGAGCAGCGAAACAAAATAAATAATGTTAGGAGTCGCCACCAATTTTATTTAAATTAGAAAAAAATGGAATACCCTTTTAGAAAATGGTCTTTGGAACTAGATTGGATTCGGGAGTCGGTTATGCATAGGGAAGGGTGGAGACTTAACCCCACAGCACCCATAATACATCCGTCCTAAAAACGGTTACCCTAAATTAGTTATGCAAAAACTTAATAATCTCATAATATATTTGTTTTATCCCTTTTTATTAAAAAAATAAATAATTTGTGAAAATTTAAAATTTGGCTTGACAGAATAGAGATTCTGCTCCTACGTATCCTCAGGTGCAATGAGGAATTCAAAGTCACGTAGTTCTATATAAAATACTTGTGGGTTGGTTACTTTTATTTAAAGAAAAGATTAATTTTTTAATTTTTATAAAAATTTAAATTAACAGGTCGTCGCGACTCTGTTAACTAAATTAAGGTTTGAATAGGTGAAGCTCGCGTCACGCTAGAGACGTCACCCATTGATTATTGAATTTATTGTTATTAAATGAGATTTTTTTTAATCTAAAATTATCTTCAAAAAAAGAATAATAATAAAAAAATTGAATCTTTATTAAATAGTAATTTATTTTTTTTATAATTTGAACCATCAGGTTGTCACAACTCAGATGATCCAAAAATAGTTACAAGATTAACAAGCTGTCACAACTCGGTTAATCCTATTTCGCTCTTTTTTAAAAAAAAAAATAATTATTTTAATAGTTTTACTTTGTAGTCTTACCATTGTTTTCTATATATATATTTTTTTAAGCTTAGCCCATTTAATTACAAGCCTATTTCACTTAAAACAAAAAAAACTATCAGAAATCAAAAGAACAAACTTACGAAAAACAAGACAAAGGAGTTTTGCTTCTTTCTTTTTGGGTATTTGCAAGAAAAAAAACAGAGGAGCAAGGAAGATGAAGGCCAGCGGCGACGGTGGCTAGGCTGGTTCGGGTTGGTGAAGTGCCGGCAATCGAGTCTGGTTGCAGATTGTGCGGTGCGATGATGTGACGCTGTTTCTGCGGCGGCTTCTGCACGGTGGGTAGCGCGGTGTGACGGATGGCTAGCGACACGGTGAGGAGTAGTTTGGGGGTGTCAATTTCGTATATGAGAGGTGATGAAGAGGTATTTTGGTGGAGGCTGAAATCTATAGGTCAAGGTTAAAAGTATGTGTTGAAGGTCAAAAGTGAAAGTCCCAAGGTGTGGGTTATGGGCTTTTATAGGAGAGGATTAGGTTAAGGTGTTTGAGTTAAAGTGTGATTAGGATTGGTTTAGGATGAGTGTTGAGATTTGTTTAGGATGAGTGTTAGGTTGACTGATGGGGTTTAGTTAGGATGGGTTTGTTTAGGCTAAGCTTGTTTATAGTGAGTTTGAGTTAGTTTAGAATATGGGTTGTGGGTTGGATAATGGGTCAAGAGTTGGATATTGGGTCAATGGGTAGATTAATGGATAGAGCTTTTTTTATTTTTTTTATTTTTTTATTTTATTCTATTTACAAAATGTTCAGGACAAAATTCAGTGTTTACAATTGCCCCTCTTTACTTGTTTCTTACTAGATAAAAAGAATAACCGTAACTTTTCATTTTATCACAGTGAGGAACGAATAAAGAAATGAACCCAAATTTTGTTCGGGAGAAACAGAGAACAATGTGAAGACACAATGCGAGGAGCGATGCGCTCAAGAATTAAAATGCAAAGATCTGATACGCTCAAAACTTAAAAATGCAAGGAACCGATGCGCTCAAAATTTAAACATGCAATGAGCCGATGCGCTCAAACTGAGAATGCAAGTGCAATGAGCCGATACGCTCAAAACTTAAAAAATGGAAATGCAACGAGTCGATGCGCTCAAAACTTAAACATGCAATGCAACGAGCTGATGCGCTCAAAACTTAAATATGCAATGCAACGAGCCGATGCGCTCAAACTAAAAATGTAAGTGCAATGAGCCAATGCGCTCAAAACTTAAGCATGCAATATAACGAGCCGATGTGCTCAAAACTTAAACATGCAATAAGCCGACGTGCTCAAACTTAAAATGCAAGTGTAATGAGTCGATGCGCTCAAAACTTAAATGTGCAAGGAAACAATCTGTAACAGTTAGACAATCCCTTTTTTCTTTTTTTCTTTTCTTTTCGTAATTCGAACCAGTGACGACTTTGAAAAGCTTTGACCAATCAAACCCTTCATTCACACGTTGTTCTTCATCAGACCCTTTGGTTGATTTGGAATCCTCCTAACATACTCTTTTCCTTTCTTTATTTCTTCATTTTTCAAAACTTAATTCGACCCTTCCTTTTCTTCTTATCAACAAAGGCTTATGCGAGAAGTATTGAAACTACTTCCAGCAAATGTCATATTGCAATATGCACTTTTGAACTATTGAGATCTTTTAATCTGACTCAATCATTGAAGCATTGCTTTAGAATTGTCAAAACCAAATTGTTGACCTTAAATTTATGTTATTTGAGACATAACCTAATGAGTTAAACATGCATTCATGAATGGATATAAATTTGTTGAATGAACAAACTCTCTTTTATTTCTCTGGTACATGAATATTAAGTAGGACACATGCCTATAGAAGAAAATTACAAGGAAAAGGAAAATTGCCCCAGTATTGGTTCCTTGTTCCTCATTCAATTGATTCCCTGCAATCGTTTGATAATTCAACCACTATTTCTGTTGCTACTTTCTTCAGCGCATCTTTCCCTTAATCTTTCAACAATTTTGCCCCAGTTTGGCCAATTGAATGCAGATAAAAAATTGCCCCAGTTTGGAGTATCAGACCTTCCGTTTTTGAGATTTTGCCCATTTGTTTGCCCTAACTTTTGCTTAGGCTGCCCTTTCGGATTTTTGACCTAACGGATTCTTTTTTTTCTTTTTTCTTTTTTTTTATTGCTCTAACTTTTGCTTAGGCCGCCCTTTCGGGTTTTCAACCTAACGAGTCTCTCTCTTTTTTTTAGGAATAAAATATCTTAACGGCATCAGTGTTTATGGGTCTTGGCAATTCTTCTCCGTCCATGTTCTGCAAAATTAATGCTCCTCCTGAAAATGTATGCTTGACTACGTAAGGACCTTCGTAACTTGAAGCCCACTTTCCTCTGACATCCTCTTGATTAGGGAGAATTTTCTTCAAAACCAAATCTCCTGAACAGAACTCTCTAGGACGAACTTTCTTGTTAAAGGCTCTGGCCATTCTACTTTGATACAATTGCCCATGACAAATAGCTGCTAGTCTTTTTTCTTCTATCATATTCAACTGCTCATACCGAGTCTTTACCCATTCCGATTCCTCTAACTCTGCCTCCATCAAAACCTTTAAAGTAGGAATCTCAATTTCTATGGGAGAGATAACTTCCATTCCATACACCAAAGAGAAAGGTGTTGCCCCAGTGCTTGATCGTATATTAGTACGATATGCATGCAAAGCGTAGGGTAACATTTCATGCCAGCCCTTATGGTTCACGACCATCTTGGCCACAATTTTCTTGACATTCTTATTTGCTGCCTCAACTGCACCATTCATCTAGGGCCTATAGGGAGCCGAATTATGATGCTTGATTTTGAACTTTTCACAAAACTTCTGTATCTCACCACCATTGAGATTAGCAACATTATCTGTGATTATCCTCTCTGGAATTCTATATCTGCATACAATGTTTCTCTTGTGGAATTTCGAAAATACCTTTTGAGTGATTGTGGCATATGAGGACGCTTCTACCCATTTGGTGAAATAATCAATTGCCACCAAAATGAAATGATGACCGTTGGAAGCTTTGGGGTTAATTGGTCCAATGACATCTATTCCCCACATCGAGAAAGGCTATGGAGATACCATATTATGCAAGGGGAATGGAGGTGTATTGACTCGATCTGCATATATCTGATATTTATGGCACTTTCGAACATATTCTATGCAGTCTGTCTCCATGGTGGACCAATAATAACCACTTCTTAGAATTTTTCGTACTATCATATGACCATTAGTATGAGTCCCACAGATTCCTTCATGGATTTCAGTCATGATTAAACGAGCTTCACAAGCATCCACACATCTGAGTAAGGTACCATCATGGCTTCTCTTGTATAAAACCTCCCCGTTCAGGAAAAATGCCATTGCCAACTGACAGATAGTCTTTTTATTCGCCTCATGATGGGATTTAATTATAATTAAATGTTTTAACCCAAGTGTAGGTTGTCTCAAGTAATAAAGTCTCGGGAGTCCGAGGTCGATCCACAGGGAATTGATGAAGGGAAACTAATTAATTGAGGTAAAGAAAGTATTTGTCACAAAATTTAAGATGATTTAAGTTGTTCACAATGAAAAAGATTTGCTTGGGTTAGGAGATTCACTCTTAATAATAAATTAAGAATAAGATTATTTCATTTTATAACTCAATTGAAATTATGCATATTGAAAATTCCAATCGGAAGATTTAGCATTCAAAGTTCAATCATGTAATTATATTATGATTCCAATAATTATTGACTAATACTTGTAAATCGTCAAAAGCATCCAATGTGCCAATCCTATTGTCTACAATGGATCAAGATATTCATTATACAAGAATAGTATTTAAATTAATTGGAAACAACATATAATACATATAAAAGTCACATAAAAATATATCATTTAAAGCACAAGAAAGAAATAAATCTAACCTCAATTTATTATTAAAAGCTTCACTCTTTCACCCAAGCTAGATGAAAATTAATTACACATGTGAAAGAAGAAAATAAAAGAAAATAAAAAGAACAGAATCGAAAACCCAACACCGAGAGAGCAAGTTTCTCTCCCCTTACTTATTATATAGAAGTTTTTGAGGTTACTATGCATCTGCACAGTAACTTGCACAGTAATTTTCACGTGATGCTACAGTGCTACGATGGATCGCTACTGATGGCAACTACGAATATCGTGATACTACGGTGCTACTGATCTTTACTGATGCTTCTGTGCTTGCTTGCGTCATCTTTGATGTTATCTTGACGTCGTACTACAAGATAAGCTACAAGACTGCTTTTTTTTTTTTTTTTTTTTTTTTTTTTAGCAAATCTTCTATACAATCACATCCATTCTTCGATCCTTTGCATTTACCTAGTAAAAATACATAAAAATACATAATTACAACACAATTTAAAATACTAAAAATATAACAAAACTCAAGAACAAACCCAATTAAAAAGATTAAAAAGAATGAAAAACACACACAATGAACCGTAAAAATTGTAAGTTTTACAGGTTCATCACACCCCCACACTTGAGCTTTTGCACTCCTGGGCAAAATATATGAGACCAAAGCTAGGAAATAACACTGAACTAAAAAGCTAAAAACTTAAAAGATTTAATGAAACAAGAAGAGCAACTAGTCATTCAAGGGAACAAAGCATTTTTTTTTTTTTTAAATATTTCTTCACATCTCAAACCATCAAACAAGGAAACTTCAGTTAAAAAGAATGCATCAAGAATGAAAGATCATCACAGGATTTACTCTCAATCCCTCTAGTGTTTAAAATGGTAGATATTTCACTCGATTCAACCCATGAAAAATTGCACTACCATAAGCTTGCTTATCTTCTACTTTTCTACTACTCAGAACACATGCATACAAAAATCAAGAGGACTTTATTCAAGGTTGTAACAGGGTCATGGTAAAGGAAAATGGATAATATGGACATGAGAAGATAAATACCAAAGAGAATAAAAGAAAGTTATGGTACAGCTTAGAGTGGAAAAGATATTTGAGAATATTCATCAATAAGGACAATGACCAATATCTAACTAATGTTTTGTTGAAGATTAATCCCTAAATTGATGAGTTGAATTCATTTTTAGGCATAAACCTTCTCCTTCTCTTCCTGTTATTTCCAAGCATCTTTCTTTATTCTAAATATGGATATGTCACATAGTGTATCAAATGGTCGGTTTTTTTTTTTTTTTTTTTTTCTTTTCTTTTTTTTTTTCTTCTTCTTCTTTTTTTTTTTTACACACACACACACACCCCCACACTTGTTTAAGAACAAAGTCAATGCTCTCTTATTCCTAAAGGTCAAGTAAAAATATTTTTTTTTTAGGGCACATAATAAGCTAAAAACAAGAAGTGGCGAAGTAGGCTCAAAAGGGTTATACAAGGGAAAATATACAAGGATGGCTATTTGGTCAAAGTAGCTATTTTAAAATGCCTCAATCATATTTATGTATGCATGTGAAAATGTAGCCTCAAAAAGAATCAAAGCAAGTTCTAGAGTAACAATTTCACGAGTGAAAATCACACAAGAAAGAAGAGAATGGTACAAGTGTTCAATCCATTCATCAATAGGCTCAAAATCTCACAGGGCATATTTCTATCATTCTCAATTCACCAATTTAACATTCAAATCCAAGCATGTGATTTTTAAGAAAGAAGAAAATTTATGCTATGACCCAAGATATGCTTTTTGCTACTTCTAAAACATTTTTTTTCTCAATTATGATCGTCTCAAGAGTAAAATTACCTTAAGGGCAAAATTTACACCTTACTCTGCCATCCTTAATTGGTTTTGTTTTAGGTTTCTGACAATCATCTCACTAAACATACTTCCCAATTTAAATGCGTCTCAGAAGTTAAATTACTCCTTACTCGGCCAATATTCATTGGTTTAGCAAGTTCATGAAAATCATATCATACTTCCTAATTTTTTTTTCAAAAATTATCCTTCCCCCCAACTAGATTACAACATTGTCCGCAATGTTAAAATATAGATGAGTAAAGGATAGAAGATATTACCTCATTTGGAGAAATCGACACAAATTGAAATAGAAACAAAGTACGATAAATAAAATCAAACCCATTAAAGATGAAGTGTCGATCTGGCTTTCTTTTCTTGCCACTTCCTCACTCGCTTCGATGACCAATCTATCCGAGCTAAGACTTTATCGTTCATAAACAAAAGCTTCTAATTTATCAATCACTCATCAATAGTGGATGCAGAGATAAGAAGTTTTCTTGCCGAAGGAGTGATAAATTGTTGTTCCACGACTTTATCAAGAAAAAATAACAAAAGATCAAAGAAATTATTAACATTCAACAAACCAATGGGTTTATGGTGGATGTTCTGTTCGACCAAGAGACAATTTGAAAAATTTCTTCCAAAGTACCAAAACCACCTGGTAGGGCAATAAATGCATCGAGTTGTCAAGCATTTTTTTCATTCGTCCATGCATAGATGATACCTGGATTTCTTCTCCAATTGTCTTGCCAGTGATGTTATTTTGAGTTAAAGGTTTAGGAATGACACCTAAAACCTGACTGCCTGCTATAAATGCAGAGAGTGATATAGCCCCCATTAACCCACGACAACCACCCCATATACAACATGAATATTCCTTGCAGCAAGTGTTCGACCAAGAACGGTAGGCTGCGTTTGCAAACTCTAAACCCTTCCCATAACTTGACCCACAAAAACACAGATATATTTTTAATGTTACGAACAGGAGGTCCCATAATTTCACCTTCCTTTGAATGATTTTGAGTTGGAAGAAAGTGAAGAGAATGGAGTGTTTAAATAAGAAAAAGAAGGGAAAAAGTAATCATAGCACCTATATGGTAGTTGGTTGGCTTGTTGTCGAAAGGTTTGAAATTAAGAAATACGATTTTTTTTTTTTTTTTTTTTTAAAAAAAAAAACTTTTTTTTTTGTTTTTGTTTTTGTTTTGTTTTTGTTTTTTTTTTGTTTTTTTTTTTTGTTTTTTGTTTTTTTTTTTTTTTTTTAACTTCAAGAAAACCATCAGGGCAAAGAAGTTTAGAAACCCCTGAAGGATCCTGCTCAAAGGATCGTCATCCAAAAATCAATATACAACAAAATCATACAAAGATAAAAGAAATACAATAATAAATGAGGACATACCTGTATGTACGTTTTCATGGCGTATCTTTATATCGCGTCATGAGTGCAGTAGTGGCATGTATTTAAGTTGCGTGTCACCAGTGCAACATATGAATTCCACAAGGATTGCCGAACCGACAACAAGTACCTTTGAATCCTTTCCGTCCTGCTTACGGAAGAACAGCCCTCTATCTTCCTGCAAACCTAATTAAAGGCCTGTATTCTAAGAAGATGGTACCTAACCGCAGCCAGTCAGAACACGCCATAGAGACCTACTAATTAAAGTAAGTATACAGCTCAGCAAACAGTTTCCGTTCACTGTAAAGACGGGACGCTTCTTTCTGTCCATCAGCGCTACAGAGCCTTGGTTCCAAGAACTGGGAATGTAGCACACGGCTCTCTCTACAGAGCATGGCACACGAACTTTATTTATATACTTGGCGTGTGAAGGTCTTCTCCTGAGTCTATGACAGGACGGGCATCCGCCCGGCTCCTAATCTAATTAAAGATCAAGTACAACCGTAGTTTTGCCTCTATTATTTTATTTTATTTTTGATGATTTTTTTTTTATTTGATTTTTTTTTTTTTTTTTTTTTTTTTTCAAAGTTATTAGAAACATGATGAAAGATGGGTGTATACTTACTTGAGATTAGGATGGAGGTAGTCTGCTCTTTCGGCTTTGTGCCAAAGCATTGTTGACCAATATTAGACCCATTCAAGACCAAATAAGAACATAGGGCTCCCAAAAGGGACAAGTGGCCATAATACGACCGTACCGCCTCACATGTGGGATACAATCTACCTTCTTTGTTTTCCAATTAAGAAGGCTGGATCAAGATGCATGCATTTCCCCATTCACGTTGTGTGTTACCAAAGCTAAACCCAAGTTGTATTCCCTTTTTTTTTTTTTTTTTTTTTTTTGTCTTTTTTTTTTTCTTTTTTTTTTTTTTTTTTTTTTTTTTTTTTTTTTTTTTTTTTTTTTTTTTTTTTTTTTTTTTTTTTTTTTTTTTTTTTTTTTGTCTCGAACATGAAGAAGAAGAAGAAGAAGAAGAAGAAGAAGAAGAAAATATGTACATGTTGTGAATGTGGCTCACATCCGCCTCTCGGTTTCACGTCCCGAAAACGGCTAAACGCCTTCTATGAGTCGAGGATAAGCTTCCCATCCAATTTTCTTATAAATTGGCAAACAGGGTCTTTTAGAGTCAGATTCCCCAGACTATATTGCTTTTGTTCATCCTTGAAGAGATTCCACAAATTAAGAATTTCACCCCGCACCAATCTATAAGAACGCGTCTCAAGAGTCAATAAGATATCATCTAATGAATCCTTACTCAGTCCATTCTTAATGAAGGATCTATTTGCGGAAACCATCCCCAAAGTATGACATCGCTTGTTACAGTTCCATCGTCCACATTTGTAACAGATTTGTAATCTTTTTGCTCTTCTCCTTTTAGAATACGAACTTCTTCCAAAACCTGGCATGTATAAGTCAAATGAAATTGAAGACTCACCTGCTAATCGGACCTTTGCTTCGATTATCCAGCGTACATCCTCTGGTATACCTTTGTGCATTAACAATCTTAATCTTTCACATCGAACTTTGTAAATTTTTTTCAGAGCATTTAGAGGGAGAGAAGGAAAATGTTTTCTCAGGTTTGAAAGAATGACATCCATTTTAAAGGAGAAGAAAGATTCAGTTATTTTGGGAAACTGAAAGAGAGCAAACCGACTTGAGAGTCACGGAGTACCGTCATCCGCCATTTAACCGGGGAGCTAAAGAACTGCAAAACAAAATAAAACTACAAAATTATAGTAAATTTTACTCATAACAAGGATCAGAAAGGGAAATGAAATCTACCTCAGCAGCTTGATTTTCTAGAAATGGTTTAAGTCTTTGTCCATTGACCTTAGATACATTACCATTCCTAGGATTTTCAATATCCACGGCTCCATAAGGATATACATGTTTGACAATAAAAGGACCAGTCCACCTAGATCTCAATTTTCCAGGGAATAAGTGAAGACGAGAATTATAAAGCAGAACTTTTTGGCCAATTTCAAAAGATTTTCTCAAAATAAATTTGTCATGAAAAGCTTTTGTTCTTTCTTTGTAAATTTTTGAGTTTTCATGCATCATTTCTCAATTCCTCAAGTTCATTTATTTGTAATTTGCGTAACTTACAAGCATCATCAAGATTTAAATTGAAAGCTTTAATGGCCCAAAATGCTTTATGTTCTAGTTCTACGGCAAGTGACAAGGTTTTCCATAGACTAACCGATAGGGTGACATGCCCAAAGATGTTTTAAAAGCAGTACGGTAGGCCCAAAGTGCATCGTTTAATCTTAAAGACCAATCTTTTCGATTTGGGTTAACCGTTTTTCCAAAATTTGTTTAATTTCCCTATTTGCTAATTCTACTTGTCCACTTGTCGAGGGTGATAAGGGGTAGCAACTTTATGGGTAATACCATATTTCTTCATTAAAGATTCAAATGGTTTATTACAAAAATGTGTTCCCCCATCGCTGATGATAGCTCGAGGATTCCAAATCGACTTAAAACATTTTCTTTTAAAAATTTGAGAACAGTTTATGATCATTTTGTCGACATGGAATCGCCTCAATCCATTTTGAGACATAATCAATTGCAACCAAAATATACACAAATCCAAATGAAGATAGAAATGGACCCATGAAATCAATTCCCAACAATCAAAAATTTCAATGACAAGGATGGGGTTCGAGGCATCATGTTTCTTTTTGAAATTGAGCCCAACTTTTGACAATTTTCACAACTTTTGCAAAAGGTATGGCTATCTTTAAATAAAGTGGGCCAATAAAATCCACACCGCAAGATTTTCGCAAATGTTTTCTTTGAAGAAAAATGACCTCCACATGCTTCGAGTGACAAAAGTTAATGACACTACTTACCTCACCGGGTACACACATTTCCGAAAGATTTGATCAGGAGAATATTTGAACAAATATGGGTCATCCCAATAAAAATTTTTCACCTCGGTCAAAAACTTTTTTCTGTCTTGATGTGACCACCGAGGCGGCATCTTTCCCGTTACAAGAAAATTTACTATGTTTGCAAACCAAGGCATAGAATTGACAGAAAATAAAAACTCATCGGAAAAGAATCATTGATAGGTGTGCTATCAAAAGATGAGCTGTTGTAAGTCCGGACAAATGATCTGCGACAACATTTTCGGCTCCTTTCTTATCTTTTATTGTGATATTGAATTCTTGAAGCAACAAGATCCACCGTATCAACCTAGGTTTGGCATCCCGCTTAGACATTAAATATCTAATAGCAAAGCATGATCAAGTAAAAACAACAATAGAAGAACCAATTAAATGAGCTCGAAATTTGTCCAATGCAAAAATTACAAAGTAGTTCTTTTTCGGTAGTGGTGTAATTCATTTGTGCACTATTTAAAGTTCTACTTGCGTAACAAATCACATGAGGTTTACCTTCTTTTCTCTCGACCTAAAACAGCGCCAACAAAGAAAATCACTTGCATCACACATTAATTCAAACGCAGAGACCAACAGGAGGTTGCATGATAGGAGCCGATGTCGAAGACCAATTAATTTTTCAAAAGATTTTTGACATTCTTGAGTCCAATCAAATGTTGCATCTTTTATCGAAGATTGCATAATGGTCTAGATATGACACTAAAGTCCTTAATAAATCTTCGATAGAATCCTACATGTCCTAAAAAGGAACGGACTTCTCTCGATCGTTTTTGGGGAAGGCAAATGAGCAATTAATTCAACTTTGGCCTTATCAACTTTAATTCCTTCAAGATATCACATGACCTAACACGATTCCCGAGGTAACCATGTAATGACATTTTTCCCAATTTAAAACAAATCCTTTTTCTTCACATCTTTTAAGAACTTTATCCAAATTATCAAGACAATTTTCAAAAGAATTTCCAAAGACCGTCGATCATCCATGAAAACCTCTAAATAATGCTCAATCATGTCACTAAAAATACTTAGCATGCATCTTTGAAAAGTTGCTTGGAGCGTTGCAAAGACCAAAAGACATTCTTCTATATGCAAAAGTGCCAAAGGGGCATGTAAAAGTAGTCTTTTCTTGATCCTCTAATGCAATTGGTATTTGATTATATCCCGAATAACCATCAAGAAAACAATAGTAGGGATGTCCTGCTACTCTTTCTAGAATTTGATCAAGAAATGGTAAGGGGAAATGATCTTTCCTAGTGGCTGCATTCAATTTTCTAAAATCAATACACATACGCCAACTAGATGAAACTCGCGTAGGTATTAACTCACCTTTTTCATTTTCAACCACTGTTATTCCGCATTTCTTAGGCACAACTTGTGTAGGGCTTACCCACCGACTATCGAAATAGGATAAATAATTCCAACATCAAGTAATTTAAGAACTTCACCCTAACTACCTCTTTCATGTGTGGATTTAATCTTCTTTGAGGTTGTTGTGATGTTTTAGCATTATCCTCTAAATGTATTCTATGTGTACAAATCAATGGATTAATGCCTTTTATATCTGTTAATGTCCATCCAATTGCACTTTTATGCCTTTTAAGTACTTCTATCAACATACCTTCTTGTTCTTCAAGATGGACCGATGAAATTACTACTTGGAAGGCTTTGGTCTTCACCCAAAAATGTGTACTTCAACCCGAAGGTAATGGCTTTAGTTCCTTGTAGGTACTTTTTCATGAATATTATCATTCGTAGGTTGTAACTCTTCGAATTTCGGCTTCCATCTTTTGTATTCCATTGCTTGTGTACAATCAAGCAAAGAACACATTTCAGAAATATCACCATCTACTTGCGTGCCTGAATCAAATGAATTAATTAAACACACTTCTAATGGGTCGGAAGAACTCCCTTTAGAAAATGATCATCTACAATGGTTTCAATTCCACCAACTTCCTCATTTTCATCAAGGACTTCCCGTGGTTGCTTGCACACATGTTAAAAACATTTAGATCCATGGTCATGTTTCCAAATGTTAGCTTCACCACTCCATTTCTACAATTTATCAAAGCATTAGATGTTGCTAAAAATGGACGGCCTAAAATAACAGGAATTGACTTGCAACTATCAACTATAGGTTCAAGATCCAAGACCCAATAAAATCCACAGGATATATGAATTTATCAACTTGAACCAACACATCTTCCACTATTCCTCTTGGAATTTTAATTGATCTATCAGCGAGTAGAAGAGTTACAGAAGTTGGTTTTAACTCACCCAAATTGAGTTCTTTGATAAACCGAATATGGAAGCAAATTGACACTAGCACCAAGATCAAGTAAAGCTTTTTCAATTTTATGTTCTCCAATAATGCATGAAACTCGTAGGACAACCAGGATCTTTATATTTCAACGCATTATTATTCTGAAAAATGAAGCTTACCTGCTCACCAAAAATGCTTTCTTTTTCACATTTAATTTCCTTTTAACAAAGGCACAAGTCTTTCAAATATTTGGCATAAGAAGGAATCTGTTTGATAACATCTAACAAAGGAATATTGACTTTCACTTGTTTTAAAATTTCAAAAATTCCATTGTTATTGTCTAATTTCTTTGGATTATTCAAAGCTTGAGGAAATGGGGGTGAAAGCGAGAGTTTAGTCTCATTTTGGTCAACTTTTTGATTTTCTTGAAGAATTGGTTCATCTTCTCTCTCACAGGATTCAGGGATTTGTTTTTCAACAACCTTCCCACTTCTAAGGGTTATCACAGAATTGACTTGATCTATTTGTTGGTTTTCTCAAACTACCCTCATTTAGACTATATTGACCTTTGGGATTTGGTTGAGGTTGAGAAGGAAATTTTCCTTTCTCGTGAATGGTGAGTGCGAGAGGTAAGTTTGGAAAGAGTTTCTTTTATGTCACTCATGGTTTGATTGGTTTGTTTGTTAATGGCTTCTTGTTTTTCTATGAAAGTATGCAGTGTTTCTTCTAGGTTTTTCCTATAAGGTGCATATCCTTGAAAATTTTGAGAGTCTTGTTGTGCCTGAGGAGGTGGTGGTTGCATGAATTGTGAGTATTGTTCCTCCAAATTGAAGTTAGGATGATTTTTCCATCCTGGATTGTAAGAATTTGAAAAAGAAGAGGTGAGTGGCTTTTTAAAATTATTCATTGCATTTACTTGCTCATGCACAACTTCTTTAAAAACAGGAATGTTAGGACATTCGTGTGTTGAGTGTCCTAAGTCATCACAAATACCACAAATTTCTTCATTTTGCACAGATTTGATTTCTTTTGCTTTTCTTAATTCCATAGCTTCAATCCTTCTAGTCAAACTAGCATACCTTGCATTTAAATCTTCTTCTTGACTAAGATGGTATTTTCCTTTTCCAAAGATTTGCAAGGTTATATCTAATTGAATTTTCAGAAGGATTAATTTCATGCCAAGATTGAGAATTTTCAGCCAAATGATTTAAATAATCTAAAGCATCTTCGGGTTCTTTATCAAGAAATTCACCATTACACATCGTTTCCACAAATTGTTTAGTTTCGGTGTTAAACCTTCATAAAAGAAGCTTATAGTTCGCCATTTTTCAAAACCATGATGTGGGCAAGAATTTAACAAATCTGTAAAACGTTCCCAACTTTGAAAATATGCTTCATTTGAATTTTGGGAAAAATTTTGGATTTGTCTTTTCAAAGCATTAGTTTTATGTGTTGGAAAAAATTTCTTTAAAAACTCACTTTGCATTTCTTGCCACGTGCCAATTGATCTTGGTTTCAAAGCATTAAGCCAAGTTTTTGCCTTATCTTTCAAAGAAAAAGGAAACAATTTAAGCTTAACAATTTCTTCATCAATTTTGATCATTGAAAGCCATACAAACTTCTTCAAATTCTTTTAGATGTAAATATGGGCTTTCATTTTCTAAACCATGAAAATTGGGCAAGAAAAAGAAATCATACCTGGCTTAAATCTAAAATTATTAGCATTAAGTGGAAAGATAAAACATGAAGGACTAGAATTTCTAGGTGGTTG
Source organism: Ormosia emarginata (assembly GCA_029884605.1). Classification (NCBI taxonomy): domain Eukaryota; kingdom Viridiplantae; phylum Streptophyta; class Magnoliopsida; order Fabales; family Fabaceae; genus Ormosia; species Ormosia emarginata. The sequence continues at coordinate 16,803,320 of JAQQTP010000047.1, read as the reverse complement.
CAAATATGCACGCATAGTTCTCAATGGTTGATTTCCTTGTTCATCATGTATACTTTCATTTTCAAATTTCGTTGTGTTTGATTATCATGTTCAACATGTGCACCTTCAAATTCAGCCATTGTGTTAATTGTGTGTGATTGTGATTCAAATAAATCAATATATAAATGACTTGGATTAATTTTAATCAAACGTCCGAATTTGAATCACGATACCGCTTAAGCATAAATAAGTGACATAAAATAAAAATAAAAATAATATACAAGTAGGCGGTATACACCTAGTTAAATATTAAGTAGGATGTGGTATACACCACCACCCAAAAGTAAAAAAAAAAAAAAATGACAGAATTTAAAAGTTAGATTGCAGAAAAAATAAATGATTTAATTTAAAAGTTAGATAAGTTAGATTGCAGAAAAATAAATGGCGAGAATTTAAAAGTTAGATAAGTTAGATTGCGAGAAAAATAAATGATGAAATTTAAAAGTTAGATTGCGAGAAAAGTAAATGACGAGAATTTAAAAGGAGAATTACCCCCACTGAGTTAGTGCGTAAAAATAAAAGGGAGAATTAACCCCACTGAGTCAATATATACAAAAGGTAAAAAAAAAAAATTATTTTTTTTTACTATTTACTTTTTACTATTTACTATTTACTATTTACTATTTATTTTTTACTATATACGTATATATATTACTATTTATATATATATATATATATATATTTATATACAATAATAATACTAGTTAGTATATTAGTAGATAGATAAAAAAAAATGAAAAGAAAGTAGAGGAAGAATATACCGACAATGAAGTTTATTTACGAGAAAAGAGAACCTCAATATATTAGAACTTCAAATCAAGTCCCGAAGAATCCGCTAAAAACTTGATGGATTTAATTATAATTAAATGTTTTAACCCAAGTGTAGGTTGTCTCAAGTAATAAAGTCTCGGAGTCCGGAGTCGATCCACAGGGAATTGATGAAGGAAACTAATTAATTGAGGTAAAGAAAGTATTTGTCACAAAATTTAAGATGATTTAAGTTGTTCACAATGAAAAAGATTTGCTTGGGTTAGGAGATTCACTCTTAATAATAAATTAAGAATAAGATTATTTCATTTTATAACTCAATTGAAATTATGCATATTGAAAATTCCAATCGGAAGATTTAGCATTCAAAGTTCAATCATGTAATTATATTATGATTCCAATAATTATTGACTAATACTTGTAAATCGTCAAAAGCATCCAATGTGCCAATCCTATTGTCTACAATGGATCAAGATATTCATTATACAAGAATAGTATTTAAATTAATTGGAAACAACATATAATACATATAAAAGTCACATAAAAATATATCATTTAAAGCACAAGAAAGAAATAAATCTAACCTCAATTTATTATTAAAAGCTTCACTCTTTCACCCAAGCTAGATGAAAATTAATTACACATGTGAAAGAAGAAAATAAAAGAAAATAAAAAGAACAGAACTGAAAACCCAACACCGAGAGAGAGCAAGTTTCTCTCCCCCGGCGCCCCTATTTATAGAAGTTTTTGAGGTTACTATGCATCTGCACAGTAACTTGCACAGTAATTTTCACGTGATGCTACAGTGCTACAGGATCGCTACAACTGATCTGCTACGGAATATCGTGATACTACGGTGCTACAAGATCTTCTTAAACGGTTGCTACAAAAGGTGCTTGCTTGCGTCATGCGATGTTATGTTGACGTCGTGTGCTACGAATCAGCTACACAAGACTGCTTTTTTTTTTTTTTTTTTTTTTTTTTAGCAAATCTTCTATACAATCACATCCATTCTTCGATCCTTTGCATTTACCTAGTAAAAATACATAAAAATACATAATTACAACACAATTTAAAATACTAAAAATATAACAAAACTCAAGAACAAACCCAATTAAAAAGATTAAAAAGAATGAAAAACACACACAATGAACCGTAAAAATTGTAAGTTTTACAGGTTCATCACCTCAGTTGCCCCAGTTGGGTATTCTCTATGCTGAATATACTGCTTGATATCATGATACCAAGATTTACCATCTGACTCGTCCTCTACATTGGCACAATATGCGGGCTCATTATGTATCTTTACTTGGATAGGTTGGACATTATTGTGGATATCCAACTTGGTCATTACAGCCAAAGTGGCCAAAGCATCTGCAAACTGATTCATGTCTCGAGTCAGATGGGAGAAGGTCATCTTTTCAAATTTCTCGGTCAACTTGGTCAAATACTTTTAATAAGGCACTAACTTTGGGTCTTTAGTTTGCCATTCACCGTTTACTTGATAAATGATAAGTGTCGAATCTCCGAATACTTTTAATTGCTTGATCCCCAAATCAATTGCTACTTGTAAACCACTAGCATAGGCCTCGTATTCTGCAACATTATTAGTGCATTCAAAATCCAGCTTGATAACAACTGGGTATTGTTTTCCGGTTGGCGAAACAACAACGGCTCCTATGCCACTACCATACATATTGACTGCCCCATCAAAATATATCTTCTACACAGACTCTTCCCCTTCTTCTTCTCCTTCCGCCATCAATATTTCTCCATCTGGGAATTAAGAGATTATTAGTTGTCCACCCTTAAGAGGGTTTTCAGCTAAATGGTCCGCGATTGCACTCCCTTTGATGGATTTTCGAGTTATGTATTTGATATCAAACTCTGATAATATCACTTGCCATTTTGAGACTCTTAATGAGACATGAGGGCTTTCAAATATGTACTTCAGAGGGTCTACTCGGGAGATCAACCAAGTAGTGTAATAGAGCATATACTGTCTTAGCCGTTTTGAGGTCCATATTAGGGCACAACATGTTTTTTCCATTGCCATGTATCGGGCTTCATAGTCATTAAATTTCTTGCTCAGATAATAAATTGCCTGCTCCTTCTTTCCTGATTCATCATGTTGTCCCAACATTGCCCCCATCGCAGTTGGCAGTACGGTTAGGTACAATATCAGAGGACGACTTGCCGTAGGGGGTACCAACACTGGAGGATTCATCAAATAAGCCTTTATCTTGTCAAAAGCTCCTTGATATTCTTCATTCCATTCTCCAGGCTGATGCTTCTTTAACAACTTAAATATGGGTTCGCATGTGCTGGTGAGGTTAGCAATGAATCTAGCAATGTAATTGAGTCTCCCGAGAAAACTTCTCACTTCACGCTCAGTCTTAGGAGGAGGTATCTCCTGTATTGCTTTTGCCTTATCCTGGTCCACTTTTATTCCTTCTCCACTAACGATGAACCAAAGTAATTTTCCAGTAGATGCTCCAAAGACGCATTTAGAAGGATTGAGTCTCAACTTATATTTTCTGAGCCTTTCAAACAACCTCCATAAGACCTCTACATGACTTTCCCTTTCTTTAGATTTGGCCACCATATCGTCCACATAAACTTCAATTTCTTTGTGCATCATATCATGAAATAATGCAACCATAGCACGTTGATATGTAGCCCCAGCATTCTTCAATCCAAAGGATATTACTGTGTAACAAAAAGTTCCCCATAGGGTAATAAAAGTCATTTTTTCCTTATCATCAACATCCATGGGAATCTGATTGTATCCAGAATATCCATCCATGAACGAGAACCTATGATTTCCTGCTGTACTGTCAACAAGAACATCAATATGAGGGAGCAGGAAATCATCTTTTAGACTGGCCTTATTTAGATCTCTATAATCCACGCACATCCTGACCTTCCCATCCTTCTTGGGTACTAGCACAATATTTGCTACCCATTCTGGGTGTCTCGACACCTCTATGAATCCGGCTTCTAATTGCTTAGTCACTTCTTCCTTGATCTTCAGTGACATGTCAGGATGCATCCTCCTTAACTTTTGCCTTTTTGCTTCTGCATCTGGATACAATGGGATTTTATGTGACGCTATCTCAGGGTCTAAACCAGGCATATCTCTGTAGGACCATGCAAACACGTCCAGGTATTCCTTAAGTAGTGCTATCATTTCCACACGATCAGGATTGTCTACTATTTTCAATTCCTTCTTGTCTTCTTCGGTTCCCATGTTAATCACTTCAACTACCTCATTATCCACATTAAATTTTCTTTCTAAGTACTCTAATATTTTTTCAAATTTTTCAACCATTTCATCCTCTTCATCAAATCCAGGGTTTTCTTCATCAAACGTCGTAGGAGAATCAATCGACGAGTTTTCAAGGTCCATTTCATGAGGTAGACCTTCCACAAGACTCGAATCCCTGTAAAGTAATTTGTGTGGAGTTGAAAAGGTAAAAAGAATAAGAATAATGACACGAAAGTGAGATTTTTTTTTAACAGAAACGTAGAAAGAAAACTGAGAAAGAGGAATGCTTAATAAACATGCAACTTTATTCAGTTAATGTCTCAAATAACATAAATATAAGATCAAAACATAGCTAGACTCAAATATCTGCCTGTTATAGTATGACTAGACAATTACTTGGCAACAATAACATCAATCATCGGTTCGGACTGCTAGTTCTTCAATGGTTCGTCATCAGCAAAAGGACGGATTGCTTTGCACTCTTCTGGGTCTTCTTCATGCAGTGTATTAATAGTGAGACAGTATTGGGGACAAAGGACTTCTTCAGGCATGATTACCTCGGCTGGTGTTGGAAACGTTTCCCTCAAATGAGGAATGTGCTTTATTTGGCCCCTATCACTCTTTGTTCCCAGAGTCATATTCTCTATTCTCTCCTCTAGAGATGCTTCATACCTCAACCCGAACTTATCTAGCTTTTTTGGAAATGAGACTGGTGTCCTGGTACCTTGCAACTGTGAGCCCAAGCCTTTTCCTTTTTGGTACCTGTTGTTAGCCATGATTCGAGCTACCACATGATTCACACTTTGTGGTGGGGATTGGTTGAGAGGTGGTACCTTGAGTACAAAACGTTCAACCACATTAACCTCTTCAGGGGAAGCTACCCCTTGCCTGGCCTGTATTACTCCCAAAGTGAGTAAACCTTGGACTCGAACTTTAAAGTCCCAACAATTTTCAATATCATGTCCTATTCCCCCACAATGGTAAGCGCAACTTGACTTTTCATCATACCTCTCGTCTTCTTTCATTGATGAAGCCAGTGCAGTGATAACATAACCTAATTTCTTCAATCCCTCAAATATTTGAGTCATCGGTGCATGCAGACTCATGACCCTTCTTATTGGTGGTCCTTCAATCCCCACAGCATTCACCTCATTCCTTCCACCATGGTTAGGGATTGGGTTGTTAATAATGCTAGGTCCAGCCTCTTCTTGAATATCCAGCTTTCCACAAGCGATAAGTTTCTTTACCGCAGTCTTAAAAGACTCACAGTCTTCGATCGAGTGCCATGCGACATCCATATGGTACTTGCAAGTTAAATTTGGGTTGTACCATGTTGGAAACGTTGGTTGTAGGGGACGTACAGGATTCCCTGAAATGAGGTGAGCATCAAACAACCTTTGAAATAGATCTGCATTTGGAATGGATAGTTTTGGAAAAGGGGGTAAGTTTTGGAGACGGAAACGACCTTGATTTTGAAAGTTTGGTCGAGGCTATGGGTAGTTTGGGAAATTTTGCGAAGGTGGAGGTGAGTATTGAGTATAGGTTGGGCGAGTCGATGTGTATGGTTGAGGTACCGGAACATTATTGATTTGGAATGGTTGGGCTTGAGGTGCGTTCATAGGAGGGGCAGTTTGGCCAGGTAGATGAGACGGTGTAGATATTTGATAGGAAGGGTAAGTGTTTGGGTTATATGGGGGTGCTCGGTATACAGGGTAAGACAGCGAATATCGAGGTTGTAAAGGTTGCAGATTTTGCACGTAACTCACTTCTGACTCTTTTTTCTTAGGGGAAAACCCTTTCTTGAAACCACTTTCATTACTGCCAGCGGGCCGTTTTCCATCCTTTACTAGAATCTCGATTCTTTCTCTAGCTGCAATTAAATCAGCAAAGTCTCGGTAAGCGGCGCCCGCCATTGTCCCAACATAAAGAGCCCCTAAAGTCCCCAAAAAGTACGAGCACATTTCCGTCAGAGTCAATGGCGGTTGCACTTGTGCAGCTAAAGCTCTCCACCTCTGGGTATATTGCTTGAATGTCTCTTCATTTTTCTTTTCTAGTGTTCCCAACTACTCTCGGGTTGGGGCCGTATCCAGATTAACGCGATATTGTCCCATGAATAAATTTGCCCAGTCGTCCCATGAAGAGATCTTGGAAAGGTCTTGTTGGATACATCATTCCAATGCTAGTCCAGTTAAACTTTCATGACAGAAGCTGACAAGAAACTTCCAATCCTTTGACCAGATCGACATTTTGGTAATATATGTTTTTAGATGGAAGAAAGGATTGGTGCTTCCATCGTATTTGACGAATTCTGGAATTTTGAAATCCTTGGGAATGATGATATTAGCAGTAGGGCATAATTCTTCTATCCCAAGGGTTCCATAAGTACTTGGACTCTTGATCGCTTTAATCTGTTCTTCTATCTTTTCCATCCATTCTTCTCTTATCTTGTCATTTTGGATGGCTGCATGACCTGTCCCAACAGGAAATCCTGTTGGCATCGGAATAGACATATATGGTGGCTCCCATGCACACTCAGCATTGCCATGAACTTCATTTCGAGCTCCTTCCGAGGAATAGTATCCTTCTCCGATAGGAAGTACTAGTAATGTAGCATTTGATATTCCTCACACAACAGGTATTGCAGTAGTGACCGCAGGGTTTGTCCTTATGAAAGTGTTATGTAACTGTGTCCCAGTTATTCCTATAATTCCGGCTGCCCCTATCAAAGTAAGGCTTTCCCTCATGGCTAACAACATCTCTACCATTCTTCTTTGAGACTCCGTAATCTCATTTACCCTTCCTTTCACTTCTTCTACTTCCATACTTAGATTCCTTCCTTCGTTTTCAGCTGTCATTGCCAAAAGCTTTGTTCGAGCCCTTATGTTGTGAACTCGGGTTTGATTGATGCCTTCTTTCCTTGGTCGCGCAATGGTTCTAAATTTCCTATAAACAATTAAGGAACAATTTATTAGAAACCAACATGATTGTTATTTGTTTGTTAGAAGACCATTATTAATTTGTGCTGAATGGACTTGAATGAGTATCTTTGATCTTTTTCGTCATGACTGTTTCTTAGAACGTCTCGCTCAAAAGTTGTTTGTCATAAACATTTCTTAGAACGTCTCATTTAAAAGAAATGGGTCTCCATGGGATCAAAACAATAATAATGCATACTTTATTCATTTGAAAAGAAAATCATTAACATCATTTGAGAGGAGTACATCGTTTTCAATACATCATTGTCTAGTCTAATTCACCATTCTCAACCGAGCGGGCCTTGATCATCTGCTTCATTTGTCCAATGAGACTCTTGCAATACTCAATAAAATCATTAATCTCTGCCGGAGTCTTAAGAGGATCGACATCTTATCTGCCACCTTTAAATAATATAGAATGTCTGCGATTGTCGTGTTGGCTAGGCCTGCTAGTTTCACAAAGCGGTCTCTCAAAAGGTGGGCTTCTTCTTTCCATTCATTGATATCCTTGTCTTGTTGCCTTACAAGATCTATCATTTTCTGCAAGTCCTCCTGTCCCTGCCGCAATTCTGCTTCATACTCTGCAATTTCCTTGGCAGTGTGCAACCTCTCAATTTTGATCATGTCTTCGTATCTTGAAGATATCATTTTCATTTGCTGCTTCATATTATCCACTTGCTGAAGAGCATCACTTTTTGTTGCCTTGGCATTCATGAGTTGTTCTTTAAGTTATTGATTTTCAGCCAAAGCCCTATCTCTTTTTTGTCATCTGAGTCCCAACTCTTTGTTTGCAGCTTCCAGGCATCTTCTAGTCCTTGATATCTATTCTTGCCCTGTCTTTAGCCTCTTATTAGCTCCTTCAAAGACGTGGGTTTTCTCAGAATTTTCACGCTTTAAAATTGCACATGCTTGGCAAAACTTTTCTAGTTCTGCTTCTAATTTTCTCTTTTGTTCATTGACTTCTGTTAGCTTTTCCTTTACTTCTTCATCTTCTATCGAAGCCAGAGGTAAAGCTTTACTAGCTAACATTTTGAAGGGTAACTTGACTTCTTGAGCCCGGTCCTTGACCCACTGCCTGTAGCTCTCCTTGACCCCACAACTTCTAACTCCCAGTTCTCTGCCCTTTCTGAAGATATTCCTCTAAGTATCTCGCACTCTCCCAAGTGTCTCGGTACACCCCGTCTGCATGTCATAAATAAAAGGAGTAATCTCCAACTCCGAGGGTGGTCTCATCATGGGATAGCCAAGTTGCCGTAATGCTAACGTGGGGTTATAGTTAATGCACTCCTGAGTACCCATTAGGGGAACATTAGGAAACCCCTCACATTGATAAATCACAGTTTACCCTTCCTTACGCCATAGGTACCATATGATCTTTCCATCTTCAAGCTTGGTCAATTCCTCGGCCCATTCATGACCGTTCTTGGTCTTCAATTGGAGCATCTTGAGACTTGTAATGGGACATGGATCCTCGTACCCCTTTTTGAACATGTGAGAGGTTAGCCATACAAACAACATTAGCAGACAACATAAGATTCGTTTACCTTTCTTTTCATGGCATAAATTTAAAGTATAGTAAACATCGACAAGAATGGCCAGGACAGGATTAGCATCATCATTTCGTCGAGCGAGGAACACATCGATTGCTGCGAAACCTACCAAGTCTTCACTATTTGGGAATATGATGCTACCATAAATAGTGAGAGCTAGTACATCCATGAAGGTATTCCAGTCTTCAACCTTGGCTAGGTGGCGCATGTGCTCTTCTAAGTATTTACTTGGGAATCCCTCTATTCTTTTCCTATTTTGCTTTGTTTTTTGTAAGTCTCTCACATGGACTTTCAAGACCTCTGTTATGGTTGGCAATGATGCATAGTGACCCTTATATTGGTATGGTTTTTCCTTTTCCAATGATAAGCCCAAGATCTGCTCAAACTCCTCTAATGTGGGGGCCAACTGAAAATCTTGAAATGTGAAACAACGTAATGGTGGATCATAATATTGGGCTAGTGCAGTGATAGCTTCTGTTTGCACATCCACTTCTAATAGATTCAAAATTTTACCATATCTTGCTGTGAAGGTCAAACGTTGTGTCTTTTTCAACAATCGGCCCAAACCCACTAGGCTCTCTGTATCCACTATTTAAGTTGCAGGGTCTTTTTCAAAATTATCTCCTTGTGATCTGATCCTATGACACTTTCTATTTTTAATCAAAGATACTCACTGCTAGTCCTTAGGCACTGAATTTTAAATGGTTCTCCAACAAACCTGGAGATGGGAAAAAAATTATTAATACATAGTTTTTACAATTTAATAATGAGTGAGTTATTGGTCCTTTAAGATGATTCACCTCTTTTTTTTTAGGAAAAGTTTTTTTTTGAAGAGGAATACCAGTATGGTTCATCACATTAAGGGACTAAACAACTCACAAGGCTTACGGATAAGTCAAAAGATAACGAAAGATACGCTCCCTTTGTATCCTAATAGGATTTTCTTAACTTGGGGGATTTCTATCTTGAGGATCTGCGGGTCTTTACTAGATCGTGAAAACTTTCATTTGGTGGCTTTTCTATTCTAAAGGTCTCTTGAGCCAAGTCCCGTTTCAAAATATTGACCACGAAATAGTGGGTAAACCACTAGGTATGGGACATTTGTGAAAAAGGTGCACTCTAGATGAGGTTTTCGCAATAGCCAAATAGGATATACATCCAAAATGGTTACCACTACACAACCTCTACTTAACTTAAGCTTCACTCAGACCCAGGTATAGGGCCCCACTTGAATGTATGATAGATGTGTAGGTGTAGTGGGTGTAGTGGGTGGAGGGAGCATACAAACCTTCATTATCCTAAAGACTACCCGCATCCTGTAAAAAAAAATAAAAAAAAATAAAAATTCCAAGAGAAATTATCTATCCTAAGCTTTTAATAACAATAATAATTAAAATAAATAAAAAAAGAAAAGAAAAGTAAAATAAATATACAAAGATTACAAAATTTTACACAACGAAAATATATGGGCTTGACTCTCAAAGATCCCCAGTGGAGTCGCCATCTGTCGCGATTGAAATCGCTGCAGGAGCAGCGAAACAAAATAAATAATGTTAGGAGTCGCCACCAATTTTATTTAAATTAGAAAAAATTAGAAAACCCTTTTAGAAAATGGTCTTTGGAACTAGATTGGATTCGAGAGTCGGTTATGCATAGGGAATGGTTGAGACTTAACCCCACAGCACCCCTAATACATCCGTCCTAAAAACGGTTACCCTAAATTAGTTATGCAAAAACTTAATAATCTCATAATATATTTGTTTTACCCCTTTTTATTAAAAAAATAAATAATTTGTGAAAATTTAAAATTTGGCTTGACAAAATAGAGATTCTGCTCCTACGTATCCTTAGGTGTAATGAGGAATTCAAAGTCACGTAGTTCTATGTAAAATACTTGTGGGTTAGTTACTTTTATTTAAAGAAAAGATTAATTTTTTAATTTTTATTAAAATTTGAATTAACAGGTCATCGCGACTCTGTTAACTAAGTTAAGGTTTGAATAGGTGAAGCTCGCGTCACGCTAGAGACGTCACCCATTGATTATTGAATTTATTGTTATTAAATGAGATTTTTTTTAATCTAAAATTATCTTCAAAAAAAGAATAATAAAAAAATTGAATCTTTATTAAATAGTAATTTATTTTTTTATAATTTGAATCATTAGGTTGTCATAATTCAGATGATCCAAAAATAGTTACAAGATTAATAAGTTGTCACAACTCGGTTAATCCTATTTCGCTCTTTTTTTAAAAAATAATTATTTTTATAGTTTTACTTTGTAGTCTTACCATTGTTTTATATATATATATATATATATATTTTTTAAGCTTAGCCCATATAATTACAAGCCTATTTCACTTAAAACAAAAAAAAACTATCAGAAATCAAAAGAACAAATTTACGAAAAACAAGACAAAGGAGTTTTGCTTCTTTCTTTTTGAGTATTTGCAAGAAAAAAAACAGAGGAGCAAGGAAGATGAAGGCCAGCGGTGACGGTGGCTAGGCTGGTTCGAGTTGGTGAAGTGCCGGCAATCGGGTCTGGTTGCAAAATTGACGGTTGCCGGCAATTTTTATTTTTTTATTTTATTCTATTTACAAAATATTTCGGACAAAATTCGGTGTTTACATTGTCAACATCTTGTCATGAAAATTTTTGGCCTTTTCTTTGTAAATCTGGGAGTTCTCATAGGCTTCTAACTGAATCTCTTTAAGTTCCTGCGGTTGGAGTTTTCTTTGGGATCTGGCTTGGTTCAGGTCAAGGTTGCACTTTTTTACCGCCAAATAGGCCTTGTGCTTAATCTCCTCCAGAAGGGGGCATGCCTTGCTAAAGACTATCCTATAGGGAGACATGCTTAAAGGATTTTTGAAGGCAACCTTATTCACCCACAATGCATCCTCAAACCTCTTGCTTCAATCTTTTCTATTCAGTTGAACTGTTTTTTTTTTAAGATTTGTTTCAACTCCTTATTCGAAACTTTGGCTTGCCCATTGGTGTGTGAGTGGTAGTGGTAAGGAGTCAAAACCTTATGCATCACACCATATTTCTTCAACAATGCCTCTATTTTTTATTATAGAAATGGGAACCTTGGTCATTGATTTTGGCTTTCGAAACTCCAAACCTGTAGAAAATGTGAGACCTGACAAAGTCTAAAACAACATGAGAATCATCAGTCCGAGTGGCCTTTCCCTCCACCCACTTAGATGCATAATCAATAGCTAATAGAATGTAAATAAAAACCAAAAGAATTGGGAAACGGACCCATGAAATCAATGGTCCACACATTAAATATCTCACAAAACAATAATAGTTGTTGAGGCATCTCATTCCTATGGGAAATATTGCTTGTTTGTTGGCATTGTTCATAATTCTTATAATAATTGTAAGCATCATGAACCAAGATGGGTCAATACAATCCAGAGTCTAAGATCGTCCTAGTAGTGTGTTGCGGTTCAAAGTGACCACCACATGCAAGGGTATGACAAAAATGCAGAATAGACTAAAACTTATAATAAAAAACACAATGTTTAATCACTTGGTCACTACATAGTCTCCACAGATAAGGATCATCTAATGCGTAATATACAACCTCACTCTTATGTTTATTAATCTGATGCTTATTAAAATAAGTTGGTAACTCATATACAACTAAATAATTCATTAAATCAGCATACCAAGGGTCTTTACCTCCCAGCTGAAAAAATTGCTCATCTGGGAAGGTCTCTTGGATAGGAAGAGTGTCCATTGCCTGTTGGATCTAACTTAGATGATTTGCCACCAAGTTCTCGACTCTTCTCTAATCTCTTATCTTAATGTCAAACTCTTGCAAGAGTAACATCCATCAAATAAGTCTAGTCTTTGCCTCCAGCTTCTTCAACAAGAACTTCAAGAATGCATGATCAGAGAAAATAATCACTTTAGTGCCCAACAAATAGGAACTAAATTTATCTAAAGCAAAAACATTGACTAAAAGCTCATTTTCAATGGTGGTGTAATTGGCTTGGGTAGAATCTAAAGTACGAGAAGCATAAGATGTCACATGAGGTTGCTTGCCAACTCATTGAGAAAGGATGACGCCAATTGCAAAGTTAGAGGCATCACACATCAGTTTAAAAGGAAGTGTCTAATCAGGTGGCTAGATAATGAGATAAGATGAAAAAGTGAATATGAGGAAGTTGAGAAAAGTAACAAGTGATAAGATGAAATAAAGAAAGCTTATGGAAATTATTTAAATTAAATGGGAGATAAGATGAAAGAAAGAGATAAAATAGCTCTAGATAGCAACCAATCTCTAGGTGATAAGAGATTTGGTGAGAAGAAAATGGGTTGTTTCAATGCATGATAAGATGAGAGAGAGAGAGAGAGAGAGAGAGAGAGAGAGAGAGAGAGAGAGAGAGAGAGACAAAGAAGAGTTAAAAATAATAAACAAATCCCAAGTGTAATTGGCTATTGGTCATTAAAGATTGTTTTGATGATAACAAATATGAAGATGATGGCAAGATCAAGTCCAAGACTTTTAAGAATAGTTTTAGGACTTAGATCTTTTTGTAAAGGTAAAAATGGGTTCACACTTAAGTTCTAAACTTGTTTTTCAAGAACCCAAATAGCACACATGGTTTCAAGGCTTTAAAATGATTTTTGGTTTCTTAAGAAATAGTCTTTAAGTGCTTAAAAGCTTGTTGGAACATTTGGAAACAATTGACAAGTTTTAAAAGTTGATTAAAGTGTTTTCAAATAGGTTAATTCGAATAGAAAGTTTCCCTATTTGAATAACCAAAGTCAAAATGCCAAGATTTCCATTTCATCAAGCTTTATTCGAATAACATAGGGCATTATTTGAATAAGAAGTTTCAATAAGCTACGCGCCCTTTTGTTTTTTAAATAGATTATTCGAATAACATTTTTGTTATTCGAATAACATGCTTCAGAAACGAATTTCCTATTGTGCTATAAACATATTTATTCGAATAAAGGATTTGTTATTTGAATAAACATGTTTCCATAATAAAAACTAAATGGCTAGTATAGTTGCATTTAATGCTCCAATAACCCCCAACAGATCTTAATGCTTTGGGTTATAAATACAAGTTGTTGGACATTAAAGTCTGTAAGGAAATCAATCTGAAATGTCTTGTTGTGCATTAATATGAGTTGTTACAGCCTACATCTTTAAACCCCTATTTTTGAGCTTAAAGTGTGATCATTCCTATACCCATTGAGTTTCAATTTGTAATGTCTACTCTTTTAAGAGTTTATCATTCAATCCTTCTCTGATTTCTTGTAAAGAGGGTGAGGTATCCCTCTAGAGAAAAGGATGAGGTATCCCTCTAAAGTTGTAAAAGGTGAGGTGTCCTTGTTTTGAGGCTTAAGTGTAAAGGTGAAGCATCCTAAGGTATGTTAAGTGCTCTTAGTTGTAAAGGTTTTCTAGCGTGTGTGAAGTCTAGGAGATAGTGAAGAAAATCTCAAGTTAAGCTTAGGGACTGGATGTAGGCCACAAGTGGTTGGTGGCTGAACCAGGATAAATTCTTGAGTTTAATTCTATCTTCCCTACACTATTTAATTTCAGTATTTGGTGCACTATATTTATTTATTTCATATCTTGTTATCTTAATGTTTTAATTCTAAACACTTGATATCTAGTTTATTTGCTTGATTTCTTCTATAACCCAAGTTGTATTTGAGTAATTTATAATTATTGTACCTTTGTTATTCATGTTCTGCTGCATTTATTAATTGATTGCTTCAAAGTACTTAATTTCTTAATGTTGTTTGTAATCATCCATTTTATCCTCCCTTTTGGGTGATGGTTGTCAAGGCTAACAAGTGGTAGCAGAATTTCGTGCTCTGTTGAAAGCTTAACTGCTTAGAGTTCAAGATCCTTATTTGTTAGCAACCATTGAAAGTTTTTCAAAATGAAATGTTTAAAAATTGAAAACCACCATTCTTTGATGGTGTGCATTTTGTTTATTAGAAAGTTAGAATGGAGTTTTATATTCAATTTATTGATTTGAATTTGTGGGATGTTGTGCTTGATAGATTTACTTGTAAATCAAAATAAACTTGAAATGCTTATGACAACAAATATTTTTTTTTGAACATTAGAGTAATGCAAATATTGAGAAGTAGTTTAAATGACGATGCATATGTTAGAATTAATAATTACTCTAGTACAAAAGAAATTTAGGAAACTGATTCGAGTGTCGAGCTCAACCAAATAACAAAATTTCAGTTCTACCGATAACTTGTAGTACAAGGTAATAAATTGAGTCATTTTTCGACGATCAAGGTACCAATCACATCAAATCAAAGTCAAATAAGAGAAAATTATGTATGTAAAATGTAAACGTAATAATTAAAAATCAATAAGTTAAATTGATTAAGTTACACAAATCAATGACTTTTTATTAATTAAGAGACATTTTAATGTACTTCATGATCCTTTATATTGGAGATTTTTTATGGATCAAGTTCCGTGGTTTATATTTGTCACATTAAGGGAAGTTTTATACATTAAAAATCATGCTTTTTTTTAACTATTTTATTGTGTTTTCTTAGCAATATTTGTTATTAATATATTTTTATTTTCTATATACATTATAGATTTTTAAGTGAAAAATGTTTATTTTAACTCATTATAATGTACTGTTGTTTCCTATATATATATATATATATATAGGGATCGGATTATATCAAGATAATTTTTTTTTTTTTTACACTTATTTTTAATCGTTAGATCTACTTTTATCTAATGGTTGAGATTATTTCATTAAAAGTAACTATTAGATGAAAGTGGATCTAATAATTGAAAATAAGTATAAGTCAAAAAAGATTCTATTTGATATAACTTGATTTTCCTTCCTATATATATATATATATATATATATATACTATTTTATTTTGTATTTTCTTAGCAATATTTGTTATTAATATATTTTTATTTTCTATATACATTATAGAATTTTTTAAGTAAAAAATGCTTTTTTTACTCATTATAATGTACTGTTGTTTCTCTTTTTATATATATATATATATATATATATATAAATAAAAGGAGATCGATTTATATTAATATAAATTTTTTTAATTTATATTTATTTTTAATTATTAAATTTATTTTTATCTAATAATTAAAATTATTTTGTTAAAAGTAATTATTAAATAAAAATAAATTTAATAATTATATATATATATATATATATATATATATATATATATATATATATATATATATATATATATATATATATATATATATATATATATGCACTTTTTCCCACCAATATATAGATAGATCCGTTCACGCTATCTCCACCGCAATTTTTCAACTTTGCCTTGTATTGGGTGTCATTATGCAAGAGTTTCAAGGTCTTATCTTAAGAGTATCATGCTATCACCTCAGTATTCAAGGTCACATAATTGATTCCTAAGCATATTTGTCCTCATCTTTTTAATATTCAATCAAATTATTGCTGTCGAAGATTGAATTTCCGTTTTGAGTACGTAACCCTTAAAAAATAAACCAACGACCAGCTTTTTCGTTTCCCATTCTTCAATGTATATATAATTTTTTAGCAACTTGCTATTAGTGACGTACTAATCACTATTGATGACTCTGCAAAATTTGTTTGTACTTAAACCATCACTTTCTGTCATGCCACTATTAATTAAAAAAAGTTAGTTATACGTTTCTAAGAAATATATTACCTCATATTTAAAATATGTAGTTAAATTAAAATATAAATATGTAAAAAGTAATTAAAATTAATTATAATTAAATGTTAAAAATTATACATATGTAAAATAATTTGTGTGTAGACATATGAATAACATTGTTGCTTTTAAATATATTGTATGAAATACCAAAAGATATTGGATAGCAATTTGCAGGACAAACACAACCACTTATTAAACATAAACTAGCTATTAATTCATTAGAATAAATAATGATATTTTTTAGTATTAAATTTAGAGATTTAAAATAGATTTGAATTTCAGTGTAATTACAACAACAACAAAAGTATTTTCCTAATAAATGAGATTGATTATATAAATCAAACGATTTTATTATATTTGATCATAAACTAAATATTTTGAAAGATAATTTCTTAATATATATTTTTTTAATTATTTTATCTATAATCTTTCTCTGTCTTTTTTTTATCTCTAACTATTGGGTTACTTTCATTTGATCAACTTTTTTTACTAGTATTTATGTTGGTCTTCTTTTCATATGACTAACCACTTTAGGCGAGATTTTACTATTTTTTTTAATAGATATTATTCTTATTTTTTTTCTAATACATTTATTTTTTATTTTGTCTTGTCTTGTATGTATACTCTTCTACCGCAACATTGTCATCTCTCCATCACTTAACATATGCCTTTGTTGACTATTTACTGCCCAACATTTAACACCATAAAGCATCATGGATCTTATGGATGTGAGGTAAGATTTTCTTTTAAGAGGTTTCGATCACAAGTAAAGCATTTCTCCATTTCATCTACCTAGCTTAAATCATATGGTTTACACTTCCCTCTATTTCTTGGTCACTTTGTATGATATATCCAAGATATCTGAATTGTTTGAGTTGTGGTATGTTATGATTTGCAATTTTATCTCTAAGTTAGTGCTAGCGAGCGTCATCCTAAGCTATTCTATATACTATGTTTTACTTCTACTTAATCTGAAATCATGCGTATCCAAAGTTTTTCTCCATAGCTCTAATTTACTATTTTATTCCTTCTTTTGACTCTCCCACTAGGAGTATATCATATACAAAAAGCATGTATTGTAGCATTGACTCTTAGATTTATCAATAAGCACATCCAAAACAAAGATAAAAAATACAAGGACTCGAAGTTGACCTTTGTTTTAATCCTGTTATTATAGGAAAATCCTCAATAATCCCACCATATATTCGCATACTAGTTTTATAAGACTTTAAGTGTAGTTCTAATAAAAGAAAAATTAATTTTTGTTTCAATTAAAGAAACTATGTAAAAAAAAAGAAACTTTTTATCTGAAAATTGAACTATTGTTTATTTGCTTGAATCTAAACTCAAAAGAGGAATAATACATTGAAAAAAAATTCTCCAACCAAACACGATAGTCACATATCCTTGCATAATAAGCCAAAGTATTTGGTAATTGAATACAAGAACGTTGAATAAAGTCACAATCAAGGATGTTCTTAAATCCTCATAAAAAAAAAGTTCGATGATGGATACACAAAGTAAAAACAACCATTAATTAATGAATAAAAAATGAATGGTTGTGATGAATTACTGGAAACTTGATAAAATGGTAATAATAAGCATTTCTAAATTACAAAACAAGTCCCTATAACATATTACAAAACTGTACAACCTCCACTTCCACCACAGCAACCACTGTCGTGACCACCACCAACAAAGTGGTAGGAGAACCAGATAGTCTCTGCCTCTGCTCCCTATTTCACTGCACCAAAATCTTGGAGTCACTCACTGGAGTGGCTGTTGGTTTACATCGATTTGAATGATGGTGGTTGAGAGGGTTGATTAGTTTGCAAGGTGATGACAGTTCATGGGTGGAGTTGCTACTTGTTGGTTGAAATGGAGGCCTTGTCTCTATAAGGTTTATACAAGGATTTACAAGGTGAATTGTTTCTATTTTGAAGTTGTTTGGTTGATGTTCCTAACACACTGGGGAAGTGGATTGAAGCATGGGTTTTTGGGTTTAAGAGGGGTGTTGGAGGTTATGTTGGTGTTGATTTGAGATGAGGTTTGAAGGGATGTGTTATTGTTTAGATGAGGTTTGAAGGGATGTGTTATTGTTTAGATTTGGTTTTATGGAGTATTTTGCAAATCCAATCAATTTTTCATCAAGAATAGTGTCAGGAAGGTTTTCCGATGTGGGTAGAGACATGGGATGAAGGAAAGGACCAAAATGCAAAAGACAAGGAGCTTAATGCAAAAATAGTGTGTTGTCAGAAGTTATAAAGCTCAACCGGAGATAATGGCTGCAGGGGACTAAAAGGCAATTATGAGAGGGACAAAAAAATAATAAGCATGAGATAAAGACAAAAAAAAATACAATTACTCTGGTAGCTGGTAATAACCTACAATCACTAATAAATTTTAAGGAGTATGCTCCTACATTATTTACGAGGATATTAGAATCCTCCCACAATCAAAGCTAGAGAAACAAGAACCATATTAAAAATTGTCTCTCAAGATTGAACCATTATATGATAAATTATTCAGTAGAGCTGTCAAAAAGGCCCAGCCCACCCCATCAAGCCCTAGCTCACGTAGGCTAGGGCCAAAAAACCCATATAGCCAAAAGCCTATAGGGCCAAGTGGGTTAGGGCTAGCCCATGGGTTGACCCACAATAAAAAAATTTTAATTTGACTTACTTATTTAATAGGTTGACCTTGACCCACCCATGGGCTAGCCCATTTAAAAAAAAAAAATTGACTCATATTTTATGGGTTAGCCCTAGCTCACTCTATAGGTTAGAATCAGAATCAGAATCCAGATCCAGAAGATGTGGAAACCTTAGTATCTAAGATTTCTACAAATATCTCTTCCCTGAAGTCAACTTATATCCAGCTGCAAGCTACTCATACTCCCTATGACTCTAATAAAACCCATACTGCTAATAAACTTGTTATTGGTGAGTAGAAAAATTTGTCTGAACTCAAGTATTTTTGCAGGGATTCATTTTTTTAACTTGGATACAATAAAGGCTTGGTTGTTATTGTTGTATACAATAAAATTATACCAAATTTTGGTTATATTCAGAAGTTCAACAATACAAAACACAACACCTTTGGTAGAGTCAAAAATAATTGAACATAGGAAATCTTCAATTCTTAATGATAGAAACTAAAATTGTCAAACATAAAATATATAATCATACTAGTGATTTACCAAGTAGCTCCTAGTTAACAATGTGAGGAAAATTGATACTTTATAGACGTTGTTATGGCCGTGAACAACATCAATCCCATAAATCATTGAATTCCCAGACTAATCGATAAAGCACCCTTTTGAAAATCATTCACCATTATCAGATGCAAAAGTAACTGAAGTCTGCCATCTACACATCTTGTAAATACACATCTTGTAAAGTGGCTATCGCTGGAATCTGAGTTCATGTTGAATATTAATTAGATCTAACACCTGTGTGTCAAAAGTCAAAGATCACCTGAAAGAAGGAACAAAGACCTCAAATGCTACAATTTATTTTATTAAGGTAGCACTTAAGATTTAGAGTGTGGTTTTGACTTCTTGTAATCATTCTTCAAACCATCTAATTACCATGACATTAGCACCCTCCATTTAATATTATTACAATGTCAATGCAAGACGATGAATTCTATTTTCCCCCTATACAGGTGCCCTATGACAATAAATAAAATCAATTGTATACCAAAACTCATTATACATTCATTCATGTGATTAGCAACAAAGTGAAGCCAACAAAGTGCATCTCATAGCTCCAAGAGGCAACATTCATCTGCTACAATTTCCATACGTGTTTGCTTGTAAGCAATGTTAGTCAACTTAAAACAAGAAGAAGGGATCTCTAGTACAACTTAATCTAACTATAACTTAATTTAAAATAAAGCAGCATCTCTATCTAACTGTCACTTGATTTATAAAAAAGAAGCAACATCTCTATTTGCTCATTAGCTCTAACAACAGCAAGACAAACTAAACCAATTATTGGCATTGGATACTATCTAAGCTAACTCAATACTCAATAGATATCAATTAATCCCTTTTGTCTTTTTTTTTTTAATTTTTTTCCTTTCAGAAATCACGTCCAATGTAACTCGCAGAATCTTACAATATTTTGTTGTGTGGCCAATGGTATCCACATTCTAAGCCATTTATCAAGCACAACATATCTTAAAAACCAAATGATTTATTATATTAACTCCATGCTTATTAGCTTTAGATAAATACACAATTAAAGTTGATAGTATAACTTATATAAGAGGAGAAATAATAGGCAACCAGAAAAGCTTTTTGTTTCTTCTTCCTTGAAATGAGATATACATTATAAAATGTTCAAATTAAACAGAAGCAATGGAGTAGTGGAATGAAAATACCAGAAATTTCTTTACTTACAATAAATCAGGTAATCAGAAAGAAAATCAAGAATGAACACTACAGGACAAAATTCAAAGGGTACCACTGTCATTGGAATAAACAAAGAATAATGTCAACAAGAAGACCTATATAAATTCAATAGGTCAAATTTATGAATAAGAAATTGTATAATGTTTTCTGAAACTAACTAAACTTTATCAGAACACAAATCAAATAGCAAAACCAACTCACTTTTTCTACAGAAGTAATTTGATGATATAGCGACTTGTAAACAGATATCAACACTGATATTGCATTTGTTTTGGTGGTAAATTGACTAATCCTCAGCAATCCCTTGAGCTATTGAATCTTATGCATAATGTGATCAAGATACTAAATCATACTTCAAATTGTAATATCATGATTTACATAAACCACCTTGAACTTTCATAACCACTACAATATCACAAGCCATCTCTATCTAACCCAAAATTTCAATTATCATAGTATCCTCAAATATCACTAAATTATCTCTTTAACACCACATAAATTAAAATCAGCCACACACACACACACAAATACAAACTCTAATTACTCCCAATACCTTTCAAACATAGATCTTATACCCATCAAACCATACAACATGAAAACAAAACAACCCAACAAATTCACCAAACTAGAACCTAAGTCACATAACCATCAAAGACCGAAAACTCAACTTGAGAAGCATCACCACGAACCCTACCAAAAAAACCTGAAAAATAGAACCCCCATAACCCATCACCAAGCTTCCCCTACCATGTCCAACGCTGGCTTCTGCATAGAAAACTCATTGTGCTTTCCTGCAACCACCACTTCTCAACCTGTACTCCTCTACTCCACTACGCCGCCTCGCTGCGCATGACCCAAACTGCCCCACATTCACCGTCGTCCAATTGCTTACATCACTCTAGCAAACCCATGATTGGCATAGAGGAAGACAAGGCTAAATAGAAAGAATTGTACAAGATTCGAAGACCCTTTACAAGGAACGCTTTGTTGAGGGTTACTCTATGTGTTGTGTTGCTCCGGTACCGATGGCAGACGATGGCTCCGACGAGATGCTTCAGGCACTGCTGCTCTAAACAGTAATTGAATTGAATTAGGATTTTTTAGGGTTGAAAGGAATTTAGGAATTGAATTTATTGAAAAGAAATAATAAAAAAAATAAAAATTTTGAGATAGAGGTTGACCCATTAGACAGCCCTATCCTAACTCACTTATAGGTGAGGCTTTGTGGGTTAAAGGCCAAAAAGCCCTATTAAAAGATTGGTTAATAAAAGAAATAACCTCATGCAGGGCTTAGTGGGTTATCCCATGAGCTTCAGCCCAGATTGACAACTCTATTATTCAGGTTGTCTTTTATGCAATTTTAGACAAGTTGGACATCATCTTTTAGATAAATATTCGTAAATTTCATCTCCTATGCAAACTTTAGTCCTTCCTTAGCCACCAGTAATTCCCTTTTGTGTGCATCCATCAACTCTCTTATAATAAATTTACCCATAAGGACTCGTTCCTTCATCTAAAGTTGGTAAAATAGGTCAATCTGCTATGGGTTAGTAGAAAATGAGGTGGGGGTGAATTAAACCGTTTTTGTTATATGTATTAGAGGGAAAAAAAATTCACCCTATTTTGTAGCAGGTTGGCAGATTACTTCGCTTAAAATTTGTTTTTAGAAAAAAAAAGAAAATGATGAGTTGACGAGTTAATCTGCCTAAAATTTGAATAAAAATGACCATATAAAGCTAAAAAAAAGGAAAAAAAAAGACTCAACAGGTTAACCCACTCTGCCCGCCATAACTCACAGGTTATATAAGAAGAGTTAAAATGGCACGCTTAAAAATATGAGTTGGAAACCTAATCCACCAATTTTGATGGGTTAAACGGGTTGGCACATCGAGTCCGACCTGTTTTGACATCTTTACTCTCATCATCACATACAACTACTCATCATTGACATAAACCTTAATATCAAAGTTAGATTTTCTCTCTTCATTAAAATTTAATTCAATTATTCTCTTTCTTAACTAAAGTGAGCTCCACTATTCTCATTCTTTATTAAATGAGTTAATTTGAACCATTGGATCAAAGTAAAATGAAAGGTCACATCTTGGTGTAAAAGTTTAAATGACTAAAATACCATTAGGTTTAAACTGTTTTTAAAATAAACATATGGGGCAATTTGTTCAAAAGAAAATTTGGAGGTTGCTAACCTTCACTTGAAGGTATAGTTATATGATATGAACTTCCCCGATCAAGAAACTCTTGACTCAGGCTTCAGGCCGGTCTGAACAACTTATTGGATCATTTTTTCCAACGACCCGATCAAAACCAGGTGACTCGGCAAACTTCTTAGACGAGGTAACTCGACTTGACTCAATTTTTGTATTTTAAATATAAACTTCAAAAATATAACTTTTAAGATTTGAAAAATATACTTAAAGGTCCTTCTTATGAAGTGTATTTTACCACTAGATCAAATGCTCCAGTTTTGTATTGTTCTCAATTTCCTAATTTATATTATTATTCAACCAATATGTTATTATTACCACTTGTTTGGAAGTATTTTTTGTATACATTATTTTTTGTTTTATATTTTTTAATATAATTTTTTATATCAAATAATTTTTTCATATAATATTTTTTTAAAAAATACCCTTTTGATGAGGTGGACCTCTAGTCCGAGTTATACAACGATGCATAAAGGTGTAGAGGTTAGCAATCTCAATATATATATATATATATATATATTGAATGAACAATGTAAAAGTTTTTTTAAATTGTCTTTCAATCATATATTATTACATCATACAAAATATTTGACTCTTACAATAATTACATTGAAAGTAACATATGTGATAATGTATGATTAGTTAATGATATAAAAAAATTTACACTGCTAATGCATTAAAGTTAAAGTGTGTGTGTGTGTGTGTATAGGCAACATATCTAGTGAGATGAGTGTTTATTATAAGTTATGAGATGAATATTTATTGTAAGATATCAGATGAGTGAATCTTGACTGTTGGATCTTCCATGAATGGTCAAGATTAGAACACATATGCATATGACTTTTTTAAGTAGTCATTTAAGTAACTTTTAATCTTAATCATCTATGTATAGTTGTATGGTCAAGATTTACTTTTCTCATTCTCTCACCATAAAAATTTCTTTCACTAAATATGTTCTATATATATATATATATATATATATAGAGAGAGAGAGAGAGAGAGAGAGAGAGAGAGAGAGAGAGAGAGATAAAGAGAAGTAAATAAATGTAATTTTCACCTAAAACTAATCTATAATATGTAATTTTGTTCCTAATATGTGGATTAAAGATGACATTTTCACCATTGAGAGTGACACATAAAGTGTTTCCATTCGGAAAAGATATTAAATTTCTTATCTAAGTATATTTAAGAGTTTTACTATTACGTTAAGGCAAAGCTAGAAGAAAGCAAAGTTAAAAATTTTAGATAGACTATAACATGAGGTAAATATGAGAAACTCTAAATCAAACTCTTCATATCTATATAAAACATAATAGATTTAAAAGATTTAAATATTTTGAAAATACTAGTACAAAAATATATAGAGAGAGAGGGCTGCCACTGAAAACGTAATAAATTTAAAAGATTTAATTTTTTTGAAGATATTCTTACTAAAAAAATAGAAAGACCTGCCACCGAAGATTAAGAGTGGCAGCTCTCAATTAGAGAAATACCAAAAAAGAGGATCTCAGAAATATAAAAAATGAAATAGAGAACCAATTCGTAAAAACAAAAAATAAATAAATAGAGAACAACACAAGAAAAAGGGAAAACTAGGGTGGCTAATTTTTTTAAAAAAACTATGAGATATTTTTATAAATTCAACTCATTTAAACTGACTACAAGACTAATCCTCTTTTAATTAAAAAACACAAAAGTTATATAATCTCTACATAAAAAAATTTTCAATGAAATTTATATAATTAAATTCATGTGACTATGACGGCAAACTAATCCTTTAGTTGGACAAACATTATGACGTGGGATTTAGCACTATATACGTATAAAAGTCTACATTCACCATAAAATAACGAATCACACTGTCCTTATATATTCTAGACTAACCACTAAATTGTGGACCGCAGCACAAGAAACAATTGTAGAAAGAACAGAAAAGAAATAGATGGCCAACGAGGAGTATTGTCCGTTGTTTGAGACAACGAGAGCCAAAGGAAGGTTCATTTACAGAATCTTCTCTTTCTCATTGTTTGCAGGCATATGCTTCATCTGGGCTTACAGAGTGATTTACATACCCAGAGACGGTGAAGATGAGAAATGGGCTTGGCTTGGCATGCTTTGTGCTGAACTATGGTTTGGTCTTTACTGGATCCTCCAGCAACCCCTCCGTTGGAGCCCTGTGTTCAGGCAACCCTTTAACCAGAGACTCTCTCAAAGGTTCCATACTGATACTATTTCTAAATATAGGCTGGAGATCCACTTATTAGATTACTTCCCGGTACATTTT
Organism: Ormosia emarginata; assembly: GCA_029884605.1. NCBI lineage: Eukaryota > Viridiplantae > Streptophyta > Magnoliopsida > Fabales > Fabaceae > Ormosia > Ormosia emarginata. Next base: position 16,778,086 of record JAQQTP010000047.1, on the reverse strand, counting down.
TATTATTGAATAACTTCTAGAAGGTGAGTTTTATTAATCCAACTATGAATCATGTATGCATACTTTGATATCAATCCAATATTTATATTTATAGATATCTAATCTAACAATTTATTTATATTTTTAAAAATATATTTACTTTAAAAGAAGTAATTAAATTAGTATTTTAAAAGTCAAATTAAAGATAAAAAAAAGTGAGAACTATGTATTATGATTTAATTGCTTCAATCATCTAAATTGATAGTTCAACCGAGAAATAACATATAAGAAATGATTGGATTGAGAACATAGTTAGTTTATCTATCCGATTACTCCGGCCAGTCTACTTCAATTTTTAAAATATTAAATTAAATGAAGTTTCAATTAATTTCTAACCTTATTGAAATTTTATGAGGTTGATCTATATCATGAGAACTTTTTATCCATCGAGTGGATTGATCAACGTTTGCAAAAAGTTATTAATAATAAATAAGTTAAGTCTGCTAAGATTTGTTCATGGAATAAGTGAATCACCAGCAATATGTATTTTATTTTATTTTCCTAATTATGCTTTCATTCCTTGTGATATCTATTTGGGTAGGGTGAAGTTTGAGAAAGATGAGAAAAAAATTTATGTGTGTTTTGATCTAACAGATATGAGAATAGGTTGCCAAAAGTGGACATATTTGTGTGTACGGCAGACCCAGGGATTGAGCCACCCGTGATAGTGATGAATACAGTGCTATCTGTTATGGCATATGACTATCCAACTGAGAAGCTCAGTGTGTATCTTTCAGATGATGCTGGATCAGATATTACGTTCTATGCTCTCTTAGAGGCATCCAACTTTGCCAAGCATTGGGTGCCATTCTGCAAGAGGTTCAAGGTGGAACCCAGGTCACCGGCTGCTTATTTTAACAGTATTACATCAGCTACTTCTCCAATTAATTCTACCCATGCCAATGAGTTGGTCGCTATAAAGGTAACATTCTTAGCTACTTAATGTATTTTATATTTGTCTTTTTCTTTTATATAAAGTTTAGAAGAAACCTACCATTTCAAAGCTTTTGTCCAAATTATTGGCAAGTTAAATTAACCTACGTTGGCATTTTACTTTTGTCATTTAGCTATTTGAAAAATTGTAAAAAAAAAAGATATATATATCATTGATCAGAGTAAAATTCTTTTACGCTGTCATTACATTATGTATGTTCCCACATTATTAAAATAATTTTGATATATAAGAGATGGATTTGATGAAGATGGTGCATGTGCCCATCACGTGACCAAGAAGTTGTATTTCTGACTTTTTTAATTCCAGACGAAAAAAGTTATTATCATTTTTATTTATTAACAGGATTATTTGGATGAAGTGTTGAAATGTATATGGAGAGGACACATGAAAAGGTAGTTATTGATAGTCACATGATTAACTAATAGAATTTGTTAGTGCTTAACAATTATTAAACGGATGAAAGAATCTATTAAATTATTAAAAAAAATGGATTTAAATTTTTTTTTTGTTTCCTAGAGTATCCCTTCACTCTTATGTAAGAAACTACTTAAGAAATTGAGAGAGTGCATATACAATTTTCCTAAAATTATTTTAAATTATTAGAAAAATTTGAAGCAAAAGATTGTTCTATTATCTGTTTCATAATAATGTATACTCTGTGATGGTTCAATAATTATTTTATTAAATTAATCTGCAGATCCTTTTATTTTAATTTTTTAAAAAATAAATTTATATAGTTTAAAAAATATAAATAGATCTCTACAGTTTCAAAAGCTTTTTTAATATAATCTTTGAATCCAGTCTTTTTCTAGAGTATCTTTGAATTCAGTCTATCAAAAGTTTAAGACCTATTTATAATTTTTAAATTATAGACATCTATTTAAAAATTCTCAAAAAAGTATAGATATCTATAAATTGATTTAACCTAAAATTCTTATATTATATATAACTAGTAAAATATATGTAAATTATTATTTTTAAATAAAAATTCCACTCTCCACACTTTATCAAAAGTTTCAAATTAAATTACAGGTCATTATCGATTTTTTTACTAAACTGTCATTTGTAGTAAAACTATTTATTAAAATATCATTTTTTAAATTATTAATCAAAATGTCACTCTTTTGAAACTATATATCAACTATCACCCTTTTATCCAACGTGACATTTTTTATTAATTTCTGGTTTATGTACGATACACCAAACAGGATGTCGTATCCTAGTGGATTACACCAATTTTGTTGGCTTAATTGACGTGGATACGCCATCCTATTTGGCGTATCCTACGTGGACCAAAAATTAATAAAAAAATGTCACGTATTTATTTTATTGTGATTTTAGTACTCTTGTTGGATTAAACATGTCTACCGCTTAGTTTCTATTGATGATCTTAGTAGTATGGTTGAATTAAACATGTTTATGTGCTTTTGGAGAGGTCTAATATTTAAGAAAAAAATTTGTTAAAATTTTTATAGAATCTGAATAATTAAACTTTGGTTAAATTATGTCAAACAAGTTTATCAAAATATGAAATCTGAGTTAACCCAAAATATAAAAGAAAAGTCACTCCTCAGAATATGAAATGTTACTTTTCTTTTATATTTTTTATTACCTCAAATTTCATATTTAGATAAACTTGTTTGACATAATTCAACCAAAGTTCAATTATTCGAATTCTGTGAAAATTTTAACAGAATTTTTCCTAAATATTAGACTTCCTCAAAAGGATATAAACCTGTTTAATTCAATCATACTAACAAGATCATCAATAGAAACTAAGCGACAAACATGTTTAATCTAATAAAGGTACCAAAATCATAATATAATAAAAACGTGACATTTTTTATTAATTTCTGGTCCACATAGGATATGCCAAATAATATGGCGCATCCGCGTGGATTAAGCCAACAAGGTTGGCGTAATCCACTAGGATACGTCATCTTGTTTGGCGTATCCACTACTTTTCTTTTATATTTTTGGTTAACTCAGATTTTGTATTTTGATAAACTTGTTTGACATAATTCAACCAAAGTTCAATCATTTGGATTCTATAAAAATTTTGAAAGAATTTTTCTTAAATATTGGATCTCTCCCAAAAGCACATAAACCTGTTTAATTCAACCATACTACCAAGATCATCAATAGAAACTAAGCGACTGACATGTTTAATCCAACAAGAGTATCAAAATCATAATAGAATAAAAACGTAACATTTTTTATGAATTTCAGGTCCACATAGGATATACATTAAACAAGATGACGAATTCACGTGGATTAAGTCAATAAGGTTAGTGTAATCCACTAGGATACGTCATATCGTTTGACGTATCCACGTATGATGTGTCAAACAGGATGGCGTATCCTAGTGGATTACGCAAACCCTATTGGTTTAATCCATGTGGATACGCTATCTAGTTTGACGCATCTTATGTGAACCAAAAATTAATAAAAAATGTCATATTAGATAAAAAAGTGATAATTTGGTATATAATTTTAAAATAATAATATTTTGATAAATAATTTAAAAAAATAATATTTTAATAAATAATTTTATCACAAATGATAATTTAATAAAAAAATTAATCATTGTCATTTCATTAAATTGTCATGTCACTGTATTATTGGAAAATACTCCTTTATTATTAAGTGAATATGGCTTTGAAAATACACTAGTTACAGAAAATAAATAAATACACCTGTCTAATGTTGCAAATCCATGCATGCGAGTAAATTCAAGTGCCATCCAATCTCCATGCCTGTGCCTGCCACAAACCCCATCCTTATGTCATGACGTTAACTTTGGTCAAGTTAATTAGTGTACTGTTTGTCCTGACGCCATCATCATGTTACATTACTTCTTTGCAGAATCAGCATAAAACGAATCACTAATATATAGAATGGAAAATTGATTTATTCTATGTTGTAGAAATTGTACCAAGATATGGAAAGTCGAATCGAAAATGCAGCCACGCTGGGTCAAGTACCAGATGAAGTACGCTCAAAGTATAAGGGGTTTTCTCAATGGGATTCATATTCTTCTCGACGTGACCATGACACAATTCTTCAAGTATGCCACTTTTTCTTAAGCACTTTCGGTTCATTAATTCATGTTATTGCGGATATATTATTTACACATCAAACTTTTATAGGGGAATTTCATATCTGTTAATCCTACACAAAAAACTAAATTGTGTTAGAAAATAGTGCAGAATGAGTAGTACAAATAATATATGGTTTATCTTCTGTGCCGTAGAACCATATATATATATATTGTTTGTCAATTATAGATGAAATTGTTTTTCTTTACTCCTATATCTATGCCTAATGTAACTGTTAGTTGTCATGTATTAATTTCTTTGTAGATATTAATTCACGGAACCAAAGATGTAGATGGGCTTGTTTTACCTACCTTGGTATATTTGGCTCGCGAGAAGAGGCCCCAGTTTGCACATAACTTCAAAGCCGGAGCCATGAATTCACTGGTTGTGTATCTTTCATGCATTATCATTTATCAGGTTTCTGAATGCATGTTCCTATGAAATTAATCGTTCGTTGTATTAATTGTTGGTCCTAATTAAATGCAGATAAGGGTGTCATCAATGATTAGCAATGGGGTAGTCATTCTTAATGTAGATTGTGACATGTACTCAAACAATTCCCAATCTCTAAGGGATGCACTCTGTTTCTTCATGGATGAAGAGAAAGGCCATGAAATCGCTTTTGTGCAGACTCCACAGAGCTTTGAGAACATCACCAAGAATGATTTATACGGCAGTGCTCTACTAGTAACGTATGAGGTAAATTACTTAATGTTTGTGTTGGTGTATAGGAGGAATTATAATTTGATTGGTAGTTGATGGTACGAAGAAGGATGATAGATTTGATTGTATTGAATGATTTGATTTTATTGAATTGATATTATACAGATGGTTACAATGCCACTGCGTAGGCTATGATAGATGGTCTTGTTGGCCATTTGATGGGGCTTGTTATGAGTCTCACATTGAGTAACTAAGGAAACTCAATGTGGTACTTAAGTCATGAGTCTCTCCCACCTAATGGACTAGTTTTTTGGGTTGGGCTTTTCTTATGAGCTTAAGTCATAACAATTGGTGTTTTCAATGAGAGCTGACCAACGTGGAGGGGGCAACCTGGAAAGGAACGACCAAGGAGAAGGCTACATGCACCTGGAGGGTCAGAGTGAAAACTATCTAGAGTAGGCATCTAGAGTGGGCACCTTGAGTGGGCATCTAGAGTGGGCACCTAGAATGGACCATCGCGGACGCCGACTTTCGAAGGGAGTGACAAATGTTATGAGTTCCACATTGAGTAACTAAGGAAGCCCAATGTGGTACTTAAATCATAAGGTTCTCCTACCTAATGGACTAGTTTTTTTGGTTGGGCTTTTCTTATGAGCTTAAGTCATAACAATTGGTGCTTTCAATGAGAGCTGACCAACGTGGAGGGGGCGACCTGGAAAGGAGCGACCAAGGAGAAGGCTACCTGCACCTGGAGGGTCAGAGTGAAAACTATCTAGAGTAGGTATCTAGAGTGGGCACCTTGAGTGGGCATCTAGAGTGGGCACCTAGAATGGACCGTCGCGGATGCCGACTTTCGAATGGAGTGACAAATGTTATGAGTCCCACATTGAGTAACTAAGGAAGCCCAATGTGGTACTTAAATCATAAGGTTCTCCTACCTAATGGACTAGTCTTTTGGGTTGGGCTCTCTTCATGAACTTAAGTCATAACAGGGCTCGTCTTAAATCTTCATAAAACTTGCTGGAGCATGGATACGCTAACTAAAATTAACTATTGATTTATTATAAAAAATATAGATGATCAAGATCTTTTACTTGAAACCTGAAAATCAAGTCACATATAGGAGCTAATCAATTAACAATCTTGAACTGTTGAAGTAAAAGATCTGTGAAGTGTCCCTCAAATGAAGGAGGCTCTCCCAGGAAGGATCCCATTTGCCGAATGAAGGAAGGATCCTAGATCTTTTATTTGTTTTGATTTTGTTTGTGCTTGTGGGGTTGCTGTTTCATTGTTAAATCCACACCCACGCCAGAAAACCCTCATTGTCACCATTCTTCATATTATCTACTACACCACGTCCGACAGCCACAAGTGCGGCAAGTGGTTCCAGTTCAACAAATTCTGGTGAGGTCAAATCACAGTGATTAGGGGTGGAAACATATAGACTTAGTCAATTTATCAAATGTAAGATTTAAGTGTTGGTGTATGCCTACATTTTGTCTGTGTTTATATACATTGTATTATGTTATTTTTAATATATAAGGCATTTCATTTATTGTGTTCTTTTTTTATAGACATAATAAAGTCCTTAGAATAGTATGTTTGATACCATAAGACATTAAGTGGATGACTTAATCATGAGATCTTATTGGATAAAATACTATTCTTAAATGTTCCTAGTCAAGTATTATTGTTAATTAGGACAACAATAATACATTGAGACTAGTATGTACGTAGACTGATGACCACATCTCACGGGTCATGGATATGAGATATCAAGTCTTCACATGGATACATATTAGAGTAATGATGTATTAGACAGACCCACCATGAGAACGCTACGTGGATCATTACGTGAGTATCATGAGCGATTCTCATAGTGATAATGGTGTATGTGGTCCTTTGACCTGAAATCACTATGATTCTTACATGAGGAGTTGTGTATTTTTAATGCCATCAAACGTCATCTGTAACAAGATGATTATAAAATTGGTTATCAGATATACCGCGATTCATGTGGAAGGATGTGAGTGACCTAGATGAGATTTGTCCTTCCTACATAACAGGAGTGATATCTTTGAGCCCCCTGATTGAGTGAGACTACGAAATACATAGTCATGCTCAAATGAGTCAATATGATATATTGATCTCATTTGTTATTACTGTGTCTACTCGAGAATCAGGAAACTAAAGATTGAACTAAACAAGGGTGACACGTTTCATGCCTTGTGTTCAATCTAGACAAAGGGACTAAACTACATGGAAACATTGGTCACAGATAGGTTATGTCAAATCACTGACATTCTTATTACTTGGGTAGCAGTGATGTGTTGCTAGATACCGCTCACTGTTTGTAATATTAAAATAAAATTTTAATATTACTACCAATGTCATGAGAACCTGTAAGGTCGCACACTTAGAGCAGACTAAATTAGAGTAATAAGGATCCAAGTTAGACTCGGATTCAATTATGGGCCTAACTCATGACAGATGAGTTTAGGGTTGCACAGCTTACCTTGCTACTACTCACACTCACTTAAGGTAGTCACTATTATAAATAGTACTGCTAAGGGGGCTGCTACGTACGTAACATTACAACCCTAGCCACACCTAAGAAAGTGAGTGAGAGACAATGGAAGGTTTTCTTCTCTTCTCTTCGCATCTAGCACTGCGAAACAAAGGCGTGACTCCCTTTTGCAAGTCTGTTCATGTGGATACCGCAGAGACATCGTCGCTATTACAGTGTTGGTGATTCACCTTGCTTGTATTCATCACGCTTCAAGAGATAAACTTTTAAAAAAAACTCAGATTATGGCCTTTTTGCATGGATCCTGTGAAAGAATTTTTATTATTCCGCTGCGTGACTTTTGATCCGCAATTCCCAACATTAAGTCTGACCTATTTACCTAACATAAGTCGTATATATTTTAAGGTTTAGCCTGACTTTTTTAAAAATCTAGTATACCCTGAAAGTTTATTTAAAGTCATACTTTACAAAAAGGCTTTTAAATAGGTCAACGAGATAATGAGTTTAGGCTTTTATATAAGCTAATAGACTTATGCTTTAAAAAAATATTATATTATTTATAAAATTAATTATGTTATTATATAAATATTAAAATGTCATAATATATATAGAATAATAATATATATATAATTAAATTGGCCAGCCTACTAGGCCTAAAAGACTTTTCTAAAGGTCTGAAGCCTAACCCGTTTAATTAAATAGGTTTTTTAAAAAGTTTTGACCTGACCTTTTTGTTAAATGGGCTAGGCCAGGCCATGCCTTAAATAGGCCAAGCCATAGGCCCTCGACGGGTCACTTGGCCTATTTCCACCCCTAACAATGGTGGTCTCCTACCATGACCGCTGCGAGATCTTCCACGAGGATCCCAACTCAGGTGACTTCTTCGCTGCCTACTTCATCTACCTGGGCCAACGCAACGCCTCTGTCAAGCCCATTCTTGACTCCTCCTACTACTTCGTCCTTGTTAGCGTGATTAATTATAATTAAGATTATGATTTATCACGATTGATTTTAGAAATGATTGTAATTAATTTAGTACAAAATTAGATTGGTTTATTACATAATTATATTTTATTATTTACATTTTTTATATAACACCCTTCTTGTATAAATAGATGTTAACCCTCCTGTATTCATTCATTCAGAAATATACATAAATTATCAATATGTCTCCATATTTCTGTTTGTGGTATTAGAGAGCATAGGCTTTTGGCCAAGATCGCCATTGTCCGCTCCGTTCAGACTCCATTCCAGACTCCAACTATTGTCCTAGATTCCAAACTTTGTTCCAGACTCCGATTATTGTCATAGATTCTAGACTCTATTCCAGACTCTGATTTTCACGATACTCCAGATCGCCACCGTCCTTGCCCAGTCACCAGCGACGCTCCTCTTTTTACGTTGCTCCAGCCTCCGACCAGTTCTGTCCGATAGATTGACTCTGTTGCCATTGTTTCAGGCAAACTGCATTTGTGATTAAACCAATCTGTATTTGGCTGAAACAATGACAACAGAGTCAATCTATCATACAGAATTGATTAGAGGCTGGAGCAATAGAAACGGAGGAGCAGCACCAGTGACCAGGCAAGGATGGCGGCGATCTGGAGCATAGTGAAAATCGAAGTCTGGATTTAGACTCTAAGACAGTAATCAAAGTCTGGAATAGAGTTTAAACGGAGTGGATAGCGGCAGTCTAGACCAAGAGCCTAAGCTCTCTGATACCATGTTAGAAACAAAAATATGGAGACAAATATTGATAATTTGTGTATATTTCTGAATGAATAAATACAGGAGGGTTGACCTCTATTTATACAAGAAGGCTATTATCCAGAAAATGAAAATAATAAAATATAATTATGTACTAAATCAATCTAATTATGTACTAAATCAATTATAATCATTTCTAAAATCAGTCGTGATAAATCATAATCTTAATTATATATAATTAATCACGTTAACAAAACACGACATGAAATGTGACTAATCAGAGTTCTAGATTTTTGAAAACTATGCAGTGGAATAGTGATGTGACATGTCACGAAGAATGATACCACTCCACAATGTGGTAGCAAAGACATTGTGGCTTCCACCACAAGAAGTATGTGTCGTTGGGGGGGGCGTCAAGCGATGACGAAGGCAAGTAAGAATGTGTATTTGGAAGTTGATGCCCACGATTTTGTTGTTGCTATTTCAGATGTTTTGCATAATATTTGAAAGCCAAGATTAGTTTTGAAATTTGGAGCATGTTTGATCAAGATGTTAATTCAACAATGACTGTTTTTTAGTTAGGAAGGTACTTCTTTTCCTTTTAATGGTATTTGGCCAAAGCATAATTTTCTTTTAAATGATTGTAGAAGTAAAAAATAAAAATAAAAAATAAATATGTTGTTGAAGATAAGCTAGAATTGGTGCTTTTCTAAAGGGTTACAAAGAAGATCACCAGTTATTACCAGTAATTTTTATGGAGCATCAATGCTCCTCCAATTGTTATGAGGATATTAGCATTCTCCTATTTGATGACTTGGTTACAACATGAAGTCTTATTGCTTAGTTTCAGAGGTGTCAAAATGGGTTGACTGCATCGGGCCAACTACATTTCGAGTTGGGTTGGGTCAGGTAAAAAACATTATGGTTGAAAAATTATTGACATGGCTCAGCCTTATGCGGGCTTTGGGTTGGACGTATTTTATATACATATATTCTCTAGTTTCAAAACTTAAAAAAAAATTATGTTTCAACACTTTTTTCTTTTACATAGTTTAAATCACATGAAATATTAAATAAAATTATTTGTGATAAAAATATTAATTTAAATTAAAAAATTAGAACAAAATCTTTATATATCATATAAATTACATAATAATACCTTAGTTAAAAATTAAAAATCGAACTTGTAAATCGGCTTAGCTCACTACAAGTTGACCTAATTGAATTAAAAAAAAATTTGCATCAAATTTTTTGGCTCAGCTTATTCATTTTATTATATTATTTGGGTTGGCCAGATTCAACCCATTTTTAGAGTTGACAAAACGGGCTCAACCTATTGGGTTAACCCGTCAACCCGCCATTTCTTGGTAGGTTGGGTTCAAGAATTGAACCTATTTTTATTTTCCAACTCGTATAACCTGTCCCGTTTAACCTGCGAGTTAAGCGAGTCGAGTTCGAGTTGACCCGTCTGTTTGGTCTGTCGGTTTGACTCTTTTTTTTTCTTTCAAGTGCTACAAGAATTTATTTGTGTTTGAGGTATTTTTATGGGTATGATACTAATTTTAGTTTTTTTATTTTTTTAATCTCTACAAATTGTAGTTTTCTATATTTTTAAATTTTTATGATTTTTTTTATTTTTTATACATTTTTTTTTTTTTGTTTTTAAGGTGGGTTAGCCTATCTACTTTCTCTCATTTTCTCCTTTAGGCTAGTCAACCTGCCAATCAATTTTAAAATGGGATGAGTTGACTCTTCCAACCCATTTCTTAAAATGGATCAACCCACCCTGTCTCATATTTTGACAGGTTGAGAACGAGAAGGGTTAGGCAAGATGGGTTGATCCGTTTTATCACTTCTACCCATTTTATCACCCCAACTTGTTTGTAGGCTACTATGGCAGATTGTACATATCTTAAAGTATTATCCATGGTTTTAAATTTCAGTTGTAATCGCGTCGCGGTCACGTTGCGATTTCGGCATGATGCGGCCAAATGTGGCCTCAATCACTGTCTGTTACGGTCGCAGCGGTCGTCGCAACCGTTTTGTTACAGCCGCATCACGTGATGCGGTTCGATATTTAATATCTTGGTATTATCTATTTGAATTTTTCTATAATTTTGGTTTTCTTGACTTGTTTACGTAACTATTTAGAAGTTTCTAGCAAAGTAGTAATACTGTATGTGCAAGTCTAGGAGTGTCTTCCGCTGCCACCATTCTAGTATTTTCTAGAAACGAGCAGCAACTTAATTTAACAGTTTATAAAATCAAGTTGTTCAAAGATTTCAATGCTTTCTTTACTTTAATAAATAGCACTCTGCTATAAATTACCTTAAAAGTTTGTGATGGGTTTGAATACATGAAGCTGGAATTCCCTGGCTTGGATGGATTTGGTGGGCCTTTGTATATTGGAACTGGCTGCTTTCACAGGAGAGATACACTCTGCGGAAGAAAGTTCAATGATCAATACAAGAATGATTGGATGAGTGAGAATAAGAATAATGACCAAATGATAGAAGCAAGCTTGCATGAACTGGAAGAAAAATCAAAGGCTCTTGCAAGTTGCACCTATGAGGAAAACACACCATGGGGAAAAGAGGTCACACTCTTTCTCACTGACCATCTGTAGATGTTAAAACAAATATATAAATAAATAAATAATTATATTACTGGAAATGTTGTGACTAATCAATTTCATCTGTATGAATTTTTTATTGCAGATGGGACTACTATATGGTTGTTCAGTTGAGGATGTGATAACGGGATTATCTATTAAATGTCGAGGATGGAAATCAGTGTACTATAATCCACCAAGGAAAGCTTTCTTAGGTGTAGCTCCAACCACCTTGCTAGAAACATTAGTTCAGCAGAAGAGATGGTCTGAAGGAGGCTTTCAAATTTTCCTTTCCAAGTACAGTCCTGCATGGTATGCTCATGGATTGATCAGTCCAGCCCTCCAAATGGCATATTGTTACTATAATCTATGGGCGTCTAATTGCTTGGCAGCACTATATTACTCCACCATCCCTTCACTCTATCTTCTCAAAGGCATTCCCTTGTTTCCACAGGTATGATTATGATCCTCTTAGCATCATAAGAATAGTTGTGAAGGAATAAATCTCTTAAAAGTTTAAGCTACTTAAATAATGGTACGTGAATGTTTTTATGTCTTTGACATGGTATAAGACTTCTATAACCAAGTGGTGAGAGCCTTCATCCTTTATAATTAAGTCCAATTTCAACACATTAAGGTTGATGGAATTTTGGGTTGAAACCATAATTTAAGAATCTCGAAATTCCTTGGTTTGTTTAACCCCAAAATTATGCCATACACAATTAATATAGATTGAGTTATAATATTACTTGAAAAAAGACATAGATGAGGTAGTTATGATTGAAGTGATCACGAGCAATGAAGGAGAAAGACTATTATTATTCCATAATAGTTGTTCTCGCATCAGTGTTAATGAAAAAACAGTATTTATTAGAGTGGTTAGGAATAAAAGTCTCTCATTGTATATATAAAACAACATAATGGGTTAAACATACTTATCATAATAAGTCTATATACAAGATTCGTAAACAAAATTCAAATATAAATAGTACTTAACAACAATAAATTTTATAACAATATTAATTACAATTTGGGCTAAACAACATGTTCTAATAATTTTGACATCTAACTAATTTGAGTTTTATAAAATTGTAATATGATTTATATTAATCCATATAAAATTATTTTAACAAAGGTTGGATGGGACTATGCATTGTTCACACTTTAAGCACAAAAGGCTCTTGTGTAAAGGGCGCGTTAAAGATAAAAATCATTAGCAACCTCCTAATATCTTAAGTTTTTAGGAGAATTGATACTTGTAATTAGAATCACCACTGCTCTCAACATTTAGATTGATTAAAGGGCAAATTACACTGATCTCCCTTGAGGTTTAGTGAAATGACACTCATCATTTCCTTGGTTATACTCTTACACTAACCTCTCTTAAAATAAACAAATAAGATAAGTAAATGTAATGACGATATAAACTTCAAAGATAAGTCAGTATAATGATAATATAAACATCGAGAGAGACTAGTATAATTTCTAAAATAAAAAGGTGTCGGGTGTAATTAGGTCAAACTTTAGGAGATGTGAATCTAATTTGCCCTTAATTAAATGAAGCATCTCCCTTTTGTAGTTAAAGAAACATATCTTGAACACTTTGATTTCTGTCCTCCTTGGGGCTAATTTCCCTAGCATCTGCTGATGTACTTCTAAGTTTTATTTTGGTGGATTCATCAGATGTCAAGCCCATGGTTGATACCTTTCGCATATGTCATGCTTGGCGAAACTACTTATTGTTTGTTAGAGTTTCTGTGGTTAGGAGGCACAATCCAGGGTTGGTGGAATGACCTGCGGATATGGCTTTATAAGAGAACAAGCTCTTACTTATTTGCTTTTGTTGATACCATCTGGAAGTCTTTTGGGTTTTCAGATTCCGCCTTCATAATCGCATCTAAGGTAGCTGAAGAAAACGTTTCTCAACGATTTGAAAAAGAGGTTATGGAGTTTGGAAACTCCTCCACAATGCTCACTTTACTGGCAACACTTGCATTGCTCAATTTGTTTTGTCTTCATGGTTTGTTATTAAAGAAGGCAATCATAAGTGAAGGAGGTATTGGAAGTTGGAAGACAATGGCGTTGCAAATTCTACTAAGTGGGGTTTTGGTTCTCATCAATATACCTGTGTATCAAGGCCTTTACCTACGGAAGGACAAGGGTAGATTGCCAAGCTCTGTAGCATTTAAATCAACAGCATTGGCTCTAACTGCATGTTTCCTCTTTACTGGCTTCACTAAAAAAGCCTATTCTTTTAACTTTTAGTTGGAATGTTCTTGATTTAAATGTTGAAAAGTTTTACTGTTCTAGTGAAATAATATTAAAGATGTATATGTTTGTCACCAATATTATGAGAAATTCTTATTTAAATATAGTGTATTACAATTAAGTATATTAAGTTAATCAAGATTTAATATTTTTATAGATCTTTGTGTCTCACAATTAATTTTACAGTACTCTATAAAAATATTAAATTCTGATTGACTTAGTGCATCTAACTAAGTGTACCATGTTTAAATAAAAATTTCTCCTTACGCTATTTATTCAAGTACTGAGCAATTTCTCCTTATATGAAATCTGTTATGTAAACATAGTTTAGGTGTGTGACAGTGTGAGTAATATATACGAATATTTGAGTTGTAAATTAATGTCTTAAATTTAAACTTTTATTATTCTCAATGTGCCAATTAATTTTTTTGATGAGAGTTATGTTTATTGGTAGTTGTAAATGCATACTTTGCACCACTACATGTGATAATATATACGTGCATGACTGCATGTTTGGTTTTCCAGTGCAAGCTTAATTTTGTAGCTCAAAATTATGTTTGCATCTTACATATGAATTGGTTCTACTTCTAGTGTACATACACGAGTTCCTTGTGCAGGAAAATATTAAACCAATTCCTAGGCGTGAACATTAAATATGGAAGTCTGTTTTCAAATTAATGTTATGTTTGGTGTAAAGGAATGAAATGTCTTACATTTAATCTTAGAATTAAAGAAAGGAGTGAGAGATGTGATTATTGTGAGAGGGTAAAAGGAGTAAATCTTATCATACAACTATACATAGATGGTCAAGATTAAAAGTTACTTAAATATCATGTGATCACTTAAAAAAGTTACATGTATTTATGTTCTAATTTTGACCATTCATATAAGATTTAATGGTCAATATTCACTCATCTTACCCTCTCACAATAAATACTTTTCTCACCTTTTATATATATATATATATATATATGAAATGATATTCTAATTTCAAATCTTATTCTAAAAAAAAAAGGAAGGAATGAGATTTTACATTTTTGTGAAATAGGATTTCACTTCACTTTTTTATTTATGTTTATTTATTCAATTTATAAATTGACAAAGATTATCATTCAATAATCTATTTAACATTAACTTACCTAACCCCATCTAACTTAAATCTAACCTTCAAACTTCGCGCGCTCTGTTTCTGAAAGAGAGGGTAGAACTTCTACTCCTAGCAAGTAGGAGAAAAAAAATAATATTATTAAAATTGGTGAAAAATATTATTATGATTTTCATTTTCAAGAAAAAATTAATCTTAAATATTATTTCAAAAAATACACATTCTAAAAGGAAAAAAAATATTTTTTATTTTATTTTTCTCATTAAGATTAATTATGTCATTTATATCAATTTAAATTCTATTCTATATTATATCTTATAGACCAAATTGTAGAGTTATTTTTCATTCCATATTATATCACATTATACTAAATTGTAAAATTAGAATAATATTCTTATTTCAATTTATCAATTCTCATTCTTATTTCTATTTTTAATATTCCACGAACTTTTATTCTTTGCACAAAATATAATCTTATATTATTCAATTGTCAATAACACTGTTATCTGTAGAAGGGTATCACACCTTTGGGGGCGAAGTTATTAAACTCAGACTGAATCGACCAATCTAATTGGTGAACTAACTAGGTAACTGGTCCGAGCTAGCATTCAGACCGAATCTATAGTTGAACGTGAAAACCGGTTTAACCTGGCCGGATTTGTTATTACTGGGTGATTTGCCGGTTTCTCGAATCACTCGCTTAAAGAAACTGGATGGAGACTACAAATTATAGTGAGAAGAAGCCAGATCAGAGAAGGAGAAGCCATCACGGCCTCACTGCCTCATGTCACCTCCGTGCCTCACCACCATGCTCTACCATTCTCGCGTTGTTCTGTCGCAGTGTGCCTCTGTGTTTCATCTCAGTCTTCACCCCCACCCTGCATCTCTGTGGTCCACGTCCTCACACCATGTTGCACCTTGTTTTCGCCTCAGCCTCATTCTCCCTGTGCGGCGCATTGAGGACAGCAAGTAGATAAACATGTTGCTAGTAAGACTAGGATTTTTGTTTTATGAAAGAATGGGCTCAAAGTCAGTTTTGGACTTACATATTAGATTAGTTTTAGCCCAACAAAAACATTACCCTAGCCTCTAATTTTTCTTTTCGGTAATATAAGGTACCCAGCCTCTAACATGTTTGTATGAGATTTGGGCTTAAGAAGGAGATCAGTTCAGCCCAATATAAATAGTATTGAAGTACTAATTAATTTGTGTTTATGTAATTGTTTTGTAATTTTTTTAGTTTATCAAGTATTTATGTATTTATTTTATTTTATCCGATTTGACCGATGACCTACTGGTTGAATCAACGACCATTAACCTTGACCGAATAAATGGCCAGGTTGAGTTTTATAACTATGTTTAGGAGTACCATATGATTTCTCTATTTGAACATATTTGTTTACTCTTTTTAATAATTTTACACTTAGAAACAACGATTTAAATTGTAGATCACATCACGTAATGTGATCGCAACACCTCGGTTTTAACGGCTATCGCAACTGCATTAAATTGAAATTATAATCGCATCAGTTCATAACAATCACAATATGATCATTACTCGATCACAATTGTAACTTAAAATCTTACTTAAAAGTAATTATAATTCATATTGATGAAAAAAAAATTAATTTTACAAAATTTGTTCAGCAAATGTTCTTAATTAAAAATAATTTTATATTAACTTTTAAAATTAATTTTCTACAAAATTATCCAAACCAACATCATAATAAATTTTGGTTTTTCTCATAAGGAAAACATTATATTAAATTTGATTGGACCGCCAAAGTTGGGATCAAAATTTGTGTGCAGTAGATATTTTTACTTTTTAGG
This sequence comes from Ormosia emarginata, assembly GCA_029884605.1. Lineage (NCBI taxonomy): Eukaryota > Viridiplantae > Streptophyta > Magnoliopsida > Fabales > Fabaceae > Ormosia > Ormosia emarginata. Next base: position 16,761,283 of record JAQQTP010000047.1, on the reverse strand, counting down.
TGTTCAAGATTTATATCGGTGAAAGCTGTGTAACATTTATTTCCCATTCATGAAGAAGACATTACTGAAAACTAAAATAACAATTTTTTTCTTAATGTGTTTGGAATAAAAAAATGAAAAATAATTAAATTTTTAAATTAATTTTAATTAAATTTTGTGTTTGGAATGTTTAAAAATAAAAAATAATTTGATTTTTAAAATCTCATAAATTTTATTCCTTTTGTTTTAAAAATTTTATCAATTTTAATAAGATTTAATTTGATTTGAAATAAATAGACTATTTTACATTTAGTAACAACTTCTAACAACCTTTCATAAGGGTTAAAATATAAAATAATAAAATCAAATCAAATCAATTTTCATTTTAATGAATTCCAAACACAAAATTTGATTTCTAAATCAATTCAAATCTTTTTTTTTAAAAGTTCCAAACACAAAATTTGATTTTTAAATCAAATCAAATCAAATCAATTCAATTCAAATCAAATCAAATCATTTCCCTTTTTTATTCATTCCAAACACAACCTTTAAACCCATTAGGTTGTGTTTGGAATGAATAAAAATGAGAAATAATTTGATTTGATTTGAATTGAATTGAATTGATTTGATTTAAAAATCAAATTTTGTGTTTGGAACTTTTTAAAAAAAATAGGATTTGAATTGATTTAGAAATTAAATTTTGTGTTTGGAATTTGTTCTGAAATGGATTCAGAGGGTACCTGAAATAGGCACGTATATGGTAGTTTTCTCCTTATGCAGCTGCGGTCAAGAGCATGAAGTCCAGGAGGGTGGGTACCTGCAATGGGATTCCAACGCTCAAGTCAGGCATGGTACAAGTAAGTTTAAGCTAATGGAATAGTAGAAAATCCAGATCCTTCTTAGGTTAACTTAGCCTGGTATATATTGAGAACGTGATTGGAATCCTCCTGTAATCCTCGTAGGACAAGGGTACATTAGGATCGTGCCTAGGTAGGGATTTCAGCCCATGATCGTTGAGGTCCGTTTCTGACTTTGTCGGGACTATCCCACAATCGTTGAGGTCCGTCTCTGACTTTGTCGGGACTGTCCCACAATCGTGGAGGCTCGTCTCTGATCTGTTGGGACTGTTTCCCTTAATAGCCAATCCTTGCTCGCAGGCAATTGTGGTCCCCATTACTGAGAATGGGGAAATGACTGCTACGGTTTGACGACGGGGTTCAAGGTTGCAAGGCCGAAATAGGAGTGTTGTCGGCGGAGTCCGGTGGTCTGTGTGTCGGGTCGATCCTTCCGGATGGGATCCCGGACCACGGTCCAGAACAGTTGCCCCCAGCTTGGCGCTTGGATAAGACCCAAGTGTCAAGGTATCGTTGTGCTCGAAGTGGGAGATACCCTAGCTTTGAGGCCGGGCTTCGCGATGTCTCACGTTGACCGAGGTCCGTGATCGAGCATGAGACAACTCGGCGGTTGGGATGTGGTTTGGAGGCCGAGGTGGGTTCTTACCTACATCACCATTCCTTGGTCTCGTGGCTTTCCTTCGGTTGCCCCCGGATATAGTTCTCGGGGTCTTTCAACTTGCGGCATCGTCCTTTGGTTGGTCTTGGATTCCTTGGATTCTTTGGAAACCGTCGCTTTGACCTCCTCGAGAATGAACAAGTCTTTAATGGGGAGCGTCAGCTTTGTACAGTTTACAACCATCCGCTGCTCTTGCGACCAATGGGAAATGAGGGGCATTGAATGCGGATTTATGATTTGACAGGTTCTTCAGTGCAAGGAACTAATCGAAGCGTTTTATTCTCTCTATAAATAGAGAGAATGGTTTTTGCGTTCGATCATGACATTCCTCTTTGCATCTTCATTCTGGAAGTGACTTATCTCAGATAAATGGTCCTTTCCTTCCCTACGTGTTTCTGGAGAGTTTTGCCTCTTTCGAGAGTTTTCTTCTTATTTTTTCCCAAATCTCTGAAACTTGGTCATTTCTATGTGAGTGATTTCTTGAATAGATATCTCACTTTCTCAGCGTATTAGTGGCAGATGCCTCACTTTCCCAGCGTACTGTGGTTGCTTGTTTGATACTTGCAGTCTTTGGGGAGGTTTGAGATATCCGTCGTGTTGGGCGGAGGTAGTTGCAGAAGGCGAGTCCAAATTCGCTTTCCTTCTCAGTAGAGCCTAAGAGCAGTCGGATATGCTGGAGGGACTATTGGGGCAGCTCCTCGGCTTTGAGGCTGCTTGGGGTGATCAAGGTTTTCGGTGGAACGATCTTCCCATGAAAAAGTTGTGCCCCATTTATCAAAAGAAAGTGCGCATTGATCTCTTCCTGCCTGGCGAAGAAGGAAGTGAAGAAAAGCGGTGGATACCGAGGTTCGGAAGCAGTGTTCCGCTCCGAGCTTCGAAACCAATCCACTTTTTCAAGATACTGCTTCGGGGGGGAAGATCGGTGCTAATTCTTGGAAGGAAATGTGGATGCGACATGGCTCGGGATGCTAATGATGTTAATGGCGGTTCGCACCTCCGGGGTTTCTTTCATTATATGTCCTATGTCTCTATACTTTTTTTTCCCTCCTTTTGATGTAAGATGATGTATGGAATGAGAAACTTAATAAAATTACTCTTTTTCCTTTGAATTTTGTGCCTTCTGCTTTCCTTTCTTTAAGCTGTGGTATTTATATTATACCGGGGTGAGTCCAATGATTATCCTAACCACACGATATGTTAAGTTGCCCCCAGCTTGGTACTTGGTTGAGGCCGGCGAAGTGTCAAGTTTAGATACTTGATTCTGGGGTCTCTGTCCCTTAGGGGGAACTATTACCGGGGTAATATAGTTCCGGGGTCCGAGCGAGTTTCCCGAGCTCTTTGACCCTGCGGTTGCGTGTTCTTTAACCTGCTGGATGACCGTAACATGAACTGTCATTATGGAAACGTGGGCCACGTGGCGTGCTCAGGTTGAGAGGACGTGCGTCGTGCTCGGCGCGCTATAATGGGTGCCTTTTCAAATCTGAAATGATTGGACAGAATTGCCCTATAACCGCAACCCCTATAAATAGGGTGTCAGCTTTTTGGCTTTGCTTCGTTTGATTTTTATCAGAAACTTTGTGGTTTTGAGGTGATTTCTGACGGGCATTGCAGGTGCGAAACGATTTTGCTGGACTTCACAAGACTGACCTCTTCCTTTCTTCAAGGTACTTACAGAACTGATCTTTTCTTTTGCTTTTGCTTCTTGTTCATTTGGTTCTTGCTGTTTCGAGAAAGGGAGGGGGGAAGTGTTTTTCTCCCCTTTCGTCAATGGCGTTTGCCCTTCTTGGAGCACCTCCTCCATCGCACCATGTGCGGCGGAGGTGTCCTTCTGAGGCTTTTTGCCTTGGCGAGTGCGGAGGCCAGAACGTTTGGATCTCTGAACTTGGACTGGTTCTGACCCTGAGCCTCTGTGTGTCTTCCAGGAATTCGAATGGCTAGGAAAAGGGTGCTAAGAATTGAAGAGCCCGCCCCGGATCCTGAAGCTTGCGAGCCGGGGGGTCAAGAAGCCGAGGAGGAGTTAATTCGTGTTCGCCGGGGGCCGGGATTGTCTTACGTCTGGGTTGCGGATGATGCTTTTAACAGGATTTCCCGCTATGAGACCGGGTCCGAGCTGGACAAATTGAAGGATTACTTAGAGCTTACCGTAGGAGGGCTCCGGGATGGTGAGTTCCTGATCCTATCCCTGGGAAGAGAACGTGTGTGTTCGACTCGTGAAGCAGGGGAACACTTCATGTTCCTTTACGAGGACTTCTTCACGCGGTTCGGGCTTCGGCTCCCTTTCAATGATTTCCATATTGCCGTCCTCCGAACTCTTCACGCCGCACCCAGTCAAATTCACCCCAATGGTTGGGCAAACATCCTGGTCTTTGAAAGAATATGCTGGCTGTTGGGGTTGTGATGTTCTGACAGGGCATTTTTTTATTTCCACACCAGGTACTCCGTTCACGGTGCTCGTGCTCGTCAATAGTCTTGATTGTCAGTGCGTTCTCGGCAAGGAAGGACGGTGTTTCTCCCCTACTTGGAGAGTTATAAAGACTTTAAAGAAAAGTTCTTTAAGTTAACGTCGGTAGGCGGGACTCGTCCATTCTGGTTGGGGAACGACATGGAGCCAATATTCAGTTTATACTGGAACCCGGCGGCGTGGAGCATCCCAACCCGGTCGTTCGAGAGGGAGATCGATCACCTATGTGACGAAGAGATTGAGTGCTTCAATTTCTTCGAAATGTGAGTTGCCGAGGTCGACAAGATCCGGCCCAAGGATATACTAGATGTCGTGGATGATGTGAAACTTTGGGCTGTGCTAGGTAGCATAGGCCTTTATTCGTGTTTTATTTTCTTTTCTTTTTCCGCTTATATGGACCTGATTGTTTGCGTTTGTGTTTGCTTTTCAGATAGCTTGGCCGAGATGTCTGAGGAAGGGAACACTCTGGCTATTCTTGAAGCTCTGAAGGCCAGGAGTGAAACGGGGCCTTCAGATCCTGCCGCGGAGGCGGTTTCAGTCCTATTGCTTCGTCGAACTGAGGTTCCTACCACGGAGGAGGAGCCGATCCAAGTGGAGGATTCCCCCTATGTGTGGGGCGAAAAAGGAAGGTAGCTGGCGAGGGTCGTCGAGTGACCGGAGTAAGAGGACCTTGGTTGAAGAAGGCGCCGACCCGAGTGGTGGAGGGCCAATTAACCTATACCTCGAGAATCCGGATCCCCGTAAGTTCGTTGATAACTTCCTCCTAGATGAGGAAGTAGAGGCGAAGCTGACCCCGCGTAGTGGTACGGATGCTCTTTGTTGCTTCCAGGTTCTCGGGCTCCATCTTGCCATGGAGGCTCGACACTTGGAGCATGTGATTGAGGACTACGAGCGGAGGGTTGCTGCTGCGGAGCAGAGTGAAAACCAGGCTCTTATGGAGAAGAAGGAGGTTGTACGCGCCAAAAAAGAAGCTGTAAAGTCCAAGAAGGATGTTGAGGCTTTGAATTGAGAGTTGGGGAATGAAGTGGCCGCCCTGAGAGATGCAATGAAGGAGAAGGAGGCCAGCTTGGTGGACGTCAGAAGGGGTATGGCCGAGTTGAGAGCTGAGAATGAGGGCCTTCGTGTTGAGAACGAGCGTCTTGGAGGCCATGTTACCACCTTGAAGGGCGATGTCGGGACTCTCCTTACTGTTTGTACTGACATCAAAGAACAGCAATTCCGGAATGCCATCAAGCAAGTTCAGCTCTTCAATCCCGAGGTTGACCTGGTTCTCGATTCTCTGGACTCCGGGAAGGTAGTCCAGAATGGCCAACTCGTCGTTCCTCGCCTTGCTACTGCGGGTCCAAGCACGGGGGATTCTTCTGCCGGGGTTCGTAGTCCAGGGCTCCTGCAGAGTGATTCATATGTTTTTATTTTTGCCCCCTGCGTGGGGTTTTGTTTTTTGTAATTGAATTGACAAGTGTTTTGCAATTGAATTGTCTTTTCGTTGTGCTTTTTTGCTCATTTTCGAGGTCCAACACCTTTTGGGAATTTTGACGAGACCGCGGTCTGGGTTCAATGCCCACTTCGGTTGAGTGGCTTATGGCTCCTTTTAGGACTTTGTGTTATGAAATATTTTATAAACCATGGTTTAGGATCTTATGTTCCAAACGGTTTGTTATTTGAGATCCGAGCCATGGGTGAAAAACCTTGTCCTGGGTCCGTTACCTTCTGTTTAAGTATTTTGGATACCTCAGGACTTTGGTTTAGGGACTGGTCCATGCCGGGGTCTTTAGTGCCCGTGGTTTGGTGCCAGAATTTTTCCAAGTCAGGATTTTTCTGTTGCACAACCTATCTAGCACGAGACAACTTCCCGGGAGGTACCATGGGTCTTTCGTGCTCATGGTTTGGTGCCAGAATTTTCCCAAGTTAGGATTTTTCTGTTGCACGACCTATCTAGCACAAGACAACTCCTTGGTTGGTACGAAGCAGTTGAAAACTCTCGCAAGACTCCATTTGCTAAATTAGGCTAACTTTGTGATGGATGTTTCATTAGATATATTCGGAAGGATAGTGTTCGTACAATAATAGGAGCTAAAACAGAAAGAAGACTAGGAGACTTAGCCTTAAAAGACACTTAGCTGTAGTACTTCCTGAGTTTGTCTGCGTTCCAAAAATTCTTCACTGGCTTGCCCGTCAATGTTTCTAGGATGTAAGCTCCTTTTCCGGTACTTACTACGATACGGTAAGGGCCTTCCCAATTAGGGGATAACTTCCCTTGGGAGGCATTCCTTCCGCCGATGTCAGCTCTCCGGAGTATGAGGTCACCTGGCCGGAATCTTCTGGGGACGACCTTCAGGTTGTACCGGGCTGCCGTTCTTTGCTTGGTTGCAGCATCGCGTATGTGTGCAATGCACTTTCTTTCTTCCAACAGGTCCAAGTCTTCTCTTATTAACTCGGGGTTGGTGTCTGGTGAAAAGTTTTGGAGACGCCAGCTCGGTTCCCCTATCTCCACCGGGATCATTGCTTCGCACCCATAGGTTAATTTGAACGGGGTCTCACCTGTTGTGAAATGAGGAGTGGTTCGGTAGGCCTAAAGGACGTGGTCTAACTGCTTGGCCCAATTACCTTTGGCCTCGTCCAATCTTTTCTTTAACTCCCTAACGATAACCCCGTTGGCCGCTTCAGCTTACCCGTTTGCTCGGGGGTTTTCCACGGCACTGCAGTAGTGTTTTATTTTTAGTCTGTCAAGCAGTTCTTCGAACCCTTTGTCCTTAAACTGTGTTCCGTTATCTGTTACGATGGACTCTGGCACCCCGAATCTCGTAATAATGTGGCACCAGTTGAACCTTTGTATCCGGGCCGAGGTTATGGTGACCAAGGGCTCTGCTTCTATCCACTTGGTAAAATAGTCTACAGCTACAATCAAAAACTTCAACTGTCCGGGTGCTTGAGGGAAGGGGCCCAAGATATCCATGCCCCATTGGTAGAAAGGTCAGGGTATGGATGTCGTGGACAATTCCTCTGGCGGGGCGTGATAGTGGTCGGAGTGCCGTTAGCATTTTTCGCATACTTGGACGTGCGCAAGGGAGTCTGTCTCCATCGTGGGCCAGTAGTAACCTGCCCTGAGTGCCTTTAATGCTAGAGCCTTGCCTCCGAGGTGGTGTCCACAGCTCCCTTCGTGAACTTCGGCCAGGACGTACCGAGCCTCCTTCGGCGTGAGGCATTTGAGGAGGGGTGAAGAAAATCCGCGCCGGTATAACTGCCCATCGAAGATGGTGTATCTGACCATGACTTTCTTCAATTTGGCCACATCCTTAGAATCCTCGAGGAGGCTACCGGACTGCAAGTATTCCATCAATGGAGTGATCCAGGTACGTTCTTGCTCATCGACCTGGAAGACGACTACGTCAGAAACAGCAGGGTGCGAGAGGGTTGCCTGGATCACCGATCGGTTGTTACCTGGACTTTTGATGCTTGCCAACTTGGATAAGAGATCGGCCCTGGAGTTTTGTTCCCGGGGTATGTGTTTCACTTTAACCAGTTGGAAGTTTGGGAGGAGTTCTTGCACCTTCGCGAGGTATTTCTGCAGGAGAGGTTCTTTGGCTTGATACTCGCCTCGGATCTGGGAGGTTACGACTGGGAGGTTACGACTGGGAGTCACTGCAAAGTTTGATCTTTGTGGCCCCTAGGTCTCTGGCCATTGCCAGTCCCGCGATGCATGCCTCATATTCTGCCTGGTTGTTGGAGGTGGGGAATTCGAACTTTAGTGAATTCTCAATAGTCATCCCTCCTGAGTTCTCCAAGATTACCCCGGCGCCGTATCCTTTTGGGTTTGAAGACCCATCCACGAACACTGTCCAGGACAATTCTTCGGGGCATCCGGGGTCTGAAGTGAGTTCGACCAGGAAATCAGACAGTGCTTGTGCCTTGATTGTCAATCTAGGCTCGTAGGCAATCCCAAACTCGGAAAGCTCAATGGACCAGGCAATCATTCTTCCCGCTAAGTCTAGTTTATGCAGTATCTACCAGATGAGCTGATCAGTCCTCACTATCACAGGATGGCACTGGAAGTATTGCCTCAGTCTCCTGGCCGTGATGATGAGTGCAAATGCGACCTTCTCTATCTTTTGGTATCTGATTTCGAGGTCTTGCAGTACTTTGCTTACGAAATAAATCGGCTGTTGTCCTTCCGAAGTTTCTCTAATGAGTACCGAACTCACGGCTTCCTCGTGAATGGAGAGATACACATAGAGTGTTTCTCCTGCCTCTGACCTTGTAAGGATGGGAGGGGATGCCAGAATGTTTTTCAGGGATGTAAAAGCGTCTTCACAGTCTTGTGTCCATTTGAATCCGATCCCTTTTTTCAATAATTTGAAAAGAGGGAGGAATTTGTGAGCGGCTTTGGCTAAGAACCTGGCGAGAGCTGCGATTCGTCTATTTAACTGTTGTACCTCTTTCATGTTTTGGGGGCTATGCATATTGAGCACCGCCCTGCATTTGTCGGGGTTTGCCTCTATGCCGCGGTGGGTCAGCATGAACCCCAGGAATTTCCCTGCTTGGACCCCGAATGCGCACTTTCCTGGATTGAGCCTCATGTCGTGCCTTCTCAGCTGCGCGAATACTTCTTCCAGGTCCGAGGTGTGTGACCCGGATGACGGGGTCTTAACTATCATATCATCGATATAGACCTCTAGCATTCTCCCCATCTGTTCTTCGAAGACTCTGTTCATCATCCTCTGGTATGTGGCCCCGGCGTTCTTTAGCCCGAACGACATTACCTTGTAGCAGTAGCTCGCCCTTTCGGTGATGAAGGCCGTTTTGTCCTGATCTCCGTGGTACATTGGAATTTGATTGTACCCCGAGTAAGCATCCATGAAGGACAGTGTCCGGAAACCGGAGGAGCTATCGACTAACTTGTCAACGTTTGGGAGGGGGTATGGATCTTTGGGACACGCCTTGTTCAGGTCGGTGTAGTCCACGCACATCCTCTATTTCCTGTTTGCCTTTTTAACCAGGACGACGTTCGAGAGCCAAGTGGTGTACAAGATTTCTCTTATGAAGCCGGCGCTCAGTAACTCCTTGACTTGCTCCTCGATGGCTTGTTATCTCTCGGGGCCAACTTTTCTCTTCTTCTAGGCTACTGGCTTTGTATCCCATTTAATAGATAAGTGATGGCAGATAAAAGCGGGGTCGATTCCAGGCATGTCAGCATAAGTCCAGGCGAAAAGATCCTTGTTTTTCTGTAGGAGCTGTATCAGTTGGATCTTTTCCTATTCTCTGAGGTTTGCTCCTATCATGGTGACTTGGTCGGGTTTGTCGCCCAGCTGGAGTGGGATCAGTTCTCCTTCGGGATGGGGTCTTGTACCCCGGATCTCTTCACGGACATCCAACTCCGTCATCAGGATGTTGACTTAGTCGTAGGTGGTGCTGGATGTCCGTGTCTTTATTTTCCTGGAGGTCCTGCCGATCTTCAAGCTCTCATTGTAGCATTTGCGGGCTGCAATCTAGTCACCCTTGACCGTGACCACTTCATTGTTCCTGTTGAGGAACTTCATGGCCTAGTGGGTGGTAGAGACCACAACGGCAATGCCATTTAGCGTAGGGCGGCCCAAGATGATGTTGTAGGCCGAGGGACAATCCACGACTAGAAACCTCACCTTCACCGTTTTATAGGTGTCATCGTTACCTAAGATAAGGAAAGTTTCAAAGTAACCCACCGGGGTTACCTTTTCTCTGGAGAATCCGATTAGCTTGCCCTCATATGGTGTAAGCGCAGACAGAGGGAACTCCAATATTTCGAAGGCGTCCATGAACATGATGTCTGCTGAGCTCCCCTGATCTACAAAGATACGACGGACTTCGGTGTTGGAGATTATTCCGGATATGACCAGGGGGTCGTCATGATCTCGGATAATGTCGCCGTAGTCCTTATCGGAGAAGGAGACGGGCGGTGCGTCCTTGTATTCCACGTGGGGTTTTTGCGACGCCGAGGTAGATACGCTTAATACCGCAGTCCAGAGCGCCTTTTTGCGGGAGTTGTTAGACGTGCCGCCCCCTGCAAATCCCCCCGAGATGGTACTAATGAGCCTGTCCTTTCTGTTACCCCCACCTAGAGTATCACGTTCTTGGTCTTGCCTGTTCTCAACATTGCGGCGTGGAGGTGTTCGGGATCTACGGGTAGGACTCCGGCTTTTCCTTGTGCGTTGGTTTGGACTCCGCCTGGGGCTGCGGCTTCGTCTCCGGTCCCGACGCCTTCCGCGGTCTTCCCCTCCTCAGAGATCGCTGATGTACTTCTGCAGACGTCCCTCTTTGATCAGGGACTCGATCATATCCCGGAGCTGGTAGCAATCCTCCGTCTTATGGCCATAGCTCTTGTGCCACCTACAATGTTTCGAAAGGTCCCTCTGAAATTGCTTTTTTATGGGTGGTGGCCTCTTGATATCCTAGAACTCAGTTTGAAGGACCTCCTTCAAGATTGTCTCTCGAGGGGTGCTCAAAGGAGTATATTCAGAATACTTGGGCCGATACCGTTCGTTCTTGGAGGACTCCCGGGGTTGGTTGTTGTTGTGGTTCTTTTTCTGGTGGGCCGGCTCGCCTTTCTCCAGATTCTCTTTTGCCCTGGTGACTTCTTCTAGTTCGACGTACTTGTCCGCCCGTAAGTGAAACTTATCCAAGCTTGCCGGCTTCTTTTTTGCTAGGGACATGAAGAAGCCCAAGTCAGTTCGGAGTCCGTTTCTGGCGTAGTGCAGGGCTATCCTGTCGTCCAGGTTCTCGATGCCTACGCAGGCCTGATTGAACCTTTTAACATATTTGCACAGGGATTCGGAACCTCCCTGGCGGATCCCAGAAAGTGAGTCGATCGACTTCGGTCATTCCCTTGTTGTGGTGTAGTGCTGCAGGAAACGTTGCGTTAAGTCTTCCCACCCAGTGATCTTTGTGCGTAAGGTGACGAACCAACGGAGGGCATCCTTCTTTAGGAATAGGGGGAAGGCCCGGCATAACAGTTCTGGGGTGTACCCGTAGAGTTGCATAGACTGGATGTAAGCATCCAGGTACTCCTGGGGGTCCGTGGTTCCGTCATAGGCCTCTAAGTTGCTCGGAGGCTTGAAGTTCCTTGGGACCCTGTATGTCATTAGAGCATCCGAGAATTGTTGTTGTCGGCCGGGAGCCAGGTTATGGTTTCCATAAGTCCCAGCGCCGGCATGCTGAATGGTGCGCTCATTACGAGCCGCATCTCGTTCTCCGGTATCACTGTCCGTCCTCACCAATCTTTCAAGGTTCTCCAACCGACAGCGCTGTTCTTCCAGCTGACGTCGTTGGCCTTCGATGAGTGCTGTCTGTTGACGCAACAACTCTCGAAGGTCATTCTTCATTGTCTCAGGTTCGACATTGTCTTCGTAGTGAGACACATGGTCCGCGTTATCGTGGGAGATCCCCAAGCGGGCGTGCACAGGGATCCTGGCTTCGTAGTTTGTATTGTTTGTTCCACCGTGAGGGAAGATGAGCCTGTTACGAATGGAAACCCTTCGAGATAAGGCAGGGCTTTTAGAGGCTGAAGTTTCATGTCCATCGTTGAGAGTTTTCACTATAACGGGCCCATTTCTGGCAGTAGAGGTTTCTGGTGGTGTGATAGAAGGAGTGTCACGCTGGATTGCTGGGCCCTGTGTTTGGCCAAGGGCAGCATGCGCAGTGCTTCCCTTCCTCTGGTTGTGTCTTGTGCTCACCATAGTTAACGTGGGAATGGAAGTTTATCGAAAAAAAGTTCCCACAGACAGCGCCAATGTTCTGAAATGGATTCAGAGGGTACCTGAAATAGGCACGTATATGGTGGTTTCCTCCTTATGCAACTGCGGTCAAGAGCACGAAGTCCAAGGGGGTGGGTACCTGCAATGGGACTCCAACGCTCAAGTCAGGCAGGGCTCAAGTACGTTTAAGCTAATGGAATAATAGAAAATCCAGATCCTCCCTTAGGTTAACTTAGCCTGGTATATATTGAGAGCGTGATTGGAATCCTCCTATAATCCTCGTAGGACAAGGGTACATTAGGATCGTGCCTAGGCAGGGATTTCAGCCCATGATCGTTGAGGTCCGTTTCTGACTTTGTCGGGACTGTCCCACGATCGTTGAGGTCCGTCTCTGACTTTGTCGGGACTGTCCCATGATCGTGGAGGCTAGTCTCTGATCTGTTGGGGTTGTTTCCCTTAATGGCCAATCCTTGTTCGCAGGCAGTTGTAGTCCCCATTACTGATAATGGAGAAATGACTGCTACGGTCTGACGACGGAGTTCAAGGTCGCAAGGCCGAAGTGGGAGTGTTGTCGGCGGAGTCCGGTGGTCCGTGTGTCGGGTCGATCCTTACGAATGGGATCCCGGACCACGATCCAGAACAGAATTCATTAAAATGAGAATTGATTTAATTTAATTTTATTATTTTACATTTTAACCCTTATGAAAGGTTGTTAGAGGTAGTTACTAAGGATAAAATAGTATATTTATTTTAAATCAAATCAAATCCTAACAAATCCTATCAAAATTCATAGAATTTTTAAAACAAAAGGAACGGAATCTATGAGATTTTAGAAATCAAATCATTTCTCATTTTTTAACATTTTAAACACAAAATTTAATTAAATTTAATTTACAAATCAAATTATTTTTTATTTTTTTACATTCCAAACACACTCTTACTGTTGTTGGTCCAACACATTGTTTTGTTCCAAACTCGAGTCGCAGAGAATCAGCTCTTTTATTAACGTCGTAAACCTCAAACTTCACGAACTGCTCGTTCGAAATTACACTACAAAACAAGAGAATACATCTTACGTCTTTTCCTTTTTTTCGTGTAGAATCCTTACTCTCTTCGTTTTTAAATTTTGTTTTGGAGCAAAATCTTTGATATAAAAAAGGTAACATTCTTCTGTTCGATTCTTGCATGTATGTTTCTAATCATGTCGTTTCGTCCTTATAAGATCCATTGAGATCTTAAATTCTTAATTTGGAATTCATCTTTGTTACATAGTATATATATCATTTATCAGTTATCAGTTATGAATCTCATACCTTGTTGATGCAATATATTTGTGTTCCTTGCTTTTCTGATGGATCTCTGGGAAAAACTTGGAAGGGAATATCTTGTTTTATGTCTAATAATCATCATTTCAAAACATGATAATCAATGTGAAAAATGTGGAAAGGACATTTTTTTTCAGATAGCTTACAAAACTGATCGATTAGTGTTCTGCACTATAAGGAGTTTTGAAGAAAATGATGATGGAAAATGACATATGCAATTAGACTTGGGGAGAACTCATAAAGCAAACAAAGTTTTTAGCATACTCACTTGAGTCTTGTTGAATGTGTCAATGTAGAGATAAAGATGAAGCTGGGGCTACCCAATTTGGTCATTGCAGTGGTAATCTTATCCAGCCTGAATGCAGTGCTTGGGATTAGATTTGTGATTGATAGAGAAGAATGCTTCTCTCATAAAGTTGGGCATGTAGGGGATACAGTCCATGCTTCATTTGTTGTGATCAAGGTTGATATGGCTTGGCATTGGCAATATACTCAACAAGGTGTAGACCTTGTGGTAAGCACTGTGTATGAAATATATTTCGTAGCCTTTTGTGTGAAATTGCTTTTCTGATGTTTAGAGATTCCTTGTTATAAATTTATGTGTAACTCTTCCTACATGGGGGTCTTTATGATTTTAATGAGGCATTGAGCCATTGACAGAGTGCTAAAAATGTTAGCAAGGACTGTAACATCACGTGCTTTAAGATGATTTGAAAGAATGCAGATTGAGGCTCTTGTGTTCTAATTCACCTTCTATTTCTTTTCCCAGCATATGGAATTAGGGAAACTTCTAGGCCTGACAATTATCCCATTTTGTTCCCAAGAATGTTACTTGCACATCAAATTTTTGCTTTTACACTATTTCAATTGCTACATGTCTTTGGATCTATGCAGAAGTAATCAATGCTTGTAGTGGAAAGTGCTGTAAAAAATAATATAATGACTTATCATATGCAAAATAACACACTGGTTTGTTCCTGATATAAATATCTAGGATAGTAACATGTTTTTTTATTAATTTTTCTGTGCAGTGCCAATTAAAGGCTTGACTGCCAAACAACAATCAAAATCTTTTTCAACTAAGTGTAATCGGCTATGTAAATCAAATAATGTTGCAAAAATCAGCGCGTTACTTACCTAGTATTAACACAATCATATCATCTGATCATGCTAAAAAAGATTGCTTGCTATGTGAGAATAAAATTCTAAATTACACCGAAGTAGATCTTCAGATGCCATGAAAAAGTACATTGTTTTTTTTTTTTAACTTTTTCTCATACTTCATGGAAGACATAAGGATCATGGTGAAAAAAATGTAATTTCTTCCACTGTTGATGAAATAATATTTCGACAGTACCCTCCCTGTTTCAAATTATATTTATTATAGTAGAATGTTTCAAAACTCAACTATTGACTCAATAGTTTTTGTTTTTTGAAATCATTAGGTGAAGGGACCGTCTGATGATCAAATTCAAGATTTTCGTGACAAGTTAACTGAAAAGTTCCAATTCGTGGCTCGAAACAAAGGACTCTATCATTTCTGCTTCACCAATAAGTCTCCCTATCATGAAACAATTGATTTTGATGTGTATTCTAACCATTTTTCATACTTTGATCAGCATGCAAGAGATGGTGAGCCATTTTCGAACTAATTAATTTTTACAGTTTAGTTTGTGCTGGTCCACTTTGCGAGTTTCAGCCTTCTGGATTGGTGAGAATTACTGTTGATATCTTGATCTGTGCAGAGCATTTTAATCCTTTGTTAGAACAGATATCAAAGTTAGAGGAAGCTCTCTACAACATTCAGTTTGAACAGCATTGGCTTGAGGCTCAGACAGAACGCCAGGCAATAGGTACATTGTTCCTTTTCTAGTCTAAGTAATTGATGGAAGCGAAAGAATAAAGCCTCGTAGTTGCACATTGTACCTTGGTCTTGGTCTATCTGAACTTAAAACCAATTTAGCAAAATTTTTTTTCCTTCTGCAGAATTTATTTATTAAACTACCCTATGCCTGCCATTTTATTCTATTTTGTCACATAAACCAGTTATTTTTCTTTAACATGAGATTTCAGATTTCATGGTAATTGACTAACTGTTATATCTTAATTTTATGCTGTTAATATGAATTTGATGTTTACCTGAAATTATTTCTGGGAATGAATGTGTTTGATAATATTTTGTGCACACATAAGTCCACCAAAAATATCCTTTACCTAGTAACTGGTTTCAAATAATATACACTGAATTCCTCCTCCCTTTCTCTCTTTCAAATAATATCCTTTACCTAGAATGACAAATTATATCTAACTATGAGTTTACTATTGCAATTGCAGTAAATAATGCAATGAGCTCCAGAGCACTTCACAAGGCCATACTTGAATCAGCAGCACTAATCGGTGCCAGCACACTCCAGGTTTATCTCCTTCGCCGCCTCTTTGAAAGGAAGCTTGGAATATCAAGAGTCTAATTATCACATTGCAATGAATTGTAGAAATTTTAGAGCCAGACTTCTTAGTCCACTATATTTTGTTTGCATTTTTGGGTTAAATTGCATGCATAGGTATCACCAGATTGAATATTATTTAGCAGAGTTATATGTAACTGGCCTCTTCTTTGAGGCACATGGACATGCATTCCAGTCTCACTGTTGTGCTAGACAAAGGATAAGTCATGTTAACAATGCTGTCTCCGTGGTTACTAGCTGAGTCCTCTTAAATTTTGCAGGAGAAATGGACGAAATAATAAGAAATAAATGTCAGCAGAATTTACAATATCAAAAAGAATTTCTGCAGAACTTGCAAGCATACGACTGTCTTATCAGTTTGTCATTTGGAGTCACCGAGTTCCTTACAAAAAATTGCAATCTTGATTTTTTTTGCTGCGTTTATTTGTAATCTAGATTAGAATAAAGACAAACAAGCTGCACATACCACCAATTGTCAGAAAATTTCTAGCGCCATTTAGGCATCTATCTCTTCTAATTTTATTATGATCACAAGAACCCTTATCTTCATACAAATTTGAAGATTCAACGTAGGAAAAAAAAAAGAAACAAAACTAACAATATGTAACACCAAAAAGAGAAAAAACAATATGTACCTTCTTGATAACAACAACAATCTTCATAGCTTATTTATTATTCTCAGCTTGATTATCAAGCCAAGTGCTAATTAGCTTGCTAAATATGTCATGTATGCAGGAATATGGCATGTCTTGTGAGCGAAAACAAGTAAATAACTTTGTCTTCCATTCATTCATTATTCTCTGTCTTTCTTTCCCAGTTTGGAAGAAGAGTAGGAACTGGGAAAGAATAGCCAGCTAATGGTTACCAAATTGCATGCTTTGTCCATTCAACGAAATCAAAGGAATAAAATAAGTTCATAGAATAAGGTTTCTTTGATAATACAACATGGAATACAATGTGACAAGCAACGCTCTATAGCTCATATCGCAAGGCAAAACAGGAAGCAACCTTGTCTCCTAACAATAAACCACAACATTAATACACACACATACAAACAATAGTCTGTCTTCTTTGCTTTCCCCCACTGCAGCTCACTTTTACAGCATATAATCAAAATTCCAGCAGAATTCACTTATGGCTCTACAGCTCCTATCTTTGAGAAAATACTGTGGAGCTAGTTACACATAAACATTGTTCTTCTGTTCAAGCTTTTCACAGGAGCAACCATTGCTATGATTCCGCAGGAGGGTTTTGTATGCAGCAAAACCATTTTTTCTGAAAACCAAGTGAATCATCCATGAGCGGAGAAAGGTATATACAGACTGTATAATAACATCTCCATGTGACAATCTCAACCCTACCAAAATCAAATGCAACAAGATGAAACTGAAAACTGATCACGCCCACGCCCCCCCCCCCTCCCCTCCCCTCCCCTCCCCACCAAAAAAAAGAGAAGAAAAGATAGATCCTCCTTTTCCCTGAGCTATCTGTTCAAAAAACAAACTTCACTTCATTTCATTGTAAGGTCAACAAATTATCTAAGCTTAATTGGTCAACCATAGACCAAAATTAGCAGGTTCAAATACCAGCACCAGACATATCCAGGTGCAGCAATCAAATCAAATAAAAGATAGACCCATCTTTTCCCCCTTTCTTTTGGATTTTGACAATCTAATCCTTTTAAATTTCATCCTAATCACAGATTAATATTATAATATTAATATTAAAGTCCATATAATATAATAATGTTATATGGAATGCATATATTTTAATTTTGAATACAAGAGAATATATTGGATGTGATCCTTAAGGAATATGGTAAAAGTGTCGATTATAGTTATGACCAATGCCACAAAGAGGACGTGGAAAAAACACTCAGCATACATTATAATTTATAAACTATAAATCATTGTTTCAACAGGTCTTGGATATTCTTAGTCTAGCATATCTTGTAAACATCTATATTAGGTCGCTTAGAGCCTTAGACTGCCATCCTATTGTTTCTCAATTCATTCAAAAGGGATATACATACATACATTACCTAAATACATAAACGCAAAGAACACACAAACACAGACATGGGCGCACACACACACATACACATCACAATCAGTATTTGTGCAAGCTTAAAACTCATCTTTCCAGATGGGCAAAAATATCTAGTGTTAAGATTACATACAACACCAGTGTGTGTGTCATTTTAGATAGAGAGAGATATTTAATCAAGAACATCTTACACTCTGAGGTTTGCCAGGATCTAATGCAGGTTTGCTATGAGGATCAGTGGCAGCCTTTCCTGGTGACTCAGGATTGCCACCTGTCTTTTTCTCATCCCTAGCCTTGTTAAAAATCACTGTGAACCCCTCAGCTGAGGCTGGATCATTGACATCCCATTCACCAAATTTTGGTAGTGGCTGACCCTTTTCCTGTGGGATAATCAGATTAGCCAACGTAAAATAAAGACTCAATTTTTTTTTTAAAAACTCCGTATTATGCTTATGAAGTTGATAATTTATAAACACTAGAACTAATTATAATTGGCAAGTACTGATGACGGCATAGATTGTCTATGTACTACAAAAATTAGATACATGCATGCCTCTAATAATAAAGAATAATAATGTTGGGTGCAAGATACCATTAACCATAGGATAATGAAGACCAACCATAACCCTGGTTGCTAAAAGCAATCGTTGGAAAAAGGAATGTTTGATTAAAAGCAATTGTTGTTGTTAGTTTAGAACCCAAAATCCCTGATGATAATGCGAATGTTTCTTGGATTCTTCTGGGGTCTATTCATGTAAATTATTCTTCCAAATTCAAATTCAATCTCCAAAAAAGGATGTGTTTCTAATTGTGACCCTGCTTTGCGTATCCATAATCCACGACTGCAGTAATATAACTAACACAAATGATTTGCTTGCACGTTCACAAACCACACAAAGTTCTCTCATGTTTTTCTTTCTTTTTTTTTTTACTCTGACTTCCTATACTGTCCAGCAGCTAAATATCTATGGTTTAGACTCTTTGGTATCTATGGGGGATGTTGGATCTGTCCTGCCACTTTGGAATAACCTCTATACCATTTCAAATGTTTTGCTAGGAGCAAACAGGGTAAGGCCCTATGGCATTGTGCAATGTAAGCAGTTACATGGCTAGCTTTCCTTAGTTGATTTGTCTTTCTTTTATAATTTAGTTTTTGAGCATTCTTGCTTCCTTCACACAGGTTACTTATTTTCAACTGATTTACTACCTTACAAAAAGACAACATATGAGGCAGCAACACAGAAAATGGTAGGTTGAACCAGAAAAAGCAACTAAGAATTCAGTAATTTCACTCTACAAATGTAAGAAAATGAAATCTGCAGGAAATTATAAAGTATCCGATCTACAAGCACCTGTGATACTGATAACAGCATTCACTATTTTGCAGTTACTAGGAAATAGAACAAAAGCCCCAAAATTCTAACAATCAAATTAACCAAAACACATAGTAAACAGCGGGGGAAAAAAAACAGAAACAAAAGAAACTCTTATAGTAAACTGCATATTTAAACTGATTTCCATAACCCACCTAAGGCAAAATCAAAATGAACTATTACATCTAACTTACTTATTTGACTTCCACACATGCTAAAGAGCAGTATCCTAAGACTACCTTGTCCTTCCACTTTACATTCTAGGATCGAATCACACGGAAAACAAACTCTCTTAAAGAATATTTTTTTTTTCCAAAAATAGAAGCTTGCTAATCAGTAGAAACCATAAACTACCACCTTATTACCTTCCAGGAAATTCCTACCACAATGGAATCCCTTCTACAAACTAATACATCTTCTCCAGTTCTCCAAAAGTGTATTGTGAATGTGAGGTTACATGAAGAATTTTATTTTGGAAAATAATAACCAATAGCAGCTTCAGCAACCTTGTAAGTTAACATCCATATTCAAATTTCAAGCCCATCCCATAAGAAAAAATGAAATTTTGATCAAAGACATCAGCCTAAAATGCAAATAATCGAAGAAGAAGGATCACAGTACCAAAATCCAGAAATTAAAAATAAATTTACGGGATGAATAAATCAAAATTAAAGCAAAATAAAAAGATAAATTAACCCAAAAAAAAAAAAAGAAACGCAAATCAGCGATTGGGAAATCGGATACAACATAGCAATACAGTGATCAGATATAAAATTTCAGAACGACATAAATATAAATTATTACCAAAACAAATAGCGAAAAAATAGAGAGAGAGAGAGAAAAAAAAAAAACTACATACCGACATCAATACGAGAGAGGAAAGATTTTCTGGGAAAAGAAAAGGAGTGGGAAACGACAATAAATAAAAGGAATCGGAAAAAGGATAAAATTCTGAGAAAGAGGAAGAGAGAGAGAACTAGAGAGAGAAAGTATGTGGTGTGACCGGTGATGAAGACCTTGAGTGAGTGTGAGTTGGGCCGAAAATGGGCCTTACAGAAATGCATAATGGAGATTCTCTGAAAGCCGTTTCTAGTTCGATGACAACAGAAGAACCTGCCGTTAGATTTAGCGTCACCCATGACGTGGAGTAGGAGTTCGACGGCGGAGGGTTTGGGGAAAGTAACGGAACGGTGAGCTGGCAAACGGTGACGTCGTGGATGTCATTTCTTTTCGGTAACCAAAGTGTTGTCACTTTAACGATGCTTATGTTTCCTTTCTTGGCAGGGAGCCTCTTGGTGCTCGTTTGCTTGCGTTTGATGACAGTGTATGATGATTAATGTTTTAAAAATTGAACTAACCGGATAATTAAATCGATTAGACTATGTATCCGTTATGTTTCTTATTTAAGTAATTTTTAATTTAATTATAATTTAGTTGTAATTTAATTATAAATTTTGATCGGTTAAATCAATTAAATTATGATTTAGATATGTTGACTTAATTTTTTATTCAATTTTTAAATTACTAATAAATATATGAGAAATTGTAGCATACTCTTTAAATACAATAAATATTTTAAAGAGTATACTCTAATAAAAATTTTTATTATTGATTTTAAATAAATTAATATAAATTTGACTAAATTTTCACTTTAATTCTTGAAATATTAGGCATCCGTCAGATTAGTCCTTAAAATATAAAAATTTCTACGTTAATCCCTAAAAATTAATTTGTATATTAGTTTAGTTTCTAATTAGGGACTAATGTGACAAGATTTAAGGACCAAATTGATATACAAATCGATCTTTTAGGGATTAAAATGTAAGTTTTAATCTTTTAGGGATTAATTTGACGGACATATGATCTTTTAAGAGTCAAAGTGAATGTTTAGTCTATAAATTTTAAGTCACCAGTTTAAAATTTAAAATTAATGATAAGATTATATTCTAGAATATGTATTTATTATATTTAGAGTGTAAATAATTTTTCGATAAATACTTTTTGATGTATTAAATGTATAGAAAGTGATGCTTTTTATTATTGATGAGTGTATTTGATTTTTTTTTTTTGGTTGAGTTGAGGATATGTAATATGATGTAATCATAAGAAATGAGCATGAAATAATATATTATTATAATGATTAGGATCTTAGTAACTTTATTTTTTGTCATTATAATTACTCAAATCAAAGATTCTATTGGCCTATTTATTCTTATATATGAAGTTGACAATAATATAAGAATGGAGATTGAATTGTGTTCTTTTTTTTTTTGAAAAACTAACATTCTCACAACTTTTTTAAGTTGTTCAAACTTTGAGATAAGAATGTTCAAAACTAAATCAGAATATTAGTGAGAAAGTTTATAAATAAGTTATCAAACCGTATTAAGAAGGTTCATGAGAGAGTTAACCGGTTGAGTAAAAGTAACATTCTCACCACTGAATAATGATCTTATAAAATATATTTAACTTTTAAACTTCTTTCTGAGGGTTATTTTATAATAAGATATTCAAACAAAAGTATACGCACCTAAATTGTAGTTATATTAAGGAATTTCTTTATACAAACCCTTTTTTAAACAGATTCAATTTTCTCAATTTTCACTATTAGCCTTTTAAACTTGTTCAAACTGATATAAACAAATAAAGAGTAAAGGAAGAGAAACTTTTCACTAGGATTTATACTGGTTCACCCCTAAACCACGTGGGGCTACGTCGAGTACCTAACAATCACTAGAATTTTCCACTAACTTGAGTATTCTTTGACAACCAAACCTCTCCAGGCTTCAATCCAAGTATTCATTGACACAATCTCTTCAGGCTCATTGCCTCAGAATGAAGTGGCTTTATAACCCACAAGCTCACTCACAACAAGTAAGAATCAATAGATGATAAGAAGTGTTTGTTTCAGTTAGGTGCTTCTCGAAAACACTTTATGAGTGGATACAAACACTTACTTAAGATTAACAACAACACCTACTAGAGATTTACATATTTCAAAAGTAGTAAGTAAAGATGAGAAGGTTCAGTTCGTAATGCACTTAGTCATATTGGCTTCAAAGTTCATAACATTCTGATCTTCAAGTTTGGATCCTTTTATAGCCTTTGAAAATATGATTGTTGGATGATTCAAATGATAATTGTACTTGCTTGTTACAGGAGATTGTTATTCTGTCAATTTCTTATTGAGCTAGCACGTCATACTTTAAATGAGAAGGTTCAGCAACTTTCTCATAAACAACCTTCTCATGAACTTTCTCAGCATCAAGTTTCTCACTGAACTCTCTCAAGTAATTTTCTCATCCAACCTTCTTAAGCTTGAAAGACTTCAATCTTCTCATATTTTCACCATCTTCTTGTTGATTTTTCTTGAGGATTTTGATAGTAGAAACTTCATATGATTGTTTAAATCTCTCTTGAAATCAGTCTTACGGGAGTTCTTTATTTTCTTGAACTTTCTCACGGTCTTCTCAAGACATTCTCATGCTAAACTTTCTCATGTTCTTCAAGAACTTTCTCAGGTTGCACTTGAACTTTCTTAAGTCAAAATTTGATCTTCTTAGCCTTTTCTAATTACAGAAAGCTTTCTTGAAGCTTGTTTAATCTTGAAAAGCTTAATAATACAAAGCAACACTCCACAAAGAATATGTAAAACTGATTTAAGCATTGAGAATATTCAAATATTATTTTCAACATAGTTGTTATCATCAAAACTTAATATGCAATTTAAAGCACGAAAGTGCTTAGTAACTTACATTTTGCCCTTTTTTAATGATTACAAACTATTTTGAAAACTTCAAGAGTAAACTTGTAAGGTTTAAGAGACATTACCATTTCTGCATAAAACTGAACTCTCTTACAGTTTCAGATTGCAACACTAGAAATCTTTTTTGCTTAATAGCTTAATATATCAACACTTAAACTTTAAAAAGCCCTTCTTATTAATAAGAAATTGTTCTAGAAATTTATATTCAAACTTTACATTATGAAGATTCTTATTAAGTTCACTTTAACAAAATACACTTTAGTTCTTACAGAGAAAAACACATATTTACTTAAGATCAATATCAGATCATATTAGAATTGAGTTAAAGTGAAGAAAGAGAAGCAAAACATCATGATTTATACTGGTTCACCCCTAAACCACTTGGGACTACGCCCAGTACCTAGCAAATACTAGGATTTTTACTATGTAAAAGTATTCTTTTCTACCAAGCCCCTTCTGGCTCTTACAAAAAAGTATTCTTTTCCCTCAGCCTCTCCAAGCCTGTTTCACTAGTATTCTTTCTTATTAAGCCTCTTCAAGTTCATATAATCAACTTTACTAAGCTTACAAGTGACTTGCACAGCCCACAAGTTCACCACCAATACTCAAGAATAAAAGATAGGTTTTAAGAGTTTGATATAAGTGGATAGGTGTCGAAATCACTCAACGAGTGTATAAACTTAGTTTTGTAGAACCTATAACACACCTACTTAGGATTTCAGAAGTTTCAGAATAAAGTAGGAAGAGGTGAAAGAGTTGTTCTTCGTGTATGAGCTTTAATCTTTCTCATATTGTTCTCTAATGGTTCGACCTTTGTTATTTCAAGCTTGGAGCCTTTTATAGCATACAAAAAGTAACTATGAGAGGCTCCCAACCGTTATTTGTCCTTCTTGTGGTAGGTAACCGTCATTTTTTGGTTTATGCTGAGTCAGTGCACTTTACTTAAGTTCTTGCCTAAGAACTCTCTCAAGCTTCATACCACCTAACTTTCTCAGCAACTCTCTTAAGCTTGAAGTTTCTCAACACCTCTTGATCTTTGATTCCATAATCATCTTCATGTTTCATCTTGATAACTTGGATGATGAAAACTTCCTTTTAACTCTCATTTTCTCATGATTTGGTCCTTATGGAGAATCCTCTCATTCTTGAACTTTCTCATAATCTTCTTTGGGAGCTTTTTCAGAATGCATCTTAAACTCTCTCAAAACACAAAAAACACAAGGCAATAGTAAAAATCACACAAAAACTTAACAGAAACTATATCTAAAGATTTTAAAAATTATTGGACCACCACAACATGAAAACTACACAAAAACAAAACTAAAACACGCAATAAAAATCTTAAAAATTTGAAAAAGTGGTCTAAACGATGGAATTTGGCCAAAATCTAAGTGACCTCATTATTAATAATGAGTCTTGCTTAAAATGTTATTTTACTTCAACTGACTAAGTTATAGATCATTCTGAACACAAAATTCTTTACATAATTTAGGAAATTGACCCGAAACCACCCGTCTTCGCCTGAAAACAACAAAAACAAAGAAGAAAAGGGGTTTAGTTAAAGTCTTGAAATGATTAATTAGCACCTAATGATCCTCGACAACGGTGCCAAATTTGATTCGAGTGTTGAGCTCAACCAAATAATAAACTTCTAGTTCTACTGATAATTTTTAGTACAAGACAGCAAACCGAGTCATCTCTTGAGGATCAAGATACCAATCAAACCAAATCAAGATCACATAGGGGGATTATGTATGCAGAATGTAAATGTAATAATTAAATATAAGAAAGAAATTCAAATCGTAAAGCAACCAATCCAAAAAACCATCAGAAATCTAGTTGGCTTGTCATCGATCACTAAATATGCATCTTGATTGAATTAATTGGTTAATCTATGATTGATCGAAATCTCTACATCAAACACATAGAATTCAATACTAGATAATCATTTAGAATTTAACTAACAAACAATTCATAAATTCGCACTCGCTAGAATTATGCAACCTATGTTAGTTTAATAACCAGAATTCAATTAACCTAAATTAACTAATCTGTCAACCTAACCTTCTTCAATTCATGTGACTAAACCACAATTAATCAATCATAATTTAATCACAAATATTAATTAGGATTAAGGATTCAATCAAAGCACATCACACAACAGAAATCTCTGATCATGTAATTTGAAATCCAAATTAAGAGAAGAATAAGATAATTAATTCAATTCAAAATCGAAATTAGGAACAGAATCTCAAAACCAAACTAGAATTTTCTCAAGATCCTTAGATTGATCTCAAATAATTAGTTCTCTATGGGTGCCACACACAATTTGCAAAAAGAAAAGAGAAAACTCTAGGTAGAAGAATCAAGTAAAAATGACTAGGGTTTTTATCTATCTTGGATCCCCTCTTTATAAAAAAAAAAAACTGACTTAAAAATCAAGAATCCTAATTTACCCCTAGGTAAGTTAATTTTCAGTCTCTTAGCTTTCCTTGACTGCTGAAATCACTTCAATTAGGCTTAAGATGAGAGAATTATGCTCAAATCACTCTTAACAGGTCTCTGATCCCTTCAGCCAACTTCCAGGGGTGAAACTCCATCAAAACATTGTAGTTTCAATTTGTGGTCTTCATAAGAGTTGAAGATATATGTCTTATCTTTCGAATACCACTAGTTTCAGGTTCATATCATACCTATAACCCCAATTATGGACCAATTAGTGCACACTACTCGGGTTACATGACAAAACCCGAGTTCTGACTTCCAAGCCCAATTCGATCCACTAGATATATGATTCATCTTTGGGGCTCTTATAAAAGGTGTACAACTCTCTCTTATCTTTCCTAAAAGGTATGATATATAATTTTTAGATATCTAAAACTCAAGATATAATCGAAATACAGAAACAGTATAATATCCTAATAATGCTAAAAAAATCAATAAAGCTCAATTTGAGCTCGAACTTATAAAATATAACCAAAACTAATCGATTAAGCATATAAGAGGTCCAAGAGACTAAATATGAGGGTTAACTAATGTATGAAAATCATGTTTATCAAATTCTCCCACACTTAGCTTTTGCACATCCCGGGCAAACTAAAGATTCAAACTAAGAAACAAGAAGCACAAAAACTCAAAAACCAAAACTTAAAGAAATTCACTTTCCAATGACCTTCAACAATGTAAAAGTTTGCAAGTAAGGATAGCAACCAAGAAGTTTAAGAGATCAAAATATTTGTGAAGTGACATTTCTTTACATATCAAATTGATAAGGAATGTAATTTTAATTGAAAAACATAAATCAAGAATGATATATTCTTATAATATATACTCTCACTCTCTCAAGTGTTTAGTATTAGAAGTGTCTAGAAGGTAAGTGTTTCACTCAACTCAACTCATGAAAATTTACACTACCATAAACTTGCTTATCTTCTTCTTCTCCACTATTCTATACACATGCATACACAAATCAAGAGAGCTTTACTCAATGTTGTAATGGGGTTAAGGTAAAGAAAGGAAATAATATGGATATGATAAGCTAAATACCTAAGAGAATAAAAGAGCATTGAGGAGGAACTCAAATGACAAGCATGAAATTTTACCTCCAATTCCATATAATGCGCATTCTTTTTACATATTCCTTTTTTTTTATCTCTTTTCTTTCACAATCTTCTTGCATTTATTCTTTTTTTTTTGCATAACAATTTAGCACAACATTTTCACCCCACACACCGAAACCTTGCTTGTCTTCAAGCAAGACCAAACAACAATAACAATATAAGATTCCCCCACACTTGTTCATGAGCTTATCCAATGATAAGGCCAATGCTCTTCTATTCCCTAAAATAAAAGGACAACATAGTTTTTCACTAAGGGTGTATAGTGAGCTAAGAACAACAAAGAATAGGAAAATAAGCTCAAGGGGGTTAATCAAGGTGAAATATGTAAGGTTGACTATTTGGCTAAAGTAGTTAATGCAAGGAAAGAATGCATTAATCATATTCATGCATGTATGTGAAAATGTAACCTCAAAAAGAATCAAAGCAAGTTTTAGAGTGATGAAAATCTATGAGTAAAAATCACACAAGAAAGAAGAGAATGACACAAGTACTAAATCCATTCATCAATAAGCTCAAATCTCGCAAGATATAAGTCTATCAAACATAATTTACCAATTCAATTTCCATTACCAAACAAGTCAAGTGCAAGATGAAAGATAATTCATTCATTTATGTCATAAACCTCTAATCCTCAATTTGTCCAAACCCACAACTTCCATACATCTCAAGAGCTACATGAATGCAATTAAAAATTAAAAACAAGAAGCACACAAATTTTTTTTTTCAAAAACATCAAAACAAATTTTAAAAACAAAATAAAAACAAAATTGAAAAACAGAAAACAAAAAATAGAATTGACAAAAAAATAAATAGACAAAAAAATAGAAAACTAAATTAAAAATAGAAAAATTGAAACAAAAAATAAACAAGTAAGGAAAGGAAACTCCCTCTTTCATGTTGGATAAGTAGCATCAAGTAAGGCCACCTCCTCCATGGTATGCTCTTGGAAACCATCATAAAAGCGCTTGAGTCTATGCCCATTAGCCTTGAAGCTCTTTTTTGTAATCACATCTTAAAGCTTAACTACACCATAAGGAAAAACATTAGTAACAACCAAAAGACTTTCCCACCTAGATCTTAATTTTCCAAGCATTAATTTAAGACGAGAATTATGTAAAAGCGCTTTTTGACCAATCTCAAATGTTTTTTTCATAATCATCTTATCATGGAAGGCTTTGGTCTTCTCTTTATAAAGTTTAGAACTTTCATATGTCTCCAAGCGGATCTCCTCCAAATCCTGCAACTGTAGCTTCCTCTCCATGCCTACTTGGTCTAGGTCCAAGTTGCACCTCTTCACTGCCTAAAATGCGCAATGCTCAATTTCCACCAACAGGTGGCATGCCTTGCCAAAGACAATTCGATAAGGGGACATCCTAATCAGTGTCTTATAGGCAATCCGATAAGCCCATAAAACATCCTCAAGCCTCTTGCTCCAGTCTTTTCTGTTAGGTTGGACTGTCTTTTGAAGTATCTGTTTGACCTCTCTGTTGGAAACCTCAGCTTGCCCATTAGTCTGGGGGTGGTAAGGTGTAGAAATTTTGTGCATGACTCCATGCTTTTTCATAAAAGCCTCCATGCTCCGATTACAGAAATGTGAACCCTGATCACTGATAATGGCCCAAGGGACTCCAAACATGCAAAAAAATCTATAATCTAACAAAATCCATAACTTTGGAATCATCAGTTCGAGTGACTTTTGCCTCTATCTACTTAGATATATAATCAACAAACAACAAAATATAAACAAAACCAAAAGAAACAGGAAAATGTCCCATAAAATCAATACCTCATACATAAAAAATCTCACAAAATAGTAAAGGTTTCTGGGGCATCTCATTCTCTTGCAAGAAATGTTCCCTATTCTCTAGCACTGTTCACAAGACTTACAGAACAAGTATGCATCATGGAATAAGGTAGGTCAATATAAACCAGAGTCTCAGACTTTCCTATCTGTACGTTTAGGTCCAAAATGTCCACCACATGAAAGTGTATGACAAAAACTAAGAACAGAATCAAACTCATGATCAAGTATGCATCTCCTAATCATTTGGTCACTACAAAATCTCCATAAATAAGGATTATCTCACACATAATACTTAGACTCACTCTTTAACTTATCAATATGAGCCCTAGTGAAATATGCAGGCAATGCACTAGCAACTAAGTAATTAACTAAGTCATCAAACCAAGGAGAGGTAGTCTTACTTTGCAACTGTTAAAGCTGCTCATCTGGGAAGGAATCATGGATTGCCAGTGAAGCACTCTCAATTCTGCTCAAATAATTAGCCACCAGGTTTTCTGCTTCACTTTATCCCATATTTCAATATCAAACTCCTGGAGCAGCATCATCCACCTAATTAATTGTGGTTTCGCTTTGGGTTTCTTCAGAAGAAACTTCAATGCTGCATGATCAGAAAACATAACTACTTTAGAACGAAGCAGATATGATCTAAATTTTTCTAAAGCAAATTCAATGGCTAATAGTTCTTTTTCAGTAGTTGTGTAGTTGACTTGAGTAGCATCCAAAGTTCTGGAGGCATAGTAGATCACATGAGGATCCCTCCCTACTCTCTATGCTAGGACAGCTCCCACTGCATAATTGGAGGCATTGCACATAAGCTCAAATGGAAGTGTCTAGTTAGGGGGCTGAATGATGGGAGTGCTAGTCAACGCCTTCTTCAAATGATCAAAGGCTTCTTTGCATTTCTGGTCAAACAAAAACTCCACATCTTTCTGTAAAAGGTTGGACAACAGAAGGCTTATAGAAACCTATATGTCTAATAAAAGAACGAAACTCCCGCACATAAGTGGGCTAAGATAAACAGGTAATAATATCTATTTTTGTATGATCTATAGCAGTACCTTTGCTAGACACTACATAACCTAAAACTATACCCTGCTCTACCATGAAATGACATTTCTCAAAATTGAAAACAATGTTAATTTCAATGCATCAATGCAGTACTTTAGCCAGACTATCCAAATAAGAATCAAAAGAAGAGTCATAAATAGTAAAATTATCCATGAATACCTCTATGCACTCTTCTAAAAAGTCAAAAAAGATGCTCATTGTACACCGTTGGAAGGTGCCAAAGGCATAGTAGAGGCCAAATGGCATTCGTTGTTGGTTGTGGCTTCTTAATACTCAAGAAGGGGGGTTGAATTAAGTATGATAAGTTTTTGTAACTTTTTCCCTTTTTTTGTAAAAACTGATTCTTTTCTTTAACTATGAAAAAGATTTTGTTAACCAACAAACCAAAATGTGTTTTTGCAAGATGAATTTCTATCAAGATTTGAAACTTATAAAGAATTATTAACAATAAGATTGATTTCAGATATTAACAAGATCATAAACTAATCAAATTATGCAAGCATCCCTAAGATATTGCTTAATTCATACATTTAACAATAAAGCAAATAATGAGTTAAAGGATAGAGAAAATTGCAAACCGAGTTTATCCTAGTTCAGCTACCTCCTCTAGTAACCTACATCCAGTCCCCACATCACTGTGAGTTTCGTCCACTATCGAAAGATCAATTTACAAGATTCTTTACACAAGCTTCACTTTTAGGTTCCTTCTACCCAAATGATAGCTTTTCAAATTAAAGCAATCTTGCAATTCTCACAAGAATTCCTTCTATTCTTGCATAGCATCAAGAGTCCCTTCTACTCTCGATTTAATCAGCGAGAGAACCTTCTCTCTTATCTCTCGTCTACAACATGAAAATATTGAATCAGATTATAAGAAAATCAGATATTACAACTTGAAGTTCTACAAAAAAAATACTCAATTTGTTTCAATGATAAGCTCTCTCAGTATTTGTATGTTTGATCTCAAGATAAAATTGAATTGTTGTTTAGAAAGTGTTTGCTAATGTCCTTATATAAGTATATTTCAAAATAGATCCGTTGGATAAACTTTACAAGTTAGTTAAGATCAAAATAGACTTATCTGAAAAATTTTGTTATCAGTCAATCGATTGGTACACAGATGTATTAAATAAAATTTCACTCTTACAATGTGTGTACATTAATTGCCTAATTGATTGTGTTCTTGGATGTTCTTGATCTTAAGTGATACACACATGAGTACATCGATGTTATTCTTGAAAAACACTTGCATTTTCAGCCCAGAAGTTTATACATCAATTACCCAATCGATTATATGACTGTTTCAAAAAATCCTTACTTCTGTTTTGGCTTATGCATTGATGTACCAATTGATGTACAGATGCAAAGATGCATACTGATCAAGTAAGTCCAGAGTCAATCGATGTATACATAGATGTATAACACTTATACGTGGATGTACACAGAGGTTTTCATTAAAAGTTAGTTAATTAACTGAAAGTACATCGATGTACACATAGATGTACAGACTTATTAATTAACCTTTTTCATGCTTAGTTCATTTTTACTTTTGAAAACCATTTTTACTTATTTTAGAGAGCTTAATCAAAGAGTTATACTAAGTCTTTTCTTTACAAAAAGGTTCCTAATGATCTTTCTTGAATTCCTTCTTCATGATGCTCCTTGTTCAAGTTTTCCTTCATGATCCTTTCATTGAAATGCTTTGCTCCATGATCCTTTGCATTTACCTTTCTTGCTTCATTAAATCTCATTGAAAAAGTCAAGCTTGGCAAGTAGTTAGTGAATCAAAGTAATAATCATGTTAAGTTTAGTCATTAATCAAAACATACTAGGGTTATTTATCCACATTCATCTGTAAGAGAAGGTGCCGAAAGGACAGGTAAATATGGTATTCTCTTGATCTTTAGGTACAATGTGGATCTAAAAGTATCCAGTGTAACCATCCAAGAAGCAATAGTGTGACTTGCTAGCCAACCGCTCTAACATCTGGTCAATAAATGGAATAGGCTAATGATCTTTTCGAGTAGGAATAAGCAATGCAGATTCTTCAGCTATTCTGTACTTTGATAGGAATAAGCTCATTCTTCTGATTGGCCGCAATAGTCACTCCAAATTTCTTGGGGACAACTTGCACTAGGCTCACCCATTAGCTGTTAGAGATGGGATAGATAATGCTAGCCTACAGTAGCTTGGTCACCTCTTTTTTCACTACATCCAAAATTAGAGGATTCAGTCTCCTCTAGGGTTGCCTCATTGGTTTAGCTTCATCCTCAAGTAAAATTTTATGTATGCATGTAGAATGACTAATGCCAGGAATATCCATCAGTGTCTATCTGATGACCCTCTTATTCTCTCTCAAAACCTGTAGCAATCTCTCCTCCTATTCAGCAGGGAAGTTTCTAGCTACAATCATCAAATGCTGCTCATTATCTGCCACATATGCATATTTCAGGTGCTCGGGTAATGGTTTCAACTCCAACTATGATAGTTGCACTATGGAGGGAAGTAATCTAATGGGTTGCTACTGCTCTGCTTCTGCTACTTGAACCTCTACATATATAGCACCTGTTGCACAATCTACTAACACAGGAACAAATTCATCATATCCCAAAAATACAAAAATTTCAGAACACAGAACACAACTTATCATCATCACAACAAGCACACAAATCACCATACATAGAATCATCAAAATCAGCAATCTCAAGAAACTCTTCACACAAGTCAGCATATGAATTATCAATCAAATCATCAATTAAATCAATATAAAAGATAAAATGTTCTTCCATGGGGTGTTTCATAGCATTATGAATAATAAACCTCACAATGGAATCTCCAAACTCCATGGAAAGAACTCCTGCATGCATATCAATCTTTGTCCATGCTGTTTTGAGGAAAAGTTTCCCTAGAATGAGTGGAGCCTTGCTGGAGGGTGACTCTCTCTCCATCTCTAGAATATAAAAATCTGTAAGAAAAATCAACTCGTTCACCAAGACCAGCACATCCTCCACCAAACCAGCTGGGTAAGCATTACTCCTATTAGCTAGCTGGATCACCACACATGTAGCCTACAAAGGACCAAGTTCAAGGGAATTAAAAATAGACATAGGCATTACGTTAATAGAAGCATCTAAGTCTAGCTTGGCATGCTCAAATTCATGATTTCCTATTATGCAAGGAACTGTAAAAGTCCTAAGATCTTTGCATTTCTATGGCACAGGCTGGATGAGGGCTGAAACATTATGCCCCATGTTGATTCCCTTATTACCCTTTAGCCGCCTCTTGTGTGTATACAATTCCTTCAAGAGCTTAGCATACTTTGGTATCTGCTTGATCGCTTCCAACAACAGGATATTGACTTTCATTTTCCTAAAAGTCCCAAGGAGCTCTTTGTCCTTCTCAGACTCATGTATCTTTTGGTCTCAATGGCTCTCTGTGGAAAGGGAAAAGTCATTGCAGGCTACTGCTGCTCATTGGTAATAATTGATTTCTTCTTACCCTCAAATTTTTTGGCTAGTTCATCAGAAACTGTTTCTTCTGCTGGTTGATCCTTGCTGGCTGGTTGAGGTTCAGGTGATGCTTCTAAATATTTTTTCGACCTCAGTATAATGACACTCACATTCCCCTTTGGATTAAGAATTGTTTAGGAAGGGAGTTGTCCAGAACCTTGGGCCTGCAGCTGACTCAATGTAGAGGCCAACTGTCCAATTTGAGTTTCTAAATTTTGTATGGTGGCCTTTATCCTCTGATGGAACTAAATGTTATTTGTGGCCATCTACTTTACCAAATCCTCAAATGAAGGCTCAGATTTTGTGACTGCTGGACTTGGTTGTTGCATAGGCTGCTGGAATTGCCTACTTGGTCTAGGTTGAGGTTGAAATTATTGTTCTGTTGTTGTATCATTGGCTATTGGAAGGGCTACTTGTACTGCAATGGCTGTTGTTGTTGTGAGGCTGTATTGCCATATCTCAGATTTAGATGGTCTCTCCAGCCAAGGTTGTATGTGTTAGAGAGTGGATCATATTTAGGCTGCTGCTGATATTGTGGTTTATTAGGAAAGAGATCTGTTGCAGTAATAGATTGATATGGAAAAATAGAACCACCATCCTGAAGTGTAGGGCATGCATATGTGGGATGTGAAGGACAAGAATAAATACCACACACTTTTGCAGGCCCCTGCACAAGTAATTGTTGTCCTAGTGCCAACTGTCTTACCAAAGAAGTTAGCTCACTAAGTCTATGCTCCATTCTCTATTGAACAAAATTAGAAACTTGGACTTCATTGACTCCTCTGGTTTGAGTTATCATTCTAGTACCAAATTATTATGAGTTGGCAGCTATGTTTGCAATCAGGTCTCTGGCAGCAGCTAGGGTTTTGTCAACTAAGGCATCTCTACTCGTTGCATCCACCATGCTTCTGTTCATAGGCAACAAGCCCTCACAAAAGTACATAATTAATAGCTGATCATTGATCTAGTGGTAGGGACAACTTAAGAACAATTTCTTGAATCTCTCCCAGTATTCATACAAGGTCTTCATCTGTCTTATCCCAAATATATCTTTTATGATTGCAGCAGTTCTTGAGGCAGGGAAAAACTTCTCCAGAAAAAGTCTCTTCATGTCATTCCATCTAATGATAGCTCCTGGTTGTAAGTAATATAACCAGTCCTTGGCTATACCATCTAATGAAAAGGGAAAGGCTCTTAGCTTGATGTGTTCCTCTACAATTCCTTGTGGTTTCATGGTGGAACAGACTACATGGATCTCCTTTAAGTGCTTGTGAGGGTCCTCTCCTGCAAGGCCACAAAACTTAGGCAGTAAGTGAATTAAACCAGATTTAAGTTCAAAATCAGCATCCAAATTAGGATATTGAATGCACAATAGCTGATAGTTCACATCAGGTGCAGCTAGTTCCTTTAAGGTCCTATTTTGCATGTTATAAGCTGTAGGTGTAGTGTTATCAGTCATCGGTGTAGTATGATTTATATGATCACCTTCAGCTTCAAAATCAATGCCAGTCTCAATCTCAAATGTTATGCTTTCACTAATCCTACGAGTCCTATTCGATATATGCAAGGTTCTTTTAATTTCAGGATCAATGTCAAGTATATGACTATCAGAAGACTTAGTCAAGTGTCAAATAGCACTATAGGGACTCAAAACCGACTCAAAACATAAAAAACACAAGGCAATGGTAAAAATCACACAAAAACTCAACAAAAACTA
The DNA here is from genome assembly GCA_029884605.1 of Ormosia emarginata. Classification (NCBI taxonomy): domain Eukaryota; kingdom Viridiplantae; phylum Streptophyta; class Magnoliopsida; order Fabales; family Fabaceae; genus Ormosia; species Ormosia emarginata. The sequence goes on along the minus strand of JAQQTP010000047.1, from coordinate 16,726,911 downwards.
TATCTAAAGATTTTTAAAAATTATGGGACCACCACAACATGAAAACTACATAAAAACGAAACTAAAAAATGCAATAAAAATCTTAAAAAATTGAAACAGTTGTCTAAACGATGGAATTTGGCCAAAATCTGAGTGACCTCGTTATAATAATGAGCCTTGCTTAAAATGCCATTTTACTTCAACTAACTAAATTATAGATCATTCTGAGTACAAAATTTCGTACAGAATTCAGGAAATTGACCCGAAATCACCTGTCTTCACCTGAAAACCACAAAAACAAAGAAGAAAAGGGGTTAGGGGGTTAGTTAAAGTCTTGAAATGATTAATTAGCACCTAATGATCTCCAACAGCGGTGCCAAATTTGATTCGAGTGTCAAGCTCAACTAAATAATAAAATTTTAGTTCTATCAATAACTTGTAGTACAAGGCAATGAACTGAGTCGACTCTTGAGGATCAAGATACCAATCAAACCAAATCAAGATTACACATGAGGGGATTGTGTATGCAAAATCTAAACGTAATAATTAAATATAAGGAAGAAAATCAAATCGCAAAGCAACCAATCCAAGAAACTATTAGAAATATAGTTGATTTGTCATCGATCACTAAACATGCATCTTAATTGAATTCATTAGTTAATCTATGATTGACCTAAATCTCTACATCAAACACATAGAATTCAACACTAGATAATCACCTAAAATTTAACTAACAAACAATTCATAAATTCGCAATCACTAAAATCATGCAACCTATGTTAGTTTAACAACCAAAATTCAATTAACCCAGATTAACAAATCTGCCAACCTAACCTTCTTCAATTCATATGACTAAACCATAATTAATCAATCATAATTTAATCACAAATCTTAATTAGGATTAAGGATTCAATCAAATCACATCACACAACAGAAATATCTAATCATGTAATTCGAAATCCAAATCACGAGAAGAAGAAGATAATTAATTCAATTCAAAATCGAAATTAGGAACAGAATCTCAAAGCCAAACCAGAATTTCCTCAAGATCCTTGGATTAATTTCAAATAATTAGCTCTTCATGGCTGCCACACATAATTTGCAAAAAGAAAATAGAAAACTCTAGGTGGAAGAATTAAGTAAAAATGGCTAGGGTTTTTATCTATCTTGGATCCTCTCTTTATAACAAAATAAATGACTTAAAAATTAAGAATCCTAATTTATCCTTAGTTTAAAGTTAATTTTTGGCCCCTTAACTTTCCTTAGCCATCGAAATCACTTCAATTGGGCTTAAGATGAGAGAGTTATGCCCAAATCACTCTTAACATGTCTCTGATCCTGTCAGCCAATTTCACAGGGCTGAAACACCATCAAAATGATGTAGTTTCAATTTGTGGTCTCATAAGAGTTAAATATATATGCCTTAGCTTTCGAATGCGACCAGTTTCAGGTCCATATCACACCTATAGCCCGAAATATGGATCAATTAGTGCACATGGCTTAGGTTACGTGACAGAACCCGAGTTTTGACTTCTAAGCCCAATTCAGTCCATTAGATATTTGATTCAACTCTGGGGCTCTCATAAAAGTTATAGATCTCTCTCTTACCTTTCCTACAAGGTAAGATATATAATTTTTAGATATATAGAACTCAAGATATGACTGAAATACAGAAACAATGTAAAATCCTAATAATGCTGAAAAAAAATCAATATAGCCCAATTTGAGCCCAAACTTATAAATTGTAGCCAAAATCAATTAATTAAGCATATAAGATATCCAAGAGACTAAATATGAGGGTTAACTAATGTATGAAAATTGTGTTTATCTACTAGTAGTCAAATATACTTCTAATAAGATTGATTAAAATCAGAATAATCCCCAACAACAACGCCAAAATTTGATAACTACCGAGGCTATCAAATTATATCAATTTATAACTGATTCACCAAAACTACTTGTAATATAAGGTAACATCGAGTCGAGCCCTTAGATTACTATAATTACACAATCAAATTAAGAGGTTAACAAACAAGGGAGAAGGGTTTGAAAGATTAATCAACAGAAAGTAATTAAAATAGTAAATAGAATTAGGAAAACAACCAATCCAAGATAATTAATCAATCTTGATTTTAATCCATCCTTGATCACTGTGGATCCATTCAATTACTAACTGAATTCTTGGTCTTAGATCACATTAAGAAGCCTCAAGATGATCCATGGATCCTCTACTAGATAAGCATCCAAAATTCGATCAATCAAGGTTAGACAAATTAAGCATCCATCTAATCCCAAATTAACCTAAAAACCAGAATCCAACCAAGCTAAACAATTCATCAAACCCTTTAATGCCTTGTTTAGTCTCTGCAATTCTCCCTTAACATATGGTAATTATGCAATTATCATATGAACTTCCCAATCAAAGCAACTCAATCAGAATTAAACAAAGAGGAAGGAAAGAAACTTGATTAATAATTGAATGTAGAACAATTAAAACAGAATTTCAGAATTAAGCATAAAGATTGTCGATCCCTATGATTAATTAAAGGTTCTAGCCCTCCATGAATGAGAGGGAAGAATTACAGAAAAAGAGAGAAAACCTAGAGAGAATGGAGATGAAGAGAGATAAAGAGAGAGAATGAAAAGTGCTGAATGAGAAGATCCTTTTTTCATTTTGCTGCTCTAACCTCTTAAACCAAACTCCTAATTTAGCCTTACATGATTAGAATTCTAATATGTACAAAGCTGGGTCCATTAGGAATCATTGGACGCAAGTTTCATGTTATTTAGAGGCCTAAAACTCAAGTTATGCTCAATTAAGTGACCTTACTCATCAACAACTCACCTCTACTTTCCATATTCAATTGCATGCCCAAAATGACATATTTCAACTTAGAAGTCTCATAAGAGTTGTAGATTTATGTCTTGGCTTCCATTTGAGCTTAATCGAACATCCATTAGACTTTTTTAACTCAAGATATGGGCTAATGAGTGTATAGAGGTCAAGCTATCAGAATTAGCATTCTAGCTCTTACTTCAACTTCAGTTTAAATTATCCAAATGCATGATCTATCTCTTGAGGCCTTCATAAAACTTGTAGATATTTGTCTTAGCTTTCTTACAAGACCATAATCACATCAATCAAATATTTGAAACTCAAATTATAGACAAATTACTAAATACTGCCAAATAGACAAATTAAGGCTAATTCATGCAGTAATTTCTTCAATGATCCAATTAGGCCCCATATCATAAAATGTGACAAAACCACTAGTGAGAGGATCATTAAATGAATAAAATATATTGCTATCAAGGAGGTTAAGGTTTAAAAAGAGGAAGGAGAAGAGGGTTGAAGAGATAGAAGGAAAGGATTTGAAATGATGAAGGAAGCGTTAGAACGTCTGATATAGACTTGCAGATAATCAATTATTGAGCTTCAATAATTGATTATTTGTGTGCTTTAAAGAAATTGAAAAATTCCAGATAATCGATTATGACCATCTTATAGTCGATTATCTCTTTAACAAGAAGAGTTTTTGCCACAATGATAATCGATTATGGCCCTTCCATAATTGATTATTCTTCATCAAAAACATTTCTAAGCCTTCTAATATGATGATAATCGATTATCTACCTAAGATAATTGATTATTCTCTGTTGAAAACACAATTCTGAGCTGCTGTGACACTTCATAATCAAATATCTTTAACCAATAATCGACTATTGGACACCAGAAACATAAAAAACTCATATGCAACAAGTGCAGTTGAACATTTTGAAATTGATGGACTTAGTCATGAATCAAGTACCTGCAAAATAAATTTGAAAAAACCTCCGATGCTAAAGTCAGTAATGGATTTAAATAAATAATAAAAAGATTGGTCATTTATTCCTAGTTCTCCTCTTATATAAAAGAAACTTTCTTTTGCCAAAGGTTTTGTAAAGATATCAACTAGTTGTTTTAATGTTTCTATAAATTCATGCACATAATCTCTTTTTTGTACATGATCTCTTATAAAGTGGTACCTAATTTCAATATGCTTTATCGTAGAGTGCAAGATTGGGTTATTAGTTAGATTGATTGCACTAGTGTTGTCACATCTTACAGGAATGTGATCAAGCTGAAGTCCATAATCTAGAAGTTGTTGCTTTATCCAAAGGATTTGAATACAACAAATTCTAGCTATAACATACTCAGTTTCAGCCGTAGACAATGCTACACTATTTTGTTTCTTGTTATGCCAAGAAACTAAAAAGCTTCCAAGCAAGTGGCATGTTACACTAGTTCTTTTCCTATCCATCTTGCATCAGGCAAAGTTAGAATCATAATAACTAATCAAACTACATGTGGCACCCTTAGGGTACCATAAGCCTATTTGTGTTATGCCAACAAGATATTTCATTATTTTTTTCATAACACTTAGGTGAGATTCTTGAGGACAAGCTTGATATCTAGCACACATGCATACACTAAATATTATATCTAGTCTACTTGCAGTAAGGTAAAGGAGTGAGCCAATCATACATCTATATTCAGTGATTTTTATGGGTTTACCTCTTTCATCTTTGCCTAAATAGTAGGACGTGCTCATCAGTATAATCATTTCTTTAGCATTGTCCATTCCAAACTTCTTGAGTAACTCCTTGCAATACTTAGTTTGACTTATGAATGTTTCATCCTTTTTTTTGCTTGATTTGAAGTCCAAGGAAGAAGTTGAGCTCACCCATCATTGATATTTTGAATTCACTTTACATAAGACTAAGCAATCTCCTTACATGATGATTCATTGGTAGCACCAAATATAATATCATCAACATAAATTTGCACAAGGAGAATGTCATGTTTTTTATTTTTAATAAAAAGTGTTATGTCAACCTTGCCTCTTGAAAAACTTTTTTCTAAAAGGAACTTGCTCAACCTTTCATACCAAACTCAAAGAGCTTATTTTAAGTCATATAAGACATTTTTCAATTTGAAAACATGGTTGAGCTGCTCATAGTTTTCAAAACTAGGAGGTTGTTCCACATACACTTCTTCTTGAATAAAAACATTTAGAAAAAAATAGTTTTTACATCCATTTGGTAAAGCTTGAAATCCATGATGCAAACAAAATTTTCATCTTGAACAAAGAAATTGAGGATGTTAAGATTGAAAATGAAACTCTTGGATTAATTAATGTTAAATCTTTATGCATGACTTGCTCTTCTCATAAGATTGCATCTGCATCCTTTTCTTGTCCTTCTTGCAAAACTTTTGAAAAAGAGATTGAGGACTTGAAAAATACCCTCTCAAAGTTTACCATTGGAAGGGACAATTTGAATATATTGCTTAGGAAATAAATATATGTCTTAGAAAAGACAGATTTTGGGTATAATCCCAAAAACCAGCAAAAGCTCCATAAGAACTTCTTTGTTCCATCAAGCATATCAAGTAGTCCTTTCATAAAATGTTCTTATTATGATAAGAAAGAACATAGTGCATCCATATGCAATGCAAGAAAGAACACCAAAGTAGGCTCTAAGATGGTTTGGGTTCCCAAGGGCACCTTGTCCAAAACTAACATACAAGGACCAAACAAAATTTGGGTATCAAAGGTTAAAAATTAAGTGTATTGTAGGTATACTTGAAGGCCAAGAGCTCATATTGGTATCTTAATAATGATTGCTCCAAGCACATGGCCAGAGATGCCTCCAAGTTCTCTTTCATAGTCCCCAAGAGACATGGACATGTAACCTATGGAGACAATAACCAAGGAAAGATTCTTGGTGTTGGTAAAGTTAGTAAAACTCCTTCCGCCTCTATTGATAATATTTTGTTTGTTGAAGGATTCAAACATAACTTGCTTAACATTAGTCAATTATGTGACAAAGGTAACAAAGTTATATTTGATTCAAATTGTTGCATAATTGAAGGAGTAGATGACAAACAAGTTAAGTTTGTTGGTCATAGAGTGAATAACATATATATGATTAGTCTTGATGATATATCATTAAATGCTGCAAAATATCTCATGAGTAAAGAAGATGATTCATGGCTTTGGCATAGAAGAATTACACATATTCACATAGATCACTTGAATAAATTAGTCTCTAAGGATATAGTAATTGATCTACTTAAGCTCAAATTTGAAAGAGACAAGTTATGTGATACATGTCAAAAGGAAAAATAAGTAAATGTCTCTTTTAAATCTAAAAATGTTGTTTCTACCTCTAGACTTTTACAACTTGTTACCAAGTGGCTTCTAGTACTCAAGAGGGGGGTGAATTGAGTAACAAAAACTTTCGCAAAAGCCTTAAACAAATAAACTTTGCTGAATTTAAATATTAAAGGATGTGAAAGAGATAAGAAAAAGGAAGAACAATTAATAATTAAATTGTAGGAAATGGTAAATAAAGTGCATAAAGAAAAGAGAATAAGGGAAGAAAAACAGGCACAGTATTTATCCTGATTCGACCACCAACCACTTGTGACCTACGTCCAGTCCCCGAAACACAGTTCGAGATTTTTTACTATTCAAGACAAGCTTAAAATAGGTGCTTGCAACCGTTACAATAAAGAGCACTTTTCACACACAGGGAAACTCTACCCTTGTGCTCAAGCCTCAATCAATCAGGGATACCTCACCCTTATACAATCCTTGGGAATACCTCACCCTCAATATACAGAAATAAAAAATAGATGAAGAAGAAACTACCTCTAAGAGCAAATAATCACAAATTGAAGCACTAAGGAGCTTTGTCACAGATATCTCAAAGATTCAATATTAAGAGCATAGAAAAAGAGAGGAAATTGTGTAAAACTCGTTTTTAACAAAGCAAGAATTAATCAGAATGTTCGGGGGTTGATCAGAGGTGTCCCAGGCCTCTATTTATAGAGCTTCGTATGAGAGAGAGCCGTTGGGAGCATTAATTTGATATTAAATGCTTTTGATTCTCGTATGAATTTCAAACACCCAAAGCTGATTCCCGTGGGTTATTCGAATACCAGCAGGAGGTATTCGAATACCTCTGTCAAAAGCTTATTAAAAAACTGATCAAGTTGGGGTTATTCGAATACCAGTCAAGGGTATTCGAATACCTCTTTTAAACAGGTATATTCTGAAATCAGGGTATTCGAATACCATATAGGGTATTCGAATACCTCTGTTTTTGGAAAAACAGAAGGTAAGAATTATGAATCATGTTATTCGAATACCATAGAGGGGTATTCGAATACCTCAGTTAAAAACAATTTAAAAAACCTTTCTAAATTGCTTCGAAATGCTTATTTTCAGTTTCTAAAAGCTTTGATATTTCAAAAGCTATTTTAAAACTTCAGTTTAATTTAAGGAGCAGATTATTTTAGATCTTTTAAGATTAACCATTGAGATATCTAATTGATAGCTCCATACATGATAGATCCTAAGTCCTAAAACTAATCTTGAAACACTTGGACTTGGTCTTCTCATCATCCTCATGTTTGTTATCATCAAAATACATCTTCATTGTTGCGTAGCGAACACATTCTCCCCCTTTTTGATGATGACAAACTATCATTGAGAAAAGCATCAATACAGAAATAATTGGAATTCACAAGGTAAGAGACTTACATTCCTCTTTACATGAAGAGGTATTGATATCAGAGATGTGTGTGCGCAGCTCCCTTTTAATGTTGGAATCCAATATTAGTTATTTTAACCTGTCTTTTCTCATAGTTATATTTTTCTCCCCCTTTGGCATAATCAAAGAGATAAAACAGATATGAAATGCATAAAAGGAAGTAATAAGCATAAAGAGAAATTGACTGTATTAATAATTTTGCCAATATACATAACATAATTAAAAGGATAAACAGCCAATACAAGAAAGAAGAAAAAAAAAACATCCAAACAAGAACAAAGCCTAGAAATAGGCATCTGGCGAAGGAGGAGGAGGGGAATCAGAACCCCGTGAAGATAGCAAGGCACGCAAGGCAACTTGCTCATGCTCAACACCGTCAAGTCTGTCAAACAGAATGAGAGAAGGTGTGCTCCAGATAAGCTCGGTTATCCTCCATATAAGCACGGTTGGCCTGTAAGGTGGCCATGACTTGATACAGAGTGACTGAACCAGTAGCAGGAGCAGGGGCACCAGGGCCGCAGCATCAGAGGCAGCAGGGGCTACCGGGGCAGCAGCAGCAGGATCAACTGGGTCGTCCTCATCATCGTCAACTTCAACTGGGAATACCCAGCCTTCATCAGTCTTTATCATCTTCATTCTGTTCAGCGTATAGGCACCAAACACATTATGATGGGTCAACGTAGTTTTGCGCTCAGTCTCCACAATCTGAGGATACTTGCTTAGGAAGGCAGTGATGATCACACCGTAAGGTAACTCTGATCGATCTTTTCCTTTAGCTCGCATCATGTGCTTCATGATGAAGATGGGCCAGTTTATCTGGTATCCTTTCTTCACGATCCACAGCATAAACACATTATTTTCACTCAGGTAGGCGTAGTTCCCACCTCTAAGAGCGAGGATGTGGGCATAAGCATAATGTAAGAGCCTGTCCTGGCTCTTCATCATGCCCCCTTTGACTCCTTTTTGAGTCGGAGGTAATGCCAACACAGGTCTAAGCACATCTTCAATGGCTCGAATTTTGTCGAACCGCTGGACAAGCTCTTCACTGTCTTCGTTGTTACGGCTAGCAGATTCTAAACTAAAGAAGTGAACCCAGTCTTGAGGGGTGATCACAATGTGCTGATCACTAACATCAGAATGGAGTTCCAGACCCTCAATCTGCAGGTTGCAGTAGAACATTTTTACAAGATCAGGATAGAGAACCGCTTTATAAGAGCAAAAACGAAGCACGCCCTGGAGGTGCAGCTGGTGTAGGAAATCAAATCCGCCTTCTTTTTCAAAGAATTCCAAATCTAGATACTTGGGCTGCACAAGGTTGCGTTCTCTGAAATGAGAGATGAAGCGTCCAAGGGTCTCTGGGTGGGAGGAGAGCCTTCGCAGATCCAATGGGTTGTTGCATGGCGCGGTTTTTGTGCGAGCACGCTTGGAGGAGGATGCCATTGATGGAGGTTTGAAGGTAAGAGAGTGGGAAAGATGGAACGGTTGGGTGGATGGAGGTATTCGAATAGGGAGGAGGGAAAGAAGGAGGGAATGGGGAGACCAAGAGTTTTAAGAAGGAATGAGTGAGGAAACGGGTTTAACGAAGGGGGGGTTTATATAAAACTGACCCAAGGTATTTGAATGCCTCAATTGGTATTCGAATACAGCTGTTTGGAAACGCAAAAGACAGGGCCAACTAAAAAGCGTATTCGAATACCTCTTCAGGTATTCGAATAGATTGACCAATATGACTTGGCCCCAGTCATGCAAGTATTCGAATACTTCTTAGGGTATTCGAATGCCCAGAGACAAGATTTAGTGACTGAAAACATATAGTCTCAGGTTATTCGAATAACCACTAAGGTATTCGAATACACCTGCTTATAAACCATGAAAAATCATATGAACAGATGATGGTATTTGAATACCAGATGAAGGTATTCGAATAACTTAGGCAGAAAAACGTGTAGATTAAGTCCAGAATGCATTTTTGAAGGATAAAAACTTACCCAATTAAATGAGTACCTGCAAAATAGAATTGAGGATATCTCCGACACTCAAGTCAGTAACAATTTAAGATTAATAAATCAATAAATAAGCAGCAAAGGTAAGAATTTAAATGCACGATTGATCCAAAATGCCAAGTTCTCTTCTTAAATGAAAGAAAGAATCTTTAGGTAAAGGTTTTGTGAAAATATCAGCAAGTTGATTATTGGTTTCAATAAATTCTAACACACAATCACCTTTTTGAACATGATCTCTTATAAAATGGTGTCTTATCTCAATGTGCTTAGTCCTAGAGTGCATAATGGGATTCTTTATCAGATTGATTGCACTAGTATTATCACATCTTATAGGGATGTGATTAAGCTGAAGACCAAAGTCTAGAAGTTGTTGCTTCATCCATAGGATTTGAGCACAACAACTTCCGACTGCAACATATTCAGCCTCAGCGGTGGATAGGGCCACACTATTTTGTTTCTTGCTATGCCAAGAAACTAAGGAATTGCCAAGCAGGTGACATGTTCCACTAGTGCTTTTCCGATCTAATTTGCATCCAAAAAAATCGAGTCGAATAACCAATAAGACTACAAGTGGCACCTTTGGGGTACCACAAGCCCACTTGTGTAGTGCCACCAAGATATTTCATAATTCGTTTTACAGCACTTAAGTGCGACTCTTTAGGATTAGCTTGATATCGAGCACACATGCATACGCTAAACATTATATCGTCTACTAGCAGTGAGATAGAGAAGAGATCTAATCATACCTCGATATTTAGTAATTTCTACAGAATTACCTGCTTCGTCTTTATCCAAGTAACATGAAGTACTCATTGGTGTAGCCATATGCTTTGAGTTGTCCATCCCAAACCTCTTAAGAAGTTCTTTGCAATACTTTGTTTGGCTAATGAACATTCCACTCCTTGTTTGTTTGATTTGAAGTCCAAGGAAGAAATTGAGTTCTCCCATCATGGACATCTCGAATTCGCTTTGCATGATTTTAGCAAATTCCTTGCACAGAATTTCGTTAGTAGCACCAAATATAATATCGTCTACATATACTTGTACAAGGAGTATGTCATGGTTTTTATTTTTAATAAAAAGAGTCGTGTCAACCTTACCTCTTGTAAAACCATGTTCTAAAAGGAACTTACTTAACCTTTCATACCAAGCTCGTGGAGCTTGTTTTAAGCCATACAAAGCCTTTTTCAATTTGAAAACATGGTTAGGTAGATCATAATTTTCAAAGCCTGGAGGTTGGTCAACATATACCTCCTCTTGAATAAAGCCATTTAAAAAAGCACTTTTAACATCCATTTGATATAATTTAAAATCCATGATGCAAGTAAAAGCAAGTAATATTCTAATAGCTTCTAATCTAGCTACAGGTGCATAGGTTTCTTCATAGTCTATACCTTCTTCTTGATTATAACCTTTTGCGACAAGCCTAGCTTTATTTCTTGTTATTAGGCCAATTTCATCAAGTTTGTTCCTGAAAACTCATTTAGTACCGATAATAGGATGATTATTAGGTCTAGGAACTAGTTCCCAAACTTGATTTCGTTCAAATTGATTTAATTCTTCTTGCATAGCTAGAAACCAATGTTCATCATTAAAGGCTTCATTGATGTCTTTAGGTTCGATTTGAGAAACAAAAGCTAAGTGATTACATACATTTCTAACGGAGTTTCGAGTACTTATACCTTTGGATATATCACCGATTACTTGATCAAGCGGATGATGTTTTGAGGTACGCCATTCTTTGGGAAGATCCAAAGCTTGTGAATCCTCTTGTCTTGGTTTATCTTCTTGCTCCTTAATTTTTTTTTCCTTGCTATCCGAATGTGTTTCCGCTAATGCTTCTGCAACATCATCAATAATAAGATCCTTTCTCGATCCATTTGGGTCAGTTTCATCAAATGTAACATGTATAGATTCTTCAATAATCATAGTTCTTTTATTATATATACGAAAAACCTTACTATGATTTGAATAGCCAAGAAATATACCTTCATCAGAATTAGCATCAAACTTGCCTAGGTTATCTTTTCCATTATTTAAAACAAAACATTTGCATCCAAAAACATGAAAGTATGAAACATTTGGCTTTCTTCCCTTGTTTAACTCATATGGGGTTTTCTTTAAAATAGGCCTTATAAGGGCCTTGTTCATTACATAACAAGCTGTACTTACAACATCCGCCTAAAAATACTTAGGAAGAGCAGCCTCATTAAGCATAGTTCTCGCCATTTCTTCTAAAGAACGATTTTTTCTTTCTACAACTCCATTTTGTTGTGGAGTTCTAGGAGCAGAGAAGTTATGATTAATGCCATGTTCATCACAATAATTTTCAAAAACATTGTTTTCAAATTCGCCATCATGATCACTTCTTATAGAAGAAATTTGAAAACCTTTTTCGTTTTGAATAACTTTGGCAAGTCTTTTAAATGCTAGAAATGCATCATTTTTATTTGCAAGAAATAAAGTCCATGTAAACCTAGAAAAATCATCCACAATCACTAAAGCATAGTAATTCCCACCAAAGCTTATAGTTCTAGGAGGTCCAAATAAATCCATGTGCAAAAGTTGTAAAGGTCTAGTAGTTGAAACTATATTTTTTGCTTTAAAAGAGATCTTAATTTGTTTACCCTTTTGACATGCATCACATAATTTATCTTTAACAAAATTAAGCTTTGGTAGTCCAATTACTAGCTCTTTAGAGACCAACTTCTTTAAGTGATCCATGTGAATGTGTGCAATTCTCCTATGCCATAACCATGAATCATCATTCTTACTTAAAAGTCATTTCGCATCATTTGAAGATATATCGTCAAGACTAATCATATAGATGTTATTTATTCTATGACCAATGAATTTAACATGCTTATCATTTTTATCTTCAATTATGCAACAATTTGAATAAAAAATTACCTTATTTCCTTTGTCACATAATTGGCTAATACTAAGAAGGTTATGTTTCAAGCCTTCAACAAGCAACACATTTTCAATAGAGGAGTTGGGGTTCTTACCAACTTTGCCGATTCTAAGAAATTTTCCCTTGTTGTTATCTCCATAAGTAACATGTCCATGATTCTTGGGAATAAACATGGTGAATTTTGAGTCGTCTCCAGTTATGTGCTTGGAACAGCCGCTGTCGAGATACCAATTTGAGCTCCTGGCTTTCAAGCACACCTACAACACAATTTTAATTTTTAACCTTTGGTACCCAAATTTTCTTGGGTCCTTGAGTGTCAGTTTTGAGCAATGTACCCTTTGGAACCCAAACCATTTTTGTCCCAATTTTTGTGTTAACATTCTTTCTTGCATTGCATGTTGAAGCACTATGACCCTTCTTTCCATAGTAAAAACATTTAATAAATGGACTACTAGAAGTACTTGAATAAACAAAGAAGTTTTTATAAGATTTATGCTGATTTTTCGGGTTATAACCAATTCCAGCTTTTTCAAAAACAACCCTTTGTTTTCCTAATATGATATTTAGATTATCTCTCCCAAAAGTGAATTTAACAAGGATGTTTTTTAAGTTTTCAATTTCTTTCTCAAGCAAATGATATGAAAAGCAAGACGAAGAAGTAGAAGCATGTGAGGAATGAGATGAGCATGCATCGATAATTCCCAAAGTCTCATTTTCAATTTTTAATTCTTCAATTTCTTTATTTAACGAAGGATTTTATTTTCTAATAAAGAAATTATTTTCTTAGAAGAAGAAATTAATTTAATAAGCCTAAGTGATTCATTATGTAATTCTTCGAAGGCATCTTGTAATTCATCATAAGAGGGCAATAAGTCAGAATTTACCTCGTTGTCGCTATCTTCCTCTTCTTCTCCTTTGGCCATAAGACATAGATGAGCTTCTTCGCTTTCTGAACTGTCAAATGAGTCCATGTCGTTGTCATCCCAAGCTATGTAGGCTCTTCTTCCTTTTCTTTCCTTGAATGGTTTCTTTTCGAATTTCTCCATTTTCTTTTGATAAACTGGACACTCCATTTTCATGTGTCCGGGTTTTTCACATTCATAGCATGTTGGAGTCGAGGAAGTTCCTTCCCCTTTATTGTAGGTTTTCTTTGGAGGAAAATGTGGTCTTCTTTGTGTCCCATTTTTCTTTAAGAACTTACCAAATTTTCTTACAAGTAGGCCGAAGTTTTCTTCATTGATTTCATTATTTTCCGTGCCTTCTTCATCCTCGTCATTATTGTCATCATTTACTGAGGTGATGGCTTTGAGAGCTATCCCTTTTTTCTTCTTGTCATTTTCTTCACTTTGACTTAATCTGTTTAGTTCCAATTCATGCTCATGAAGTTTTCCAAAAAGGGTAGCTAATGACATGGTTGTCAAGTCCCTTGATTCTGAAATTGTTTAACGTAACGATTTTATTTTCTAATAAAGAAATTATTTTCTTAGAAGAAGAAATTAATTTAATAAGCCTAAGTGATTCATTATGTAATTCTTCGAAGGCATCTTGTAATTCATCATAAGAGGGCAATAAGTCAGAATTTACCTCGTTGTCGCTATCTTCCTCTTCTTCTCCTTTGGTCATAAGACATAGATGAGCTTCTTCGCTTTCTGAACTGTCAGATGAGTCCATGTCGTTGTCATCCCAAGCTATGTAGGCTCTTCTTCCTTTTCTTTCCTTGAATGGTTTCTTTTCGAATTTCTCCATTTTCTTTTGATAAACTGGACACTCCATTTTCATGTGTCCGGGTTTTCCACATTCATAGCATGTTAGAGTCGAGGAAGTTCCTTCCCCTTTATTGTAGGTTTTCTTTGGAGGAAAAGGTGGTCTTCTTTGTGTCCCCTTTTTCTTTAAGAACTTACCAAATTTTCTTACAAGTAGGCCGAAGTTTTCTTCATTGATTTCATTATTTTCCATGCCTTCTTCATCCTCGTCATTATTGTCATCATTTACTGAGGTGATGGCTTTGAGAGCTATCCCTTTTTTCTTCTTGTCATTTTCTTCACTTTGACTTAATCTGTTTAGTTCCAATTCATGCTCATGAAGTTTTCCAAAAAGGGTAGCTAATGACATGGTTGTCAAATCCCTTGATTCTGAAATTGTTGTTACCTTGGGTTGCCAAATCCTACTTAAACACCTTAATACTTTGTTAATCAAATCTTCGTTAGTAAAACTTTTTCCTAAAAATGCAAGATGATTAACAATGTGGGTGAACCTCTTTTGCATTTCTTGAATGTTTTCTCCTTGGTTCATTCTAAACAATTTATACTCGCGAGTTAGAGAATTGATTCTCGATCTCTTAACTTCACTAGTACCCTCATGGGTAACTTGTAAAGTGTCCCACATTTCATTAGCAGTTTTGCAATTTGAAATTCGGAAAAATTCATCATACCCCAAGGCAGTGGTAATGATGTTTTTGGCTTTTAAATTATGTTAAACTTTCCTTTTATCATCATCAAACCATTCACTCCTAGGAGTTTCAGTCTTTACACCATCGATCGTTTTTGTAGGTATAAATGCGCCGTTTTCGACAGCATCCCACACATCTAGATCAATAGCTTCGATGAAAATTTTCATTCTTTCCTTCTAATATGTATAACCATCCCCATTGAAAAAGGGTGGTCGGTTTATGGAAGATCCCTTTGAAAAGCCATTTGAGGAAACCATGTTCTCTTGAAGTGGCTAAGCTCTTTATACAAGAGTCTAACTCTGATACCACTTGTTACTAAGTGACTTCTAGTACTCAAGAGGGGGGTGAATTGAGTAACAAAAACTTTCGCAAAAGCCTTAAACAAATAAACATTGCTGAATTTAAATATTAAAGGATGTGAAAGAGATAAGAAAAAGGAAGAACAATTAATAATTAAATTGTAGGAAACAGTAAATAAAGTGCATAAAGAAAAGAGAATAAGGGAAGAAAAACAGGCACAATATTTATCCTGATTCGACCACCAACCACTTGTGGCCTACGTCCAGTCCCCGAAACACAGTTCGAGATTTTTCACTATTCAAAACAAGCTTAAAATAGATGCTTGCAACCGTTACAATAAAGAGCACTTTTCACACACAGAGAAACTCTACCCTTGTGCTCAAGCCTCAATCAATCAAGGATACCTCACCCTTATACAATCCTTGGGGATACCTCACCCTCAATATACAGAAATAAAAAATAGATGAAGAAGAAACTACCTCTAAGAGCAAATAATCACAAATTGAAGCACTAAGGAGCTTTGTCACAGATATCTCAAAGATTCAATATTAAGAGCATAGAAAAAGAGAGGAAATTGTGTAAAACTCATTTTTAACAAAGCAAGAATTAATCAGAATGTTCGGGGGTTGATCAAAGGTGTCCCAGGCCTCTATTTATAGAGCTTCGTATGAGAGAGAGCCGTTGAGAGCATTAATTTGATATTAAATGCTTTTGATTCTCGTATGAATTTCAAACACCCAAAGCTGATTCCCGTGGGTTATTCGAATACCAGCAAGAGGTATTCGAATACCTCTGTCAAAAGCTTATTTAAAAAACTGATCAAGTTGGGGTTATTCGAATACCAGTCAAGGGTATTCGAATACCTCTTTTAAACGAGTATATTCTGAAATCAGGGTATTCGAATACCATATAGGGTATTCGAATACCTCTGTTTTTGAAAAAACAGAAGGTATGAATTATGAATCAGGTTATTCGAATACCATTGAGGGGTATTCGAATACCTCAGTTAAAAACAGTTTAAAAAACCTTTCTAAATTGCTTCGAAATGCTTATTTTCAGTTTCTAAAAGCTTTGATCTTTCAAAAGCTATTTTAAAACTTCAGTTTAATTTAAGGAGCAGATTATTTTAGATCTTTTAAGATTAACCATTGAGATATCTAATTGATAGCTCCATACATGATAGATCCTAAGTCCTAAAACTAATCTTGAACACTTGGACTTGGTCTTCTCATCACCCTCATATTTGTTATCATCAAAATACATCTTCATTGTTGCGTAGCGAACACACAACTTTTACACATGGATCTTTTTTGACCCTCAAGAACTATGAGCTTTGGTGGGAATTACTATGCACTTATGATTGTGGATGATTATTTTAGGTTCACATCGACATTTTTTTTATCTTATAAAAATGATATTTTTCAAGCTCTTAGAAAACTTTCCAAAGTTATTTAAAATGAAAAGAGTTCTAACATTGCATCTATTAGAAGTGATCATTGTGAAGAGTTTGAAAATTAAGAGTTTGAAACCTTTTGCAATGAAAATGACATTGAATATAATTTTTCATCCCTTATAATTCCACGACAAATGGAGTTGTAGAAAGAAAAAATAGATCTTTGGAAGAAATGGTTAGAACTATGCTCAATGAATCTAACATTCCTAAGTATTTTTGGGCAGATGTGGTAAGTATCGCTTATTATGTAATGAATAGGATCCTAATAAGGCTATTTTTTTAAAAAAAACTCTCTATAAATTATACAAAGGAAGAAAATCAAACATCTCACACCTTCATTGTCTTTGGGTACAAATATTTTGTCTTAAATAATGATAAGGATAGCTTAGGCAAATTTGATGCAAAATCGGATGAGGGTATATTTCTTAGTTATTCTAGTCATAGTAAAACTTTTAGAATCTATAACAAAATAATTATGACCATAGAAGAGTCCAGATATGTTGCATTTGATGAGATTATTTCCAATGGACCGAGAAAAGAATTTGTTGATGATGTTGCAGAAGTTTTAGCTAAAACACACTTGGATGACAAGGAGAAAGAAGCAAAGAAGCAAGAAGAAAATCAAGTTAATCCCCCAAGGCAAAAGGAATCACAAGTCATAGATCTTTCCAAGGAATGGAGGACTTCAAGATATTATCCTCTCGATAAAGTAATTAGTGATGTATCAAAATAGGTAATGACTAGAGATTGTCTATCAAGTTTGGGAACTTGTTCCTAGGCAAAATGATCATCCAATAATTAGCACAAAATGAGTTTTTAGGATCAAACTTGATGAAACGAGGATAATAATAAGAAATAAAGTTAGGCTTGTTGCCAAAGGTTATAATCAAGAAGAAGTAATTGATTATAAAGAAATTTATGCTCATATTACTATATTAGAAGCTATTAGAATAATGTTACTTGCTTTTATTGTCATCTTCATTTTCCTCATCTCTTCTAGTCATAAGATAAATGTGAGCTTCCTCATTGTCAGAGCTATTTGTTGACTCCATATCATTGTCATCCAATGCTATATAGGCTCTCATTCCTTTCTTGTCCTTTGAAGACCTCTTCTCAAACTTCTCCACTTTCTTTTGGTAGATTAGACATTCCATCTTCATGTGTTCTGATTTTCCACATTCATAGTATATGAGAGTGGATGAAATTTCTTCCCCTTTGTGATGAGTCTTCTTTGGAGGGAAAGTGGGTTTTCTTTGATTTCCCTTTTTCTTGAGGAATTTCCCAAACTTCTTCACAAGAAGACTAAGGTTCTCTTCTTTAAGTTCAAGATTTTCTAAGCCATCTCCATCATCTTTATCATCATCATCAAGTATAGAGGAGGTGACCTTAAGAGCAATTCCTTTCTTCTTCTTGTCAAGCTTCTTATGTTGATTGAGTCTATTCAACTTCAATTCATGCTCTTGAAGCTTTCCAAAGAGTGTGGCAAGGGTCATGGTAAAAAGATTTTTTGATTCTGCAATAGCCGTCACCTTTGGTTATCAATGCCTACTCAAACATCTCAATATTTTGTTAATAAGATCTTCATTAGGAAATGTATTTTCTAATTAAGTAAGATGATTAACAATATAATGAATCTCTTTTACATTTCTTGAATGCTTTCACCTTGATTTATTCTAAAAAACTCATATTCATATGTGAGAGTGTTGATTATTGACCTCTTCACTTCACTAGTACTTTCATGCGTGACTTGTAAAGTGTCCCACATCTCTTGCGCTGCTTTACAATTTGAGATCTTAAAGAATTCCTCATATCCTAAGCCTATAGTGATGATATTTTTAGCTCTCAAATTGCATTATACCTTTTTCTTATCTTCATCAGTCCATTAACTTCTAGGTTTATGAACCCTTACACCATTAACAAGATATGTATGGATAAAAAGACCATTTTCTACAGCAACCTGCACATATAAATCAATAACTTCAATAAAAAATTTAATTATTTCCTTCCAATGAGCTTATCTATCACCATTGAAAAAATGGGGGTCTATTGATGGAAGCACCCTCTGAAGAAAAAGGATTTGAAGATGATGGGTGAATTGAATTTGTAAAAGATTTTGGCAAACTTTTCAAAAAATAATTGTTTATCAATCTTTGTTGAAGCTATTAATTATTAGAAAAGAGTAGATAGATGAGAATGAACAGTTCTCACACCAAGAAAACATCCAATAAGTAAAGTATTCAAAAAAGCATATAGCAAAGAGTACATAAATATAAAAGAGATTGGGTAAAGAGAAGCAAATTTCAAGATTTATACTAGTTCAGTCACTCATTATGACCCATATCCAATCTTCAAGTGATACACATGAGATTTTTTACTAAACTTCAAGTTTCAATAGGTACTTGCAACCTTTACATCCAAGAACACCCACAACACCTTTGAGATACTTTACCTTTAGTGTTTGAACCTCATAACAAGAGATACATCACCATCTTACAAAGAATTTCAGATGAAGAAATGGAATAGAAACTCTCTTAAGAGCAAATGAAACAAATTGAAGTCCTAAATGTAGCAAGATGATCACATACTTAAGCTCAAAGACAGAGAAGTATGAATGAGGGTTGTTATAATTCATAATAAATGTTCAAGAAGGTTTTTCAGAGTGATATCCAACTCTACTTGAGTTCACAATGCTTTGTATTTAAAGCCCAAGTCATTAAAGAGCTGTTGGGAGTGAGTTTGGAGCATTTAGTGTGAGTTACTAGCTATTATTATTGATTTTAGAAACTCAGATAATCGATTATTAGAATCCCATAATCGATTATTTGTGAGATAGTACAAAAATGATAAGTTTTAGGATCAGTGATGATCGATTATTGTAAAGTAATAATTGAATATTATTGTTAAATTAATTTAGGCGCACATGAATAGATTTGATCTATAATTGATTATTGTAGTGCAATAATCGATTATTGCCTCACTGAAACAAAAGCTTAGCTTGCTAACTTTTGTCTGTATTTGATTATCAGTATTTAAAACACTTAGCTAGTATAATCCTGATGCACCAAATTGTCACAAAACACTTTCAAACACTTAAAAACCATTTTGCTTGATTCTCAAAGAATTTTTAGCAATTTAAAAGCATTATTTCACTAAGTGTTATCTTAGGTATTTGAAAAATGAATTTAGAGCTTAGTGTGAACTTTTTTTTTTACCTTTACATGAGATTTAAGTCCTATAACTAATCTTGAAAGATTTTGGACTTGATCATGCATATAACTTCTTATTTGTGATCATAAAAACTATTGCCAATTACAACAAAACTCCACTTATGTTAGAGAATTGTATGCTATCACTGAGGTTGTAGCTAAGTTTCAGCACCAAGTTTGTCATCAAAATAGATCAGAAAAGTCTAAGAAACCTTACAGATCAAAGCATCCAAACACTTGAACAACAACAATGGCTACTTAAGCTTCAGGGGTTTGATTTTTCTATTAAATACAAACCGAGAACTAAAAATTTAGCTGCTAATGCACTTTCTAGATCGTTTTTGTTGGCCTAGTTAGAACCGCAAAGTAGTTTCTTAAAGCAACTGAAACATGATTTAGAAAATGATGCTAAACTACAACATATAATTAACTTTTTACCCGACCGTTGCTCAAGATCATCCTCACTACCAAGTACACAAGAGTCTGCTTTATTGGAAGAACAGGCTTGTCATTCCATCTAGTTCACGCTTTATCAACACTATACTCCTCGACTTCCATTCTTCCCCTCTTGGAGGATACTCCAGTTCAACTAGAACTTATGCACACATTACCTCTCAATTTTACTGGACTGATATGAGATAGTAGATTCCACACTTTAGACGTAAGTGCCATATACACCAACAAGCCAAGCTGGCTAACACATTACCTGCGAGACTCCTTCAACCCCTGCCAATTCCCACTAAAATTTGAGAAGATATTGCTATGGACTTTATAGTTGGCTTACCTCCATCTCAAGTTTACACAGTGATTATGGTTGTCATTGATAGACTCTCTAAATACGCTTAATTTTTCTGCCTCCAAATCTAATTTTACTACTGCTCAAGTAACTGAGAATTTTATCCACAACATAGTGAAGTTACATGGTTTGTCTTACTTTATAATCTCAGATCAAGATAAGAAAATTGGTAATACTAAGGATAATTTGAAGCCTTAAACACAAACTAATGAGTAAGCTTGCAATGATCTCAGCATATCACCCATAGACTAACGGGTAATTATTTGTCCCTTTATAAGCCGCAAGTGCACAGGTCGAACAAGTAATATAGTTAATAGTAGGATATCGCTCCCACGAGGAATATAACTATTTCTAATGCAAATTATTAACCAAAAGCTTAGTTAATTTTATTCAAGAACATTTAAAATTGGGAAAAGAGTGCAATTGAATTAAAATACTTAAATGCAATAAATTAGGAATTAAAGTGAATGATTAGAATATAGGGTATCCTTTTTCACCTCCTACTTCAATTGATAACATGAAATCCTTATAAGTAACATAAATGAAATGATTAGATTAGTTTCAGAATCTAATTTAGTTAAAAGCCTATGTTTAGGGGTCAATCAACCATGTGTCAATTACCTAATTCACTATGTTTCCATAAGAACTAGTGTAAAATTCACTCATTAAGATCTATTCTCAACTAAATACTATGCATGACTAAGAGGTATATTTCTATCCCATTAGCGAATTAACTTATCTCGCAATTAGAATGAAATCAAACATGCATCAACCATACCTATGATCTCAAATCCAAATTCCTATGTCTAGATTCATTAGATTTTAACAAATCACTTAAAAGCTGATCAAACAATCAAGAGCATTAAGGTCTATATGATTGAACAAAACCAAATCATGTACATAAACTCAAAGGATTACAAAGTTATTCAATATCTATAGGAGGATCCAAAGAAATTCTTACACGCAACTTAGCTAGCTATGAAACACGAAAATACAAGCATATTCATCATGTTCATGAAACAATAAGAGAAAGATGAAAGGAAAGAAGGAAAGCTCAATAGATGTAGTCTTGTATGCTTAAATCATCCTCCATGTAGAAGATGGCCTCCAACCTTGGCTTCCCTAACTTTCTCTAGGTCTTAAACACCAAAACCTAGCAGTTGTGTTCTAAAAATGATAAAAATCCACTTCTGAAATATGATAAAACATTATTTATAGGTCTAGAAAATAGAGTTACACCGTGACATTAACAAGCCTACACGACGGCACGTATACAAATTAGGTCACCATGTCGTGGTATTCATTCCCTTACTTCGCGGCGTGCAAACTTCGTGTCTCTCTGTCTGAAGCAAAGGATACACCACACCGTGACATTAACATACCTACGCCGCGGTGTGAGTGGTTGAACTTCACACTTGACTTTCTCTTGGGCTTCCTCTTCCAATGTTGATCCAAATATTCCAAGTTTTAACTTGTTAGAGCCCTTCCTGCAATAAAGAAATCACCAATTTAATACAAGTTGCAAATGTACTTGATGTATCAAAGATTTGTAAATATTTCCTCAAAATCATAATGGAAGACATCAAGATTGAATTAAATGAATATAATGCTAAAGTCTTCCATTCATGCACAAAAACAAGGACTAAGAAATTAATATCACACAAATATAAAGCACAAATAACTATATGAAGTGGAGTTATCACACTCCCAAACCTAGCTTTTTGCTAGTTCTCGAGCAAAACAAAGTACACTTACATTGATCAACTTTTCATAACCTACATTCAATAACTTTTTTACATTCCACTTTCACTTAAGCCAAACTAATGTATGATGATTGCATAAAACATCAAAGAATGCACATGTTTCACAATCAGTTTCACACAAACAAAATCCTTATCATGCTAACATTCATAGTTTCATTTTATATGAGATATATTTCTCACAATCATGCAAACAAAACTTCTTCTATTCAATTTGAACTCACCCGGATAAGTTTATGAGCATACACATGAATATAAATCAAAGAATCCATAAGGGTGATGAAAAACATATATCAAGCTTCAAAGAGGACCTATGAATATGATCAGATAAAGGTAAGCTTTTTAAGGTTCAAACGATCCAAACAATACCCTAATCATTTCCTCAATCATGTACAATCTAGGATTGTGCCTTAAGAGAGTTGAGAAACAATTTCAAGGATACTTGAAATTTTCATATACACAATCCATAAACTTTCTTTAGACAAGAATTCTATTGTTTTACAAAGTTAAACAAGAATGCGAGTGAGAAACGCATTGTGTATATATAAAAAAAACTAGACTGCTTAAGCATGCTTCAAAGATTGCATATGGATTCATATAAATATAAAGGTCAATTTGCATCCATATCTATCATTGGACAATCATTTCACACTAGTTATTGGCAACATGATTTGGTTTAAAATTTTCCAATATTATCAATCACGCTTTCAACCATTTTAACTCATATTGTGAAAGGGAACGACAATTATATCTTGAATGAGATTTTCATGAAATTTTCAACAATATGTACGTTCCTATAGATATCAAAACATACATAATTGCAAACATAGATAGTTGTACTAAAACACATAAATATAACACAAAAAATAAGCAGTACTAATATATAATCACAATAATACTACCACATAAATGTACATCAAAATAAACAGTCTCAGACACCCCCCAAACCTGAGGGAAACAATGTCCTCAATGAACAAAAGAAAACATATAGTAATATATGAAAGAAAATACAACGAAAGAAAATGCCCTGAATGCCCTGAGGGCTAGATGCCTGCCTCATCACTATCTGTGGCCTCATCATATGCCTCATCCTCTAAAATAGGCTGAGCATCATCCTCTGCATCTCCATGTGCATGTACAACCTGTGGATACTGCGGTAGCTGGGGAAGGACAACAACAACCTCTGGTGGGAAGTCTAAGATAGGAAAGTCCTCCATCGGAAACTGTAGGAGCTTGGTCATCCACCGCTGGGTCTGAATAGTGTAAGTCAGCATAGCTATCATATGTGCCACTTGGGCCTCCATGTGTGCACGCCATGCTACGTCATCTGCTGGTGTTGCCTGAGGCTCTACAAGAGCCTGCCTCTGTCTAACTGGTACAGGGGCTGGTGCTGCTGGAGCTGTTCACACCCTCTTAATGAAATAATCATTGAGAGGTTATTTCATTTTAGTAGTCTCCTCATGTGGCCCCACCTGAACTGACTGCCTCTGGCACAGTAGATGGATGAGTGATGGGAAGAAAAGACTCCTGCATTCCCTCGCCGCTCTTTGGATCTGAGCATAGATAATGTAGGCAACATCGATGGCGCAGTGCTCAAGGATAGAGTAAATCAAAATCGCTCGGTCTCGAGTCATCTCTGATAAGTTTGTTGTTGGCAGGACATAGGTACATATGAAGTGGTACCAGACCTTAGCCTCTGGTGTCAAACAAGACCGGGGGAAGAATCAAGCTCTGTTGGTCTGCACACTCAAAGTCCATAGCACAGGCTATGTCGTAACTATGTATATCCTAGCAGTGACCATGTTAAGGTCAATGCCCTCCTCCGACTCCCATTGGAGGAAGTGAGTATACTCGCATACAATCGGGGGAGGTGGCAAACTCAAAGCTGCTTTGATGACAGCAAGGGACTAAGAGACCTGGCGTCCGCGCACAACAATGGTAGTAGTATCTGGGTTGTTCACGTCGATGTTCGCATAAAACTCGCGAACCAAAGGAACCGCCGCCACCTCAGGGTGTTTGACAAAAGTTATCCAGCGAAGCTAGCGAATGGTCTGCTCAATATCCTGAGGGATGACCTCCCGGAAAGAAAATTCTTATTCTGCCATCACTAGTTTGGAAACTAGTGTTGAATATCTCTGGGTAGCCACTGCAGAAATAAACCTCCTCTCGTCAAACGCAAGAGGGGGAGATAGCTCCCTATTACGCTGGCTGGAGGAACCTCGCTGTCTTTTAGGACCCATGATAGATCTGAAAAAGAATTTCAAATAGTCAGAATTGAATAATCAAATGTATAAGACATATTAAAACAGTCAATTCTGGAAATATACTGGGTCACACATCGCAGCATTTACACATACGTCGTGACATTCAACAATATTCATGCTCACACCGCGACATTCAACTTAATTAAAACTCACCCCGTAGCATTCAATAGCAACACCGCAACATTAAAGCAAAGTCAAACACACGCTATGACATTTACACTTGTGCCGTGGCACACGTACGAGCAGAACGCAGAAATTATAGGTACATTCAAAGTCAGGCCTACATCATGCACTCCAGGCAGAAAACTTAAACATAAACTAGCCTAAAACATAAAAGCACCTAACCTATTACACAAATCCTTAACAAAAAACAAGAAAATACAAACATAGAAAATTACAAAGCTAAATAAAATGAGAAAATAATTAACATAATTAAAATAAGGTGAAACTTACTTTGAATGGAGTGGAGTAGTGCTGGAAGGGGGTTTACGGGGTGAGAGAGCAAGAAAAACAAAGGGAAATACAAAGAATGAGAGAAAAGGTAACAAAGTAACACGAAATGCCACAGCACTTAACCTAATTTGCCATGGAGCACCGCGACGTGAACTTACCTGTGCCGCAGCGTGCATTAAATTCCCTCCTAAATTAATTATTTTAAATAATTACTATTTATTTATTCATTATTTTTCTTTTATGAATGTTGTGACATGTACATATGGTATGTCGCGGTGCTAAACTCCCTGACGTTTGGCCTAGTAAGGACTCATGCCATGGCATTGAAATTTATGTGCCGCGGTGTCATGCTCTCTGCCTTATAACCCTGAGAATCCAGAGGCAAACACACCAGGCGTGACAACATGCACGTCGCGACGTACGTGCAAAACAGGGCTTCCGCGGCTTAAACCTTTGTGCGCTGCAGCGTACCATATGTACACACCACAACGTGAGACATCATCATGCAAAATTCTACAGCAAAATCAGTTTTGTTGCCGCATCTGCTCTAAAATAGTCCTCAACACCTGTAAAACAAGTCTACAAGGTTAAATTACATAATGTAATACAAAAATATACTAAAGCCAAAAATTCAAGGTATTGACATATTTAAGACATAAAACTAAAGAACTTGGGTTCTCTCCCAAGAAGGGCCTGATTTATAGTCCTGGCAAGACTTTATCAGCAGTTCCATTTGCATTTGCTAATAGGAGGAGGATCTTCCTTTGTTTCATCAAGATATGCATGGTGCATATATAATGGCAAGGATTTAAGCTCCATGTTTGGAACTTTCTCAATGGGTGGGTTGCATAACTTAACCACCATGCTTGCATTCAGCTGCTCCAACTCCTCATTTTCCTTATCACTTGCTGAGATCACCTGACCTTCACTAGGAGCAAATGAGACACTTACACCAATTGCCATGGATGGCATCCCATCAATTATAGTCACCTTGGAACATTCTTCTTGATCTTGATGACTCTTTATAGCCATGAAAATTTTGAAACTGACCTCTTGATCTTGCACCCCTATGGTGAGTTCTCCTTTCTCTACATCAATAAGGGTTCTTCCAGTTACTAAGAATGGTCAGCCTAAAATCAAAGGGACCTTGCTATCTTCCTCCATATCAAGTATGAAAAAATCTGCAGCGAAGATGAACTTGTCCACTTTAACCAGAACATCCTCAATAACCCCCTTTAGGTATGTATAGGAACGATCAGCTAGTTGGAGGGTCACTTATGCGGGCTTGCATTTCCCCAAGCCTAGCCTCTGAAAAATAGATAGGAGCATGAGATTAATGCTTCCTCTCATGTCACATAAAGCTTGTTCAAAAAATTGATCTCCTCTAGCACACGGGATTATGAAACTTCCGAGATCCTTCAGTTTTGAAAGAAGCTTTTGTTGCATAATAGCACTGCATTCCTCTGTAAGAGCAATAGTCTCAAACTCACCAAGCTTTCTTTTCTTTGACAAGAATTCTTTTATAAACTTCACATAGCTTGGCATTTGCTCCAAAGCTTCCACAAATGGGATGTTAATATACAGCTTCCTGAACACTTCTAAAAACTTCTGAAATTGGTGTTCAAGCTTGTTCTTTACTTGTTGGTTAGGGAAGGGTAGATGGTGTATATAATGTTTGGCCTCTTTTGTCTTGTCCACTACCTTCTCCTTAGCAATTTCGTGATTCATCCCAACCTTCTTGCTCATTGCCTCTTTTTCTTGGGTAATTTCAGTTTCTTCCTTTAGCAGCCTTGTTTTTGGATTCCTGTCTATGGTTGTACCACTCCTCAATATTATTGCATTGCAGTGCTCATTAGAGGCACCCTTGGAATTAGTGACTATATCACTTGGCAAGGTTCCTAAGGGCATATTATTGATAACTTTTGCTAACTACTCTACTTAGGTCTCCAATGTCCTCACTGACGCTGATTGGCTTTGAAACATTACATCATGCTTGGCCAATTAGGCATCAGTTTTTGTCATATAGGAGTCAGTCTTAACCATCATCTGCATAAACATATCTTCTAAAGAGAGTTTCTTATCTTGCATTAGTTACTTTGACAGGGAGGGGAATCCTGGACGATTATAAGTCTGCTCATTCACAGATGCTAAGGAGGAAGCTCCTTAGTTGTCTCCAAGAAATGTTAGGATTGTTCCTCCATCCTTGGTTGTACTGGTTCGAGTATGGGTTATTCTATTGAGGGCGATAGTTGCCAACATAATGTACACTTTCTGACATAGAAGGGCAACTATCACTTGCATAGTTGTCACCACACTTGTCACACAACACAAATGGGCTTTGGTGAGGGTTTTGTCCTATACTATCTAGCTTGCTTGCTATTGCTACCACTTGGGCTAACAACGATGTTATTACATCCACTTTATGCACTCCAGCTACCTTCTGTGGAGTGTTTCTAGCTGAGGGTCATTGGTAGTTATTAGCTGCCAATTCCTCCAACAATTGAAAGACATCATCAAATGATTTGCTCAATAAAGAGCCTTTAGCTATTGCATCCAATATTAGATGGTGGTGTGGTAGCAAACCCTTGTGAAAGGAGTAGATTTGGTGCCACGTTGGTATCTCCTGATATGGGCACCTTCTAAGCAGATCCTTGTACTTGTCCCATGCTTCATACAAGGACTCAGATTCAGTCTGGGTGAATGAAGTAATATCATTCACCATCTCAGCTATCTTGGCCGGTGGAAAATATTTGCTGAGAAATTTACCATATATATCGGTCCAAGTACTTATTGATCCCACGGGCAGAAATTACAACCAGCTCTTGGATCTGTCTCTGAGAGAAAAAAGGAAGAGCCTCAGACAAATAGTATCCTCAGAAACACCATTATACTTGAAAGTGTCACAGATCTCTAGAAAATTTAACAAATGAGTATTGGGATCTTCACTCGGTAAACTGCTAAATTGTACAGAAGTTTGAATCATTTGGATAATGGACGATTTGATTTCAAAATTGTTGGCACAGATAGGCAGTCGTCTTATACTTGATTGCAAGTTCTCCATTTGGGGAGTTGCAAACTCCCTCAGAGGCCTCGAATGATTGTGATCACACGCTATCTTTATACCTTAGTCACAAAATAAAATGAAAACTTAAGTTAATATAAACAAAAACAAACTTAAACTAAAAATAAACCCGTTGTTAATATCAGCAATACATAAATAAACTACCCTTCCCCGGCAACGACGCCAAAAACTTGTTTGTCCCTTTGTAGGCCGCAAGTGCACTGGTAAAACAAGTAATACAGTTAAGAGTAGGATATTGCTCCCATGAGGAATATGGATATTTCTAATGCAAATTATTAACCAATAGCTTAGTTAATTCTATTCAAGAACATTTAAAATTGGGAAAAGAATGCAATTGAATTAAAATACTTTAATGCAGTAAATTAGGAATTAAAGTGAATGATTAGAATATAGGGAAACCTTTTTCACCTCCTACTTGAATTGATAACATGAAATCTTTATAAGTAATATAAATGAAATGATTAGGTTAGCTTAAGAATCTAACATAGTTAAAAGCCTATGTCTGGGGATTAATCAACCATGTTTCAACTTGATTAGAGCTCTTTTTATAATAGAGAAATCACCAATTTAATACAAATTGCAAATGTACTTGATTTATCAAATATTTGGAAATATTTCTTCAAAATCACAATGGAAGACATCAATATTGAATTAAATGAATATAATGTTAAAGTCTTCTATTCATGCAAAAAAACAAGGACTAAGAAATCAATATCGCACAAATATAAGGCACAAATAACTACATGATGTGGAGTTATCAATAATTTGAAGCCTTAAACAAGTGTGTGGAGATGTATTTGAGGTGTTTTTGCTATGATAATACTGAGTATTGGACTAAACATTTAGCTTGGGCAGAACATTAGTACAACACATCTTATCATACTAGTTTGAGGATGACACCCTTCTTGGCAGTATATGGGAGAGAGCCACCCAAACTCTTGTGCAATACACCAACGCACTCAGACCCTTTGGACATACATGAGACTCTACGAGCACAAGATGCCTTCTTAGCTAGATTACATTCCAACCTCTTGAAGGCTCAAGAAAGAATTAAGAAGTTTGCAAATCAATGAAGAACAGAAGCAGGATTCTTGGTGATTTAGGCTATGTTAAATTGCAACCATATAGGCAAAACTCCTTAGCACTGAGGACTAACCAGAAACTAGGCATATGTTATTTTGGCCCATTTCGATTGTTAAACGAATTGGTACTGTAGCCTATCAGCTCCTACTGCACCCACATGCCAAGATACACCTAGTGTCTCACATTTCTGTACTTAAAAAATATGTTGGTTAACCCCCAGGATTAGTATATTCCCCTACCCTTATTAACTGATGAAGAAAGGACCTTTCTTACAACCCCTACATGTGTTGTCTAACAAAACAGTTCTGCAACATGGAACCTGGGTACCACTAGCACTCATATCTTGCTTAGATTCATCTAAAGCATCTTAAGAGGACTTTCATTACATACAACAATAATTTCCAGACTTTGACCTTGAGGGCAAGGTCAATGCTAATGGGGGAGGAGTTGTAACAAATGGGGATAACACATAGAACGCTGACTCATGCCAAGTGGATATTGAGAGCCATGTCAGAATTGATGATGTTAGGAAGGCGGTTATAACCAAAGAAGGACTCCACACGAGAGTGGGAAGTAAGGTTGGTGCTGTGAGGAGAGACATGCGGGAAAGAAGGCCCAATAGTAGATTGAAGGATTTCGTGAATTGATAGAGAGGGAACTATATAGGAAAAAAGGGAATAAAAGGAAAAAAATGTGTGAATTGTATCTCCATCTCTGGATTCTTCTTCTCATTTTCTTGAACATTTCTTAGTTTCTTATTTATGCATTTTCTTCCTTATCTTCCTTGTAATTGAATGACTTCTCTGTATACTTGGTCACTGGTTATTTGGAACCAATAATACATCCTTTGAGGAATTTTCAGATCTATAGTTGTAATTATTACTTGTTGTTTCCAGTTCTAGTTCTCTGATTACTGCCCATTACATATTGTTCCACCTGATTTTATGAAGGACCATGGCTTTTATGTCTCTAACCAGTGAAACATTAACTAAATGGCTTATATTTCTCCAACCTAGTAAAACATTAATAGAATGGTTCCTTTACAGTACTGCTTTGACCTGAGCTTTATAAAATGGAGAAAAAACGTATTTTATTTTATAAAAAACATATGTGACATTAATTTGGTTAGGGCTGCACACGGGTCAGGTTCAAGGGAAAAAAATCATACCAATCAATTAAGTTTGGGTTGGGTTGTTCAGATAACCCAAACCGAACCAACCCAACCTATAGACAGGTTGGATTGGGTTGGGTCATCGGGTTGTTCAGTTTAACCCTTGGATTATTACTCAATAGAACGGGTCCATTTGATCCAGACAAAAGTATGGATCGGGTCAGATTGGGTTTATAAAAAAACCCATTGGGTTCCGGGTCTTCATCTGACCTTGTTTACAAAGGAAAAAACCTAATTGATATCTAAGTTCTCAATCATCTAGTAGTAGCATGAACGCAGAACCAGAGATGGAATTAAAGATGGAATCAGAAGAAAACACCATCGCCGTCGTTGGAGCCTTCGCTGGAGCCAGCGGCGCCAACACCAAAAGTGGCAACGAGGTGTTTCTTGGGATAGATGAAGAGCGAAGAAAACATCTCTGCCAAGAACAACAACGATAACCATCGCCAAAACAACACTGCCACAACAACACCACCACTAAAACAACACCGCCTTGGCCCTCTAATGCCTCATATCAATCTATGACTGATGCGCCAGAGAGACAGAGATGCCATTGCGAGCGTCGAGTGATTGGCTACAACCTGCAAGTGACGCCACCAACGATGTTGTTGCTTGCGAGATTGTGCGAGTGATGTCGGTAGGATCATACAAGTGACACTGGCAAGATCCAAGAGCAGATTTGTAGATTCATCCTTTATATGTAACATCCCAAAATTTATATCACAATATCTTACAAACATAAGGATAATCAATTCTAACTATGTCACTTTTAATCCTTAAACCACAATTCTAATCCATAAAAATCATACAAACTTTTATAGAGAGCCACGATAAACTAAATGTTATATATACATCATTGTCTTAGGAGACATATTGTAATACATAAGCTTTTACACACTGATTCGAGTATAAAGAACACGAGCTTTATCTCAAAAAGCATAATAACTACACTATACTAGTCTTCATATAACTTCTTCATCCTTTTAGAAGAACTTGCACCTGAATTTATAAGGTAACACAATCGGGGTGAGAAATCATATCTCAGTAGAAGTATTCCAAAACTAGTAGTTTATACAATCATAAAAATTACACAACTATTAAGTTAACACTTCAGTCACAGAAGCACAATAATACTCCCATATCAGAAGTACGCAACCGCCTATACAATTGCATGTCTTGATTTTGAATGAATAACGACAACCGCCCATACAATTGCCATGCTATGCCAAATTATGTCTAGTGTGTATACCTATGCAATATCTTAAGTATGAAATGGATAATGTATGATACCAAGTCCATGGTAATGCCATGAATGCATGAGTCCTAAACAAAGCAATGGAAGTCACATCCATAACCTTGGACAAGTACTGGAAGTCCATCTAGAAAACAACATTCCGAGTAGTGAAATCCATCAACTACATGGTCTTTAGAAACGAAGAACAAGTCCATCCTCGAAACCATAAGGAAATTCATCCTTAACAACACAACAAACATAAAGAGTAAGCCATTCACCTCAACTATGTTTCACAATTATATCATGCAAAACAATTACTAATTAATTCACATAATTAGCCCCACAATTGATTTATATGCACATCAAGTTCATTTTACAACCCATTTCACAATATACATGTGTATATTCATGCCTAATTACCTCACATAAATAGCATTACAAATCACTTTGATTTATCACATTCTCACTTCATTAAATACCCTTATTAAAGTCTCATTACACTTATAAAGACATACATGAAAGGTCTCAACACTTGGAAACTTCTAAGAATATCAAAAACACATTTTTGAAGGTTCTGGAGCTCACGCCACAGCACAAAACTAGACACGTTGCAGCACCCCGCTCTCAGGTGCAACTGCTGGGCAGAAAATTGTCCCACGCCGCAACATACCATGATCCACGCCGCGGCATGCTCACGCCTCGGACTACGCCAGGCGTGAGCCTGCGATAACAACTTCTGCAGAATTCTACAGATATATATTACTATTCCATTAGAACAAAACCCTCCTCCAATCACTCAAAACTCAATTCTAAGTGATATCCAACATCAAATAAGATCCATTAACACATTTAAACTCTTAAACCACTTTAATTTCACTCAATCATACCACTTTATGAATCAAAATCCACACTTAACCTAAACCCCCAAATATGACCTAAATGGCAATTAAGGCATCCAAATGATGTAAAATTCATTCTAATACATCCACAAATCAGTTTCTTACTCAACCAAACTATCCTCATCAAGGTTCAACTCAAGAATCACAAAATCACTCTTCAAACCTCTATTTTCTCATCAAGCCCCTCAGGAACAAAAATGAAGGAAATGATAAACAAGCTATCCAAACAAAACTTTCCCCCTACCTCAAAAATTAGAAATTGAAGTCACTTAACAACTCCAATCTTTCCTTTTCTTCCTCCTCTCCTCGGTGGCTTGGTTCTCCTCCCTTTTCCCTTTTTCCTGCTTGCAGTCGTGTGAAGAGATGAGAAAAAGAGAAAATAATATAAAGCAAACCAAAGAGGCCAGCCAAAAGGCTCTCAGTCGTGGGAAATATCTTTCTTAGATATTTTGCAGTGTTAACTTTATCTGCTAAGAACACATAGATTTCTCCAAATCTAGATTTCTAACTTCCAACAACCTTAAAATAAATCATAAGATTCATAAAAAATCTTGTTTCATCATTTTCACATTTTTTTATATCTACTGGTAGTCAATCCGATATTAAAATACACAACTAGTATGCTTAAAAATACTAAACTAACTCTGATTAACCTCAAATTTTAACTGTAACACAATTTACACATTTGTAACCTAGAAATAAAAAATTCACATTTATTTCCATTAACTAAGCAGTTTAAGCCATTTCCTGAGCTAAAAAAAGTTATTTTTCACACATAGCGTTGTAGCAAAATGCCTAAACGTGCTTAGAATGTCACAAAACTTAACAGACATGATAATCAAGTATTAAGCTACTTTCGTAATCATATACAAGTCTATCATATTTTCACGGGTGTTACATCATACTTTGTCAATGTTTGCATTTGAGAATCTTTTTGTATTTCTGAGAAATGTTTGTTTCAGAGTTTGAGAAATCTCCGAGAAAAGTTTATACTGCAGATCGTGTCTTCATCTTGTTGGTTTTTTCCCCTAAAGATTCAAACTTTTAGGTTCTGTAATGCTTAATTTTATTTCCTAGATACAGAGGTTCTTTCTCCATCTCTTTCACCTTATAGATCCCCACCCACAACAACAATAAATGAGAGAAATAACATGTTGAGGTATTCTGGTGAGAAAGAGAGAAAGGGTTGTGTGTTTAGTAAACGTCGCGTCGTGGACTCATGGCTGTGTGAGCAAAGGACCAGAGGTGGTGGCTGTCATGATCTCGTCGCCGCCAGTGGTGACTGGGCCAAGATGAGAAGAGGAATTTTGGTGAGAAAGGGCTGGGATTGAGAGCGTTGGCGAGAGGGTTAGGGGTAGGGTTTCTAATTTGGGATTTTGTAGAAAGAACTCAAAGATAGAAGGAAGAGAAATGTTTGAGAAATAAGGAGGATGGCTCGGGTAAGAAAGAAGAAACGAAGGATATTAGTTAGAGTATCCCAGAACAACGTCGTTTAATCGGGTCGGGTCACCCAAACCAATAAATGGTCAGGGGTTGTACCCAAACGGATTCGATGACCCGAACTAACCCGAATATTTTATATTGGGTTAGGTCAGGTTGATTGAGTTCTCAGGTCATTAGGTCGAGTTGTACAATCCTAAATTTGGTAATCAATGAAAGTCGACATTAATTTGTTGTCAATTTAATTCCTCAATTATGAAAATAACATTAATTTAATTTTTCAATTAAAAGTTTTATCAACGATATTCGTATTTTTTTTACACTAATTGATGTCAACGTTTTAGGGTACTAAGTTACTTGTAACTTTAGGTTTAAATGAGTGTTTACTTTAAATTGAATTTTGTGGAGTAGCAATAATGCAATATCCTTGGTGTTCGGCTCTATTGACTTTTGGGAAAGAAATGCAATGAAGTGAAAAAAATCAGCACACATTTTGTTCCTTCCTTGTATATCTCTTCCATTATTACAAACATTTTTTTTATTAGGTTTGTCCATTATTGCAAACAATATTTTTTTTTGGACAGCGCAAACAATATCTATCTCACACACATGCTTTGAAATAGACTGAGCCAGCAAATTATTTGCACAAGGCCCCAAGTCAAATCTGGCCCAGACCGAATGGCATTGACCTCTCACGAAAACGACGCCATTTAGATCTTCACCTTGACACCTTCCTCGTAGCAACAAAGACTCAAAGAGAGCACTTTATTCTCGTTATCCCTCCTCTAAACCCCGCCGCAACGACGAAAGATGCATCGCACACAATGAAGACACAGAAACTCCCTGCCTTGGCATTCTCACGTGCGCTATCACGTGCCCTGAGCTCCGCCACCACCACCACCACCACCGCCACCGCCACAACCGCCGCATCGCAATCTGTATCACCGTTCCCCCTGAAGACCGTGACCACCGCCAACTTCGAAGCCTCGCTAGCGGAGCTCCGTCACCATGTGCGAGCCTCGGACTTCGTGGCCATCGACCTGGAGATGACCGGCGTCACCAGCGCCCCGTGGCGCGAGTCCTTCGAGTTCGACCGCTTCGATGTCCGGTACCTCAAGGTCAGGGACTCCGCTCACAAGTTCGCTGTCGTCCAGTTCGGCGTCTGCCCCTTCCGTTGGGATCCCTCCAACCACTCCTTCGTCGCTTATCCGTCTGTTTCTTTCTCCCTCACTGTTTTCCTTTTCTTCCTTTCCGCCTTTCTGTTTGGTTTCCGAGAAAATTAAATCAGAAGAGAAAAAAAAAAAGATTAGGAATTTGATGGAAAATTGGATGATGAGGTGGGGATTATGATATTAGTTGTGTAATAGAGCTTAGTGTGTTGAGAAGATTGGGGGAAAGTGAACCTCGAATGTATGTTAAATTAGATATATTGCCAAGTTCAAGAGTGTATGTTTGTAATTGGAGTGAATGTTATCAGTGTTAGCCAAATCAAGTTTTATGGAAAGTTAAATGGTGTCCTTAAGCAATTTTAATAGTAGATAGTGTTCTGAACCTGATGGGAAATTGGATGATGAGGTGGGGATTATGATTCTAGTTGTGTAATTGGGCTTATTGTGTTGAGAAAATTGGGGGGGGGGGGGGGAGTGAACTTAGATTGGGGGTTAGTCAGATATATTTAGTCAACTTTCGACAGTGTATTTTTTTAATTGCAATGTTTGTTATTAGTGTTGGGCCAAATCAAATTTTATGGAAGATTAAATGGTGTCCTTGACACTAGAGAAATTTAAATGGTAGATACTGTTCTGAACCATCCAAGAAAATGTGGAAATTTTTTCCATTAAATGGAAGTGATAAGTGACAACATTGTAATTTTGTACCAGTTTGATAATGCAACAACATGGTTTTGAAGTTATCATATAAGGTCTTTTTTATTGAGATTAATAAAGTGAAAAACATAACTTGATTCATTCAAAAGCTAGTTTGAATGGAGTTTCTAAATACATTCGTATTATATTTCAACTTCCAAGTAATAGAAAAGAGCTTTTTTTTTAAGTTATTGATATTATTTGCTGTTTTGGTAATGGAAAATGTTAATCTCACCACACTTTTTCTCTTACCACACTTTTTACCACTTTTTTTTTTTATAGTTGTGGTTAAGTGAGAGAAAGTGATGAGGAAAAAATGATGTAATCAATAGTATGGGAAATAGTGTAAAAAGTGATGTGAGAGAAAAGTGTGGTGAGAAAATCGGGGTTGGTTGGTAATTGATATGGAATTATGAGCATGCAAATACTGTTTACCAGGACTTATGTAGTTTTCTTTTTCTTTTTTTATTTATTATTTTTTTACTATTGCTGCTGGACATGGTTTCATTTTACACTTCTTTTTCTTTATTTTCTTTGTTCATGTGATGAATGATGCTGCTGCTGTTCTGATTTAGAAAATTGCTCATTGACAGGTACAATTTCTATGTTTTTCCACGTCAGGAGCTTGCGGGTTTGGGTCCATGTTATGAATTTCTCTGCCAGACTACTTCAATGGATTTCTTGGCTAAATACCAGTTTGATTTTAATGCATGCATACATGAAGGTTGCTTACTTTTCCTTTTATTTCCTGCCATTGCCTTTGGTATTAAGCTAATTAAATTAGCTAATTAATAGAAGAAAGGAGTTTGTGCACCAATATCTGCCATAAAAGATCCCAGCCATAGTAGGTGAGATTGGCTTGTATGCTTTATTTCTTTAAATGGACTAAGATGTGGATGCTTCACTCCAGGGTATATAACTTAGATGCTTGGGTGGTTCAATGGAAAACGGGTAAAAACGAAGGGATCTATATACATCATTTTCAAGGTTATATGCAAACTAGAAGGGATCCATATACAGGAATTTTAGGGTTATAGGAAATTAGGAAATTTTTGGGACATTAAAGGGGTGTTTGGCAACTTTAAAATAACTATGTATCTACATATATACAGTATGACTGGTTTTTAGATGTAGGGTATTTGATTATCACTTAAATTTTAA
The DNA here is from genome assembly GCA_029884605.1 of Ormosia emarginata. NCBI lineage: Eukaryota > Viridiplantae > Streptophyta > Magnoliopsida > Fabales > Fabaceae > Ormosia > Ormosia emarginata. The sequence continues at coordinate 16,689,800 of JAQQTP010000047.1, read as the reverse complement.
AAAACTGGTTCCTAATTGAACTAAATTTGAGATAAAACTGGTTCTTAAAAGGTCCAACTCAAAGTTGATTTTTTTTTTTTTAGTCCAAGATTTCCTACTCTCTCTCTTCATTTTAATTCTCCCTTTCTCTCTCCTTTATCTAAATTCAAGGACGGTTATTGGATAAAATAAAGTTGTAGGGATCACTCATTCATCCAAGAGTCAATAAGCATGCCAACTTTTTTTAATTTAGATAATTACAAGCTTTCACATTTATGTAAAGAAATTCAATATTAGAATTAGTTTTGAAGTAGTTTTAAACTAAATTAAGCTCAATTTTAAACTGATTTGTTTTTATATTGACTTTTGTAACTAGTTTCATCTTGTACCATTTTAAACTAGTTTTGAAAGTTGCCAGACCCCCAAAGGTGCTTGTTGAAGAATTATGAATTTAGGATTAGAGAGAAGGAAAAGAGGGAAAATGGCTAAAACTGAAACATTGAATATATTGTTGATAAGATGATATGTAATACAATTCCATAACCTAGTACTCCTATTTATACTAATACTTAGGTGTATAAGCCCAAGCCCATTAACCATAAAACTAAACCTAATTAAATAAGAAAACAAATCATGAAAGATACTAAAAGATATTCTTAATATTCTCTAACACTGCCCCTCAAGCTAAAGTTTGTTACAAGTAGCAAACCCATAAATATAAAACAAATAACAGAACCTTATCTTTATCCGAAAGTGAGAACAGAAACTTGGCATAGGGACGTTGAACCATTCAAATACGACATAAGGAAGAAGAGAGATGCTAAACCATCCAAGCGTCCAAGAAGGAAGAAGAAGAGAAACTGGGAAACTATTGCTCCCAAATCGACAACACCATTGCTACTGGGAATCTAAGGCAGCTCCGCCTTGCTGATAGCCCTTTCCACCTAGCGTCTCCATCTAGCTGGAAACCCTTTCCTCTAACATCTCTGGCATAGCTCCATCTCGTTGGTTGCTCTTTGCCTCCAATCGGGCTACCCTTTCCTCCAAGCTCAAGGTGTACCAAGAAAATCCACAAGAAGAACAGAGAAACACAAGATAGAACAACAACTTCAGCCTACCTCCTTCAAAGATATCAAATCAACATATCCATAACCCAGCCACTAAGCCTCCATCATAGCAACAAACCGGAGTCCAAACTTATGAATCACAAGATAAACCACAAAATCATCTCTAGCCTGGTCGCACTTATTCATCCTCAAACAAACCCAAAAAATACGCAAACATGACGAAAAACAGAGTCTGATACAGAATAGAAGAAAACAAATCCGAAACAGAGTCGCTGGAAAGCTCACCAGAGCTAACCACTGGCGACTTGATCTGTGCGAGAAACGAGAGCACCCAACCACGAACAAAAGCCCAACAGAAGACTCACACAACCAGCAATAGTCCAAAACGGGTCAGATCGCACCAAACAGGGGCTATAACCACCGCATTGGAGAAGTTACCGGACCTTCGGTCACCGACCAACCTCCCTTACCACCATTCGCACCTGTCTGTGCCGAAAACCTGAACCATTGGCCACCCACAGCCTCTGGGTCTCGTGCACCCATGCTCAATCACTGAACCACCTCGACGTAGCACCTGATAACCCACCGTCCTCAGATCTGGACAGAAAACTGCCAGTGACCTCAGAATCGGTTGGAAGACACCCAAGATGCCATTGACCAAGTACCCCGTGTGCACCCAAGCCAGAACTCAAAAGCCACTACCTTACTCCACTCCACAGCAACATCGAAACGCGGACCTAGTACCACCGCCCCACTCGCTGGACCTTCTCCTCTGGCTGACCGTGACCGGCCACTCACCGGCGATCACACACCGATCACCTGAAGCAGCAGCAGTGGGCTGCGCAAGCCTTCATATGTGACCTAGGTCACATTAGTGTTATGCCTCCCTTTTGTTTTCCTTCAAAACACTAATCTGTCTTTTCTTTTATTTTCAAAACAAAAAAAGTATTCAAAAATTACTTGAGAAAAACAAAAAGGGGGATATACATGAGTTCCATATTTTGGGAACTCAAATAGCGGAAGCAATCATGGACAGGTCACAGCGGATGGTACCGCTCTGATACCATTGAAGAATTATAGATTTAGGGTTAGAGAGAAGGAAAAGAGGGAAAATGGCTAAAACTGAAACACTGAATATATTGTTGATAACATGATATATAATACAATTCCATAATCTAGTACTCCTATTTATACTAAAGTGTATAGGCCTAAGCCCAGTAACCATACGACTAAACCTAATTAAATAAGAAAACAAATCATGAAAGGCACTAAAAGGTATTCGTAATATTCTCTAACAGTGCTGAAAGCCTATGATCTTTAACTACTAACTATAGTTTTCAATCTCTGGGGGTATTTTGGTATTGGTTGATCTTCCAACAAAGTCTGTCATTGACTAAAAGGATAGGCATAGGTCTGTATGTTTAATTCCATCATAACTTCTATATGCTTTCTGTAGTTTTAGAATTTGCATCCTTGGATAATTTCAGGAATATCTTATATATCCAGAGAACAAGAAAGGGAAGCAATAAGGAGTTTGAATTCTACATGTGATAGTGAGTGGTCAGACATTTGTAAATTAAAAAATGTTAGAGACATGCCATTGGTCAGCATGGCAGACATTTTGTTCAGTGAACGAATGAAAAACAAATTCAGTGAATGGCGTGATGGGTTATTACAGGAGCAAAATCGAGGAGACCAAAGTCAAGGAATTTCAAAAGACTCAAAACAACAATTTCAAGTGATTTTCTTTAAGATGCATCCAGCTCTTAGACTTAATGGATTCACCTTTCATCAGCTTAAATTGATTCAGTTGGTAATGTTGTTATATCTTGACCCCTCAGTTGACATGTTCATATTTTATCTCTCATGTATTGCTATTTTGATTGTGTCATCTATCAAAGTCCTTTGTTAAAGACATTGTAGTATTGTAAATGTATTATGTTTGTACAATGGCTTAATTTTGATGATTATTAGTTGAAAATATTTCAGGTCATCATAAAGCACTTCAAAGATCTTGCTTATGTCAGTGTGAACAGTGAGGCTTCTGGTTTACAACAAATAGTTGTATACACAGACTCGAAGGATGAACTGAACTTACTTCTGGTAATAGATATTATTGAGGGCATTTTGATTAGTTGAGAAGCTACTTAAATCTTGATATTATTTTTTTCCCTTTTAAATTGTGATGTGTGTTCTTCATTGCCAATGATTTTTGGAATCTAATTGCTCCTTCTGTACTTTTGAAATGATGGTGGAGGGGTTAACCGACTGAATCTTTTGATTACCACTAAAAATGAAAGTCTGAATTGACCTTATATGTGCCCTTTTTCAAGTTTAGAATCTTTAGATGGCTAAGCATTTTCTGGAAACAGAGCTTAACCCTAATTTTAGTTATAAGTGGACACAATTAAATATTCAAAAAATAATGCATCAATGCTTTATTAGCATAGAATTTGGTATCTCATGTATTAGCCAAGCACAATGGTGCCTAAAGATGAGAAAGCTAAAATAGAGTGGTGAACTGAGTTTTATTGACACCACAGTGCCCTTATTAAACCCTTAAAAAGTGTTCTTTAATATCTTGCAGAAGGAGGTGAAAGAGGAAAATCGCAGGGCGGCAGAGATGAAGATCCAAGTTGCAGTGGGGTTTCGCCATGTTATTGATCTCCTTTCCTCAGAACAGAAGTTGATAGTTGGTCACAATTGTTTTCTGGGTATCAATTTCATTCTGAATCCTTAAAAGGCTATCTGATTTTAGTTGGTCACAATTGTTTTCTGGGTATCAATTTCATTCTGAATCCGTAAAAAGTTAATTGATTTTATAAGATACTAAGATGATATATATCATTCCATGATACAGACATTGCTCACGTCTACAGCAAATTTATAGGTCCTCTGCCGGGGACTCCTGAAGAGTTTGTCTCCTCTGTTAACAAGTACTTTCCACACATTGTTGACACCAAAATACTCTTGAATACTAATTATATGCTCCAAGAAAGGATGAAAAGGTCCAGAAAAACACTGGCCTCTGCGTTTGCCTTGTTTTGTCCACAAATTGCTGCAGGCTCCAAAAGCACTGATCTGGGTTCGCTCTCACATGTGAAAGTGGACGTTGAAGTTGATGATTCAAGGTTTGTTTGTGTTCTTTCTATAAACCCTGACCTGGTAACGTGTAATTTAAGTTTACCAGTCTAGTCGTTATAGAAGATGGTGTTATCTTATCTGCATAATTCAAGGTGATTCTTTTTATGCATATTGAACGAAGGGAACGCCAGATCAGTGACTCGCAAGATTATGACAATGGAATCTATGTTTCAACTATTAGGTGGTGTTTGGTTTTAGTTGATATGTTTTTACTTATAATTACAAAAATGCCATCTTGTTTTTACTTTGTTTTCTGTTTTCAAAATTTTATTAAGAAAATGGTGAAAACTAGGATTCCTTTACAAAACTTTGAAAACAAGAATCAAAATTAAAACAATATGGTATTTTTGTAATTATTATTGAAAACATATCAACTGAAAATTAAAACAGAAAACAAATCAAACACCCCCTTTGTTTGCATGTGATTGTAGTTGTACATTTTTCAACAGTTTTCATACATGACACAATTCTTTCCTTTTTCTTTTTTTCCCCCTTCTTTTTTGTTTCTTTTCTGATATCTGACCCCATTAATGCAAAGTTTATAGATATACAGGTATACACATTTTCCCTTCTCTTTTGTTGTTTGAAAAAATTGTAAATGGTGGATAACATTTTCAATTCTTGTGTGGCTTTGTTGTCTACATATATGCATATAGCTTCAGGTGATTTCTTCATAATTTTGACAGCCAAGTCTAAAGAATTAGTGTCTTATTTGTCTACTTTAAATAAAATAACGTAGCCTTCCATTTCACATGTTGTCCAAGGTGTTTCTTTAGATGTATCTTTCATACCAACATGAGATGTATATTTGCAGGTCATCCAGCTGGAATCCGGGAGGCAAGCATGAGGCAGGATATGATGCTTTCATGACTGGATGCATCTTTGCCCAGTTATGCAGTGATTTAGGAGTTGATTTTAAACTGCATGAATCTTCACAACAATTAGCCCTCAATGAGAAACTACAGAAGTACGTGAACCATCTATATCTTAGTTGGATGCATGGGGACATTATTGATCTAAATACTGGTGATAAGGTTGCAGATTCTTCACCGAGCTATAGCCTCAAGAGGCGGTACCCAACAATTTTGTTTGAGAACATTGTTATTATTTGGGGATTTCCTTCCAAGCTGAAGGCAAGTGAAGTAAGAGAGTGTATATCTAAAGTTTTTGGTTCAACTTCCGTAGTTTCAGTCTACCACTTGGATGCAACTGCAGTGTTCGTTCAGTTTAACAAAACTGAACTAGTTTCCGAGTTTCTTTTATTGAAGGACACCTTAGAGAGAAGTGATGGTCCCATCTTGGTTTTGCATCCGCTGGCAAAACTTTTGGAAGGTGAAAATACATGTGCTGCTAATTATGATATTTACAAAGAAATCTGTGGTTCACCTTTATCGGAAGGTCTGTTTGCTGATCAGGCAAAGGCAGTTGGTATAAAGTGGAAGACCAAATTGGTAGAATACAAGGTAGCATTGGAGAGCGAAGAACATGAAAATCCCAGTGTACAAGGTAATGTAAATAGAGTTATTAAGTTTGTAGAAAAGACCAAGCCAAACACAATTGATCAGTTAAGAAATGCTCCACCTCGTGGGCAAGTCTCATCTTATGAGATTGAAGATTCTTATCGTGCTGCAGAAGTCAATTTGTGATTCCTGACTAATGATTTTGTACAGAGACAGCACGAACACAATACTATATCAAGTTAAAATGTTTACAAAGCAATCTATACTTTCGGGTGGTTGTGGATGAATTTAGAAAATATAGCAATCAGAGATGCATAAGGACATTAAGATAAACATTGATACCACCTAAAAGTTTTCGGGCGGGATAGCAATGCTCTTTCACAAATACAAAAGTCCGCACGTGACACCATTAAATTTGTGTAATATTAAGTCATTAACAAATTTAAGAAAATGATTTCTATCATTCTATAACTATAAGTAATCCTTTTAATTTGGTTAAAATCAGGTGTAGTATCTCTGCTTATATTTTTAAGTTCCTTGTAAGTTTGACTGCAACCGATACTTCAGTTGATCATAGAGATACCACTTATAACATTAGGGTCTAGTATGGATGACAAAATTTGAATTGATTAAGAATTTTAGTTTTTATGTTTGGAGCAAATAAAGTATTGAGATATAAAATTGCAATTTAGAATTGCATTAGAGGATGCTATCAACGACGGTGGTTAGAGGATGTTACAAGTGACTTGATCGGCATTGACAACAATGATTGTTAGAGTATATAATAATAATAATAATAATAATAATAATAATAATAATAATAATAATAATAACATTGTTTTTAACATTGAAAATAGTATAAAAATAGTTATTTTCAATTTTATGGACTTCAACTTAGAATTAGAATTTTAATTTTAATATACACAACAAACAAAATAATTAAAATTAAGAGATTCAATTCTAATTCCAAACTTGAATCTCAAACTTAATTCCATACAATAAACGGTACATTGGAGAATTTTAAAAGAACAAGTTCAAAACTAGTTTAGTCATTTATTCTATGATCATAGTATTAGCTATTCTCAAAAGTCAATCACATTCTTAATGATGATTCTTTATTAATAAGTTATTTATAAATATCAATGTAAGCATTTGTTTGTTTAATATTTTCGTTGCTTCAAAATTGCATTTGATCAAGGGAAGGCATGTGTCTAACATTCTTGCTGAGATTAAAAATGGCACACACCCCAAACATATTCAATGAAAAAGCAAAAAATTCTTGCTTTCCATTAACGTCTGTTCATGTTGAGTGAAATTTAAAACAAACTTACTTTATCAAAGTGCATTGGAAATTGTATTTTTCCTGTTTTTGTTGAAAAAAAATGTAAAACTGCCTTAAATGGGGTATGGGCCATAGGATTAGAACAACTTGACCCACCAGGTTGACCTTTAAACATATTATGGGTAAGAATTGACTCGTCTACTATTATCAGAGACAACGTATCATATGCACTGAAACGCTCAGATCTCTCATACTTTTTACACGCTCATACGTCTATATATAAGGACTAAACAAGAGAATAAAGGTATGCACCAATTTCATTATACACTATCCTCCTTATGCAGCTACTGACTTGAGCGTCAAAGTGTCTTTTGCAAGTACTCATCCCTTAGTTCTACTACTGCAGTATTATGCCTTGAGGAACCCAATACATCCTGCCTTCTCAAGTAATCTTCATAATGCAGTTCTGAACAAAAACAAACATGGATATAAACTCTTACTTAACTTTATAATAGGATAATTTCATCTGTCTTAGACTTTATAGTAGGATAACTGGTGAACAAGCCCTTTGACCAGTCTTGAGTTGTCTTTCTAATAGTACTATCAATATGGGCTACAACCCACAATATTGCCTACTAAACCCCTACTTTTAACCCATTTTTTTAAGCCCACCATATGATGGGGCTTTTTTTAGCCCTAACTCATTAAACCTACTAATTTAGTGGGTTAAGATGGAGTTGACCCACAAAGTTCCCTAACCAATGTCTCACTCAATAAAAAATCCTTAATCCCAAATCAAAAAACCCTAATCCCAAATCAGAAAAGTCAATCCACCTTCAATCTCTACACTTTTCTTCTTTCCTTCAATTTTCGCAAAAATTTAACTAATTTTCTCTTGCATTTTGACGGACTCTTTTGGATCTGCAACACCATTTTCACAACTCTGAGTTGCCGCAGGCAAATGAATGGAGCTGATTTGGGTTTGGGATACAATCAATGTATGGTGAAGATAGAAATGGGAGGCGCAATGGCTCAAGCCAGGCTTGATGAGTACTTCGTTGCTCTCTAATGGTCCGATTTTAGGGGTTTCAATGGTGGCTTCCCCATCTATGGTGATGGCAGTTTTGTTGTTTCAAGGATGACTAGGGGTCACAGGGTGTTTTGTTTGCTATAGGAGACTGAGATATGTGGGCTCTATGGCATTTAGTGGTTGTTTCCTCCATTGATGGTAGTCCACAGGTTGCTCACAACTCTGGGTTGCTATGAAAATGGCAATATCAGAATATGTCATCGTTGTACATGACAATGCTCCATTTATTTGTTCATCTCTGTTATTGAATAAAATATATTCACGGGTAGCTTAATTGGTCATGTTTGATATTTTTTTTTCTCTAATTCAATAGTTTGACGTGAAAAGGACTAAATCAATAGGCATTTATGCATATATATTAGGATTAGTTGGCCAATATTTGATGATCTTTGCCAAGTCATTTTTATATGGTTATATGTAGAGTTGTCATGATTCTTCATATTGTTAAGATTTTCAAATGTCTACCTAGTGTACAAAAATTTAGGCATAGAACTTCCTTAGTGAAATTGTTAGTTTGACCCTATGCTTATTAACGTTGACAAATTGGTTTAGATACATCCTTCTCAGTCGATGTCCTTCCTTAATAAAATGGTACATTTGAGAAGTAATGCAAAGTTTAGGTTCAATTTGCTCTAAAAGAATGGTCAAGGCTGTAGTATGAGAATCTCCCATGTGCATGTTTTAGATTTGTTCAGGCACATGCATGGGGAAAAGTCTATCTTGCTGCTTGTTCTTATATGTAATTCAATGCACATTTAATATCTTACAAAGGAAAAATCTTTATGTAGCAAGTATTGCCTTGAAAGGTAATCCCTCAAAACCATTAAGATATGCTGCATCGCCGCTTGGATGTAGTGAAAAATAAGTAAGGGTTCTCATATTTTTGTGAACGGGTATGAGTAAAGAAGCTAGTTCACAAAAGTGGAACTTGGAATATAGGCTCACTAACAGGTAAATCAATAAAAATAGTTAACACCATGATTAAGAGGGGGATTAATTTTATGTGCCTACAAGAAACTAAGTGGGTTAGAGAAAAAGCAAAAGAACTCAACATTTCTGGCTTTAAGCTTTGGTACACTGCAAGGTAAAATCTAAAAATAAGGTAGACATAATAGTAGATAAGAATTGGAAGAATAATATTGTGGATGTGAGAATGCTCGAAGATATGATCATAGCATTGAAGTTTGTTATGGAACAGGAGACTTTTAATGTTATCAGTTCGTATGCACCCCAAGTAAGGTTAGACAACCACTACAAGATAAAATTTTGGGAGGATTTAGAAGGTTTAGTTCAGGGAATATCATTAGGAGAGAAGATTTTTCTAGGAAGGGACCTAAATGGTCACGTGGGGAGTGAATCTAAGAGGTATGAGGGTTTGCATGAAGGTATAGTTTAGGAGTAGCTAATGCGGAGGGCAAAATGATTCTAGATTTTTCAATAGCTTTTGATTTTAATAGCTAACACTTGTTTTAGGAAGTAGGAAGATCATCTTATCACATACAGAAATGAGGGTTCTTGCTCTCAAATTGACTTCTTTCTATTAAGAAAATCTAATAGAAAGTTTTGCATGGATTGCAAAGTCATCCCTGGAGAGAGCTTGACTACCCAACACAGGGTTTTGGTTATGAATGTACGAGTTAAGATGAGAATAAGGAGAAATTTTCGAGACAGAGTCCTAAGGATCAAATGGTGGCAACTAAGGGGAGGAAAACAAATGCTCTTTCAGAGGAGGATTATGGAGGAAGAAATTTGGGAGGTATAAGGGAGTGCTAATGATATGTGGGATGAGATGATCAAAGGGATTAGGAAGGTAGAAAAAGAGATGCTCGGTGAATCAAGAGGCTTTGGACCCAAGGATAAAGAATCTTGGTGGTGGGACGCAAGTGTATAAGATAAGGTTAAGGTTAAAAGGGACTGTTACAAAGTTTGGCACGTGTGTAAAAATGATGAAAGTTAAGAAAAATATAAGGCAGCTAAAAAAGATACTAAGAAGGCAGTGAGCGAGGCAAAAGCTAAAGTGTTCAATGGGTTATATCAATCTTTGAGCACTAAAGAAGGAGAATGGAATATTTACATGCTTGCTAAAAGTAGGTAAAGGAAGACAAAAGACTTGGATCAAGTGAGATGCATTAAGGATGAAGAGGGTAAAGTATTGGTTATGGAACAAGACATTAAGGATAAATGGAAAGGTTCTTTTCACAAGTTATATAATGAGGGACATGGGACTTTAGGGCATTTGAACATTCTAAACACTAGAAAGGAGGATCCAAATAAAACTTTTATCATAGAATTCAGGAATTTGAAGTAAAAGAAGCTTTGAAGATGATGGATAACGAAAAAGCAATCGAACTAGATAATATACCTATTGAGGTATGGAAGTGCTTAGGAGAGAAAGGTATAAGCTGGCTCACAAAGTTGTTTAACGAGATAATGAGGTCTAAGAAAATGTCAAATGAATGGAGGAGAAACACTTTAATCCCTATTTATAAGAACAAAGGAGATAAAAAAATTACAAATTACAGAGGGATTAAGCTCATGAGTCATACCATGAAGTTATAGGAAAAAGTAATTGAACGAAGATTAAACTTAGAGAATCAATTTGGTTTTATGCCTGGAAGGTCAACCATGTAACACCCCGAAAATTGCTTGTTTTCTATTATATATGCTTTTTATAATATTTGTGAATTTTGTGAATTTTTATGAATTATATAGGTGATTTTGATTATTTTATCATATTTTTCGATTTGCGTATGTGTTAAGTGGAGCCGAAAAAATAAAATATTTTTTTTCTGATGCTAAAGAGCTTTGGGCTGTGGAAGCAGTACCGGGGGATCTTACTAAATCCGAGGCCGAACACAGTTTACGAAGTTTTCATTTTTTGAGATTTTATCTGATAAATAAAATCACAATACGATATATTATCCATTGGGTGATGGATATTGGTTTTGTTAACTGTAACTTTTGCCTATTGGATAATAACTTTTAGTAAAGTACTAGTCATCTTTCTTAAAGTATTCTCTTTATGATATCACATTTGTGAAATTTGGCTTCCTAAGCCAGTTTTGTATCAAGCTTGTTGGAGAAACCACTTTTTCTCTCACCTTGGGAAGAGCCCACGGTTTTAGGGGGAGGAAAAGATGACAAAGTTGTCATCTTTTTTCTTAATATCTCATTTCATCTTTCTTTTTTTTAAAAAAAGCTTTCACTTTTCTTTTTCTTTTTCTCTCATCTCATTTTCTCTCTACACCTTATGGCCAAGCACCCAATGTTCATTCCATGTTTATTTAATTCCAACTCATTACTTTCCTTGAATCTACACCTCACTTGTAGACTTTTTCTTGTTGGGACCATCTCCAAATACTCTCATCTTCATCATTTTCTTTCCAAGCCCTAACTTGAAACTCTTAAGGTAAGTTTCTTGATCTTCATTTTTCTCTCCTCTTTTTCGTGTTCAAGGCCATCATTTTGATCATTGGTCTTCTTTTTTCAAGCTTTAGGTATTGATCTTGTGAGTTTGAAACTTCTAGGGTTTAGTTGGAGGTGTTGGACGAAATTCCAAGAGGTATCAATGAGCTTTCTTTTCTTGTCATCTCTTTAGGTAAGAGGGAGATTAACCTCATCAGCCTATCATGGTGGTGAGGAATAACTTTTTATGTTGTGAGTAGAAAATCGATGTGAGGATCTACCCATTTGGTTGTATGATATTTGGTGATTTATGTTTATTTGCCTTGTATAATTTTATTGCTTGATATTGTGCACTAGTTTGCTATTATGTGAAATTGATTAATGAAGATGCTTTGGATGATTGGAATCATGTATGAAAGGCAAGGGCTTTTTGCCCCTTTTGATTATGGCTCACGACCAAGTGACCCAATTTAAGGTGTCCAAGACAAAATCTTTGTATTAATGTAGGGCTCAAGCAATTAAGTGATAAGTGATTGATAAAGTGATGAAAATTATGGGTTTCTAGACCCTTAGGGTTCACGGCTATGTAGGGCACCCAAGGCAAGATTTTTGTATCAAGTTGGAACTTAGATAATTAGGTGATTAGATATTTAATTAGGGACTCATAAAATGGAAAGAGAAAAGAAACAAAGTTTTTATCCTAAAATCAAGAATGATTTTTGGCCATTGAAGGAAAATAAGTCTGAGTGATGTTTTGAGAAACCTAAAATATTTATTTTAAGTGAGTTTTTATTAAGGACAAAGAGAAGGACTTTTTAAATTAGAGTAATAAGGATTAGGTGAAAAATATTAGAAAATATTTCCTATAGAAGCTCAATAAAAAAAGTGTTGAAGTTGAGGTGTAACTTTTATATTAAACTTTGAAAGTTTCAAAATTTAGTTTAAAATGACAATAGAAGTTTTACCTGATTGAAAAACAACAATAAAACCTTATGAGATAATGGTATGTCCGTGATTGAGAGTAAACGACAATTTTGCTATTGGACCCACAAGTGGAACCCAGAGTTGTTGATGACTGTTTTGGCCAATAGTGGCTTATAGTTATGAAATGCATGACATTGATATATATATATATATATATATATATATATATATATATATATATATATATATATATATGTGTGTGTATGTGTGTGTACATTGGGTCATTCATCATACTTTGTGAAAGTACGGTGGACTTTTTATTGAGGCTGTATGCCTAGGAGATGAATTACACCTTTGTGCGAGTGCGAATTGAGTAGTGTGGTTCACTCATTGAACTTGTAGGCGTCTAGATGCGGGTATCCCACAAGTGGCTAATTGGTAGCTCCTCTGGGCCGTGGTGACTGAGCAACGCTTTGACGATCTCGACTAGGCACTATGCTATTCACGCTCCAGTGAAGAATGTCTTGTATGAGCCATGATGCGTACGCGGACTTTGTGATAGCACATTATTGAGGCCGATGATATACAGATATGTCTCCTCGATCATTCTCTCTGATGTTGTATTTAGCTCCATGGAGTAGGGTTTGGTACATCTTGTATACGCATAGTCGGTCGACATATTTATTTGAATAAATATATACATATATGTGCTTATTGAAATTCTCTTTCATTGATATTATGATTACCTCAATTATTAAACTATTTATTATCTGACTTTAGTGTTGCTTATTGTTTTCGGTGCTTGGAAGTTGTTGTGCTCCATTCTTGTTTCTTTACTGCCATAACTGGTATTGATGTAGGGGATCTCACCTTTTTATTTTGTTATTTCGTTTATGTCTGTGTTTCTCTGAAGATCGTGACAGGGAATGAGCCAGAGTTTCCTAGTTTCCATTCGGGTTAGTTTTCTGTTCTTGTTATGGCGTCCAAACGAGGTCTTCTTAGTTATGCTAGGCTAAGGTTTCATGGAGGCATCGATTCGTGGCACGTCAACTTGAATACTGAGCAGTCTATTTATGTGGGTGAGGTGACCCTGTCTTTTCCGAGGAGTCGTCATGAAGCTCCTATCTTCTCTTTTGATGTCGTTGTGTGGCTGGAGTTTTATATGCCAATTCGAGAGTTGCGGGGTGACCGCTCTTATACCCCACAAAAGGACTTGATTATGTCTTCTGCATGGGCCCCTGCCCGTGAATCTATGGCTCCTATTAGGATTTCTTCTTCTGAGGAGGATCCGTCTGAAGGTCCTTCTCAATAGCTCGCGGGGCTTGTTATGTTTTGTAGCTTTTGGGGCCTGATGTCTTTTTGTTATTTTGGTGGTTGATGTGTATAATCTTATTGGCCATGTAAAGCTATTGCTTATGTTTTACCAAGATCCTTTGATGTAAGTAAGTACTTATGATATGTATCTTTTGGTTTGATATATGGAATGTTCATTATATTATCTTCCGCTAAGTTTATGTTGTTTCTGCATATAAAAAAAAAAGAATTTGGTAAATTTATACAATTGTTTGATAATCAAGAAATTTTTATGATTAAGTAAATTTTTATAAATCGGGTTTTAGTCTCTTTTAAATTTTGTCATTTCGATGTGATATCCTTTACGGAAAGGGGCGTTACACTAAGTTTGGTATCAGAGTCCCAGTTTGAGTTTTCTTTTGGGTTTGTGGTTAGGTATGTCTTGTTTGTACTGTGTGATTCTCTGTGTTTTGTTTTTGAAAGGTTACATTTGATTTTCTTTGTGTTTTGTTCATTCTAACTCTGAAAAAGAGTGATGGCATGCAGTAGAGGTGGACACATTAACATGGGACGTGAGAATGAGAGTATGGTTGCAGTAGCTGAGGCGATGCAGAGGATGACGAATGTCATTGTGCAACAAAACGAGAGAGCTGCCCAACAACAAGAGGCAATGGCTGAAGTTCAGAACCTGTCATAATTTCGCCGTAACAACCCACCTCAATTCAAAGGAGAGTTCGGTCCAGAGTGTAACACCTCTTTTTCTAGAAGAAGAGGGAACGTCACACCATAATAAAATATGTACAAAAAAATGCAGAAAATAACAAATCATGAATTAAGACACGGTTCATTTAATATATAGATAAACATCTTCAATCGTAAATGTATAGTAATCGGGTACTGAATATTTTTTTTTGTAGTGAGAGAATAATAAAATATAATTACAATAAAAGTCGGCATAAAAGAAAACCATACATCCACATATTATATATATATTTGCATTAAGCCTATTTAATTATATCATCAAGTATACAAAAAGCAAAAGTTTTACCCACCCTAAGATATTTACAAATATACAACCCATCAAAATAGCAAAACATCATGCTTCCGAAAAAGATATACGGATAGCTATCAGTAGCCACCGACAATACCAGCCCCCTAAGACTGACGAGAAGGAACCGTGACAGGATCCTCCTCTGGGTCTTCCTCGTCAGATGAAATCATCATCGGAGCGACCAAATTACAAGCAAAGGCTCGTGCAGTAGATAGGAATGAATCCTCTTGTGGGGTGTAATAGAGATCATCCCACAAATCACGGACGGGTAGGTAAAACTCTAGATGAACAAAAGCAGTAAAGTTAAAAACAGGTGGGTCATAACGACCCCAAGCTAGCGACACCGTTAAGTCCCCATGATAAATACAACGATTCGTGCTCAGGTTAATATGCCAACAATCAGGACCTTCATGGAAAGTCATCCTCGCGTATCCCAAAAATCCACGCAGACGAGACGACATCTTCGAACAAGGGCTAGTCGTAGTCAAGCCAGAAACCAGGGAACTCGGGCGCTTCCCCTTCCTCACGGACGTCTTCTCAGAAGCACATAAATAACGCAGAAATACAGGGATATAGGAAAGAGGTGAAACACCCAACATTCAATACCAATACGACATTAATAAAACGAAACGGCGCAGGACGCCCACATAACATCACAGTACATATATATATATATATCAGTAGTAATAATAAAAATAAGCAATAAAAGGGAAACAACATTAATATCTCAGGCAGTAAGCAGTTAATCAATCAGATAATTATTTCAACATTAAAAGAGATAATTTAATAGTTATAGACACTCATGCCAGAAGAAATATGAGACAGACAATGCATAATGCAAGAGGTACCAAAATTCTACTCCATGGAGCTAGACATAAACATTCAGAGAGAATGATCAGGGAGTCATACCAGTATCTCGTCAGCCTAAAAATAAAGTGCTTATCATAAAAATAATCTTTTGCGCAACATGACTTATACATGGCATTCTCAACATGATCGCGATATAGGACAGTGTCTCGGTTCAGATCATTAGTGTGTTTGCATCGGTCTATCCCACGGCCCCAATGGAGCTACCACTGTCTATTGTGAGACACCCGCACCTCGACGCCCCCAAGGTCAATAATATGACCTACACTTAGTCTATTTGCACCCGCACTAAGATGTGATTCAATCTCCTAAGCATACACAACCTTAATAACAGAGTCCAACAAACTTTCACAAATGCATGATGACTCAATGCATATCATGTATATTCATCAATAATATGCTTCTCATGAAATATACCACAATTTGGTCAAATTAAACACCAACAAGTCTTTGGTCCCACACATGGACTCACAATGGCATATAATCAATTCTCAATAACAACATACATTTATAAAGTTCAACACAAACCACAATTTCATTTTATGAATCCAAATTTCATAATTACCTAAGTCTTGATTAATTACACAAGTCTAGGTCAAATAGACCGTTGAGGCCGTGGCCTCTCAAAAACAAGATCCAAACATTATTCTTTCATCACATTATTGGTTTCATAACAATAAATTGTTTAAATCACAAGGTTGTACAAAAATCACAACTTAGACCAATAAACCACTTAGAGGCCGTGAGCCTCTTAAGGTGAGAAATCCCAAAAAATATTTTTTTTCTATTTCATTAATCAATTCTTTAACACCTAATTACCTAATTTCCAATATCTCCAAAATTAAACTTGAACCCCCAAAAATCGCCCTAAGGCCGTGACCCCCCAAAAATGGTAGGAAAACTCTACATTTTTTCATACATCAATCCAAGCAATCCAACATCGTCAAGGCATTCCAAACGACTAACATTTTCATATAAATCAAGTATATACAAAAGTATGAAAAACAAGCATACAAAGTGAGCAATCCATTATAGATTCCTCCATTAACAACCACTCAAAAGTTCCCTCACCACCAATAAAGGTTGAAATGAGTAAATCTCCCTCTTACCTAAGGGAAGAACACGAAAAATCACTCCTTGATGTGCTTGTGAGATTTGGCCAAGAGCTCACCAAAACCCTAGGAAATCAAACTCAAGGAATCAACACCAATGGCTTGAAAAGAAAGGATCTATGGCCATGAAAATGACCATAGAAACGAAAAGGAAGAAGAGAAAGTAAGGAATCAAAAGTTTACCTCAAAAGCTTCAAGCTTTGTTCTTGAAGAAAAGTGATGAAAATGATGGATTTGGAAGATGATCACCAAAGAGGAAAAGTTTAGGATGAGAAGAGGAATCTAGAAATGGTAGTAGTGAAGCAAGCAAATGGAGATGGCCACATGGAGGGGCTGCAACCGTGGAGAGTGGAGAAGAAGAAAGAAAGAAGAAGAGAGAAAAAATGAAGAGAAAATGAAGAAAAAATGGTAATAGCTTTTTGTGATTTAGAATTTTGGAGTAAGGAATAGTAAGACAAAAAGCTAAATTTTTTGCTCCCCTAAAGGTCCTAAGCCGCGGCACCAAGAGAGAAAGAGAGGGAGAGATTTGGCTTCTCATGTAAGTTTTGGGTAGTTTGGTCATTTTTGGTCAAAGCTTCCTTGAGAAGCTTTGATTAAAATACATTTCTTTTTGAATTAAAGGTGATTTTATTTGACATAAAGTAGATTTTCTTTGGATAAGATAAAATTTTTACTACAAGCTATTATCCAATGGACAATAGTTACGGTTGACAGAAGTCAATGTTAATTGTCTAACAGATAATAAAATACACAGCGATTTTTATTTATCAAATGAAAATCTCGAAAAACATAAAATTTCGTAAATCGTGTCCAGCCTGAGGTTTAGTAAGATCCTCCGTCGACGTTTTCACATATCAAGGTCCTCGGGAAAATATGTCATTTTCCCGGCTCCGCTCAATGTGTACGTAAAATGAAGAATAATATTAAAATATTTTGCGTTCTAAAAAAAATCAAGAAAAATTCACAAAAATCACAAATATTATAAAATGACTATTTATAATAAAATAAACAAACTTTGGGATATTACAACTCTCCCCTTCAAATAGAAATTTCGTCCTTAAAATTTTCATACCTTAGAATAGTTGTGAGTATTGCTCCTTCATCTTGTCTTTTAACTCCCACGTTGCATCTCCAATTGTTTCTCAGATCACTTTGACTAATGGGATGTCTTTCCCTCTGAGTTGCTTCACCTTCTTATCCTCAATCCTTACAGGAGTTGTCTCATAAGTTAAGTTTTCTTTTAATTTTACTATATTAGGTGCTATGACATGATCAGGGCTAGGAATATATTTTCGAAGTTGTGACACATGAAAGACATTGTGGAGATTAGAAAGAAAAGGTGGTAAGACTATTTGGTAAGCAACTGGACCTATTCGGCGAAGAATTTGGTAAGGTCCAAGGAATTTAGGAGTAAGTTTTCTAGACTTAAGAACTCGGTCGACCCTAGTAGTAGGGGTGACTTTCAAAAACACATGCTCGCCTTCCTCAAACTTAAGAGACTTTCTTCTTTTATCCGCATAACTATTTTGTCAACTCTGAATCGTCCTTATCTTTTCCTGAATCATTTTGACTTTCTCAGTCGTTTGTTGTATGAGATCAGGTCCAACAGTAAGTCGCTCTCCATCCTGGTACCAACACAAAGGTGTTCTGCACCTTCGCCCATATAGAGCCTCATAGGGTGTCATTCCTATGCTCGAATGATAATTGTTGTTGTAGGTGAATTCTACCAATGGTAAAACTTCATCCTAACTTCCAGTTTGTTCTAAAGCACAAGCTCTGAGTAAGTCTTCCAATGATTGAATCGTCCTCTCTGATTGACCATCGGTTTGGGGATGATATGCAGAACTTCAACGTAGCTTCGTTCTCATTGCTTCTTGAAGACTTTGCCAAAACTTTGATGTAAACCTTATATCTCTATCAGAAATGTAACTGGTAGGCACACCATGCAGCCTAACAATTTCACCAATGTACAGTTGGGTTAGCTTCTCCAATGAATACCTTATGTTGATTGGTAAGAAATGCGCTGACTTCGTGACTCGATCCACAATTACCCATATCGAATCGTAACCCTTTCTGGTCTTTGGCAATCCTATCACAAAGTCTGTTGCAATACTATCCCACTTCCATTCGGGAATAGCTAGGGGTTGCAACATTCCAGATGGTCTCTAGTTTTTGACCTTCGCTTTGTGACAAACTAGACAGGAAGACACACATCTGGCAATATCTCTCTTCATTCCGTGCCACCAAAATAGCTTCTTCAAATCTTGGTACATCTTGGTTATTCCTGGGTGCATACTCAACTGACTCGTGTGAGCATGTTCGAGTATATACTTCCTAAGTTCTTGATCCTTGGGTACATAGACTCTACCTCTGAATCTTAAGATTCCATCAGTTCCTTCCTCTAATGTTGTCGCACCGCCTTGCTTCATCAGCTCCCTTTCTTCTTGTAAAAACTTGTCAATTTTCTGTTTCTCTCGAATATCTTCCATTAAGTCATTTGAGATTGTGACCATATTCATACAAATCTTTCCTGGTATCAATTCCACAAAGGACCATATATCCCTGAATTGCTCTATCATATCCTTTTCCTTGACCATCATACCAGAGATTCTGAGCATTTTTTTATTTAAAGCGTCTGCCACGACATTTGCCTTTCCAAGGTGATACAAAAGTTGAAAAATCATAATCCTTTAGGAATTCCAACCACCTTCGCTGTCTCATATTCAACTCTTTTTGGTCATACAGATACTTCAAGCTCTTGTGGTCGCTTAAGATGTTGAACGTCACCCCATAAAGAAAATGTCTCCATATCTTTAAAGCGAATACTATAGCTGCTAACTCCAGGTTATGTGTTGGGTAGTTCTTCTCATGCACTCGCAAACTATCTCGAAGTATAAGCCACTACTTTTCTGCTTTGCATAAGTACACACCCTAATCCTTAGTATGAAGCATCACAATACACTTCGAAGGGTTCACTTGGGTCAGGTAGAACTAACACTGGTGAAGTAGTTAGTCGGCTCTTCAGTTCTTGAAAGCTTTCTTCGCAAGCATCTGTCCATTCAAAGGCTTGATTCTTCCTTGTGAGCTGAGTGAGAGGTCCGGCTATCTTAGAGAATCCTTCAATGAATCTCCAATAATATCCAGCTAATCCCACAAAGCTCTGAATTTCTGTCACCGTATTCGGCCTTTCCCATTATAGAACAACTTCCACTTTTAACGGGTCTACTGCAATTCCTTCCTTCGAGATCATATGACCTAAAAACTTGACCTCATCTAGCCAGAATTCACACTTTGTCAATTTGGCGTACAACTTCTTTTCCTTTAGGATCTGAAGAACTATACTGAGGCATTCAACATGATCCTCCTGATTTTGAGAATAGATTAGAATATCATCAATGAAGATAACAACAAATCTGTCCAAGTAAGGACGAAAGATTCTATTCATGTAGTCCATGAATATGGCAGGTGCATTCGTCACACCGAAAGGCATCGCCAGGTACTCGTAGTGACCATAATGGGTACGAAAAGCTGTTTTGGGAATATTCTCCACCTTTACTCTAATTTGATGATAGCCCGATCATAGATCGATCTTGGAAAACACTGCTGCTCCCCTCAGTTGATCCATTAAGTCATCTATCCTTGGAAGTGGATACTTATTATTGATCGTGACTTTATTCAACTGGCGATAGTCCACACACAATCGCGAAGTACCATCTTTTTTCTTGACTAGCAATACTAACGCTCCCCATGGCGATACACTAGGTCTAATGTGAACACCCTATTTTGACCGGTCTCAAAATAAATAATAAATAATACAAAAAAAAGACAAAAATGAAAATTAAAAATAAAGAAAAGAAAAAAAATAAAATTAAAAAAGAAAAAATTGTGGTCCATATTTGTGCCTATTTTCTTGGCCTAAACAGAATAAGCCCACCTATAACCAAAAAAAAAACAAAACGAAAAAATATAATAACTTGGAAGATGCTGCTTGATTTGTTTTTTTTTTTCTATTTTAGGTTGGAAATCAACTTTTCTTTTCTTAGTTTTTTGTTTGTTTTCTTTTCTAACCAAACACTACACTGTAGCACACACAGGGGGACAAGCTGCTTTGTCCCCCACTCACTTTTCACTCTCATTCACTCCACTCACGTTGCACCAACTGCACAAACACATAGTATTTTGGTAGGACTCTTACTCACTCACTCACGTAGAGTGGGGCATATTACAGAGAGGATATTTTTCATTTTGGGGGGGATCCCATTGTCACAAAAGAAGAAGGCTTGCTGCCATTTCACCGGGAACCGGGGACAACATCCAAAAACTTTTTTTCTCTCCATTTTTTTCACGTATAAGCACATCTCTTTTTTTCCCCCACATTTTTCTTTTTTACAGAACAAACCACCACACTTCATCTTCATAACTTTCACCACCACCCATCATCAACCTACCATCTCTAACCTTCACTATCTTGCATCTTAACCATCTTCTCTATTCAGCCTTCACCACCACACCCATCCATCCATTCCAATCGTGAAGCACCCCACACCACCACCACGTCCAACTCCCCTCAAACACCCCAACCGTGTTCACCTACAAACCACTATCTTGACCCTCCAAGCAACTCTCTACAAACCACCATCTTCACCCTCCAAGCAATTCTCTACAACCATCACCATAACCATCCAAGAGACCTCATTTTCACCTTCATCATCTTCCACCCTTTACCCTCCATCCTCACCTCCACCATAACCACCATCACCACCATTAAACTTACCACTCACCACCTTGCCTCATCCCTACCGAGTTGACTCACCACCTTAACTAACCTCTCACAAGGACCTCCACCATCTTCACCACACCTCCAACCTCTAACCTCACCTTCACTCTCACCCTTCACCTCCATGCACCACCATATCCAACCTTCATTCTCGTGACAGCCCCCACGTGACCACCATCCATCATCCATCCCTCCATCAACTCACCTCCACGAAACCAACCTCCATAAACATGAAACCACCCCATTTCCATCATCACCACCATTAACCAACTTCCATCTTCCACACCACCCTCCAAAATCGTGGACCCTCAAGCTCCACCACAACCCAACCAAGCTTCAACCCACCACCACTTCCATCCAAACCACTACCACCCATAACCACCACCACCCACGTCCGAGCTCCCTCACGCAGCCACCTTCACCGTCCGGAGCTTCACCGACCAGCTCCGAGCTCACCTTCGAGCACCAACCAAACTGACCTCGCACCTTGCTCCGCCGCTTGCGCAGCTCCGTGCACCACCACCCACTCAAGCCTCGAACCATGCACCGCTAGGACCAGGTGTCTGTCGTGGCACCGCTCAACCCACACCGCCGTCGAGCCGTCCCCTGCCGCTGCCAGTGAGGTGTGCAGTCCCAGTTCTCTTCATCATAGCCATGCTTCCCGTTGTTTTCTTTCTTTATTTGGTTTGAATGTTGTTTACTTTGTTTCTTGCTACTGTGAGTTTAAGCCTTTTTCTATTTTTTTTAATTTTATTTTTAGGTTGCTGAAGTTTAAAAAAAAAAGTAAGTTAAAATAAAAATTAAAAAGAAGTGACACAGAATATGAGTTGCTTATTTTGTTGTGGGCCAACCTTTTTTTTGTGTTGTTCAGTTTTGATTCTGAAGGAGTTTGGGCTTCTCTTTTTATTTTATATTGTGAACCTCTTTTGGGCCTTGAGTCTTTAGTTTTCCTTTAGCTTCTTGTTTAGTGTCTTTGATTTAATGGGCTAAGTGTGTTTTTTTTTATTTAGATATTTTTATAGTACTTTGTTAGGTGTAATAATAATAATAAATAAATAAAATAAAAAAAGATAATAAAAGCAATACCAAAGAATAAAAAAATAATAATAAATAAAAAATAATAACAATAAGTAAAAAATAAAAAAATGAAAAAAACAATCTTTTAATCAATGCAATGATCAATGATGAGATTGAATAGTGGATGTTATCTTTAATATCATTTGGATCATATGGTTTATTGAGTAGCCTTGTGCTACCTTAAATCCTGTGCAAGAATGTTTCTTTCCAAAAATCTTCTTAATTAAAATTAACTAATTCACACTTATTTTTTAAAGAACTACGTGACTTTGAGTTCCTCATTGCACTTAAGGGTACGTAGGAGCAGAATTTTCATTCTGTCAGGCCAAAAATTAAATTTTCGCAATTTGATTTTTCTTTTCTTAAAAAATAAAAAAAATAAAAAAAATAAAATAATAAAATAATTACAAAATGTTTTTAAGAGGAATTAAATAAATAAATTTGAGAGTATCAAGTTTTTTTGCATAACTGACTTAAGGTACCGTCTCAGGACGGGTGTGATAGAGATGCAGTGGGATTAAGTTTCCACCCTTCTCTATCCGTAACTGACTTTCGAACCCGATCTGGTTTTCAAAGACTATTTTCTAAAAAGAGTTTTTCAATTTTTCCTAAATCAAATAAAATTGGTGGCGACTCTATTTTTTATTTTTAAAATCACGTGAGTTGCTATTTTGCCGCGATTCCGGTCGCGACAGATGGCGACTCCACTAGGGAGACTGAGAGAGTCAAACCTGTTGTAGTTAGTTATGCAAATTATTAATAATTTATATTTATTTATTTTATCTCTTTTGTCTTTGTTTTTGTTTTCTTTTTTTTTTGTTTGTAAATAGTCTTTGTTTAATACTTTGGTGTAAATATTTGGTAGCATTATCTTGTGTATATTTTGGCTTGTATATATATTGTTATGCTTAATTGTTGAAACCTTAAGATAGATGATTGCTGGCTAGTTGTTGTATATATGTTTTGCAGGTTGGGGGGTAATTTTTGGTCTCTTTAAATTTTTGTACCAGTTTGTATGCTCTCACACATATGTCACTATCACTTACCTCACACACTTTTTAGGCTCTATACCCGAGTCTGCGCAAATCCAAGGAATAGGAGGGGTCTCGACTTTTGTTATTGAAGGGCTTCATGCTCACTTGACATTGGTTGAGACATCATTCAAATTGTTACCAGTGTCATGGATCAGTCATATTGATATGGTTTATCCCTACTTATGATTAATTCATGCATTGAATCCTTGTCTTTTGAGATAGGGGCAATCTGGGGACCATGACTTTTAGAGGTTTAGATCTGTCTTAAAAACCTTGCACTGATAGATTGAACATAGTGGCTGTCAAAATTAGATTCGTGACTTTAAGGAAATCCAACCTTTAAGTTTCACCTGATTATGGCACAAATAGAGCATACCTTCTTAATCTATCCATTTCTCATGTCATTCATTCTTGTATTCCTTTAAAATAAAAAAATATCTCGTCTTGCATTTTCTTGTCATTTCCTTGCATTTCAAATATATATATATATATATATATATATATATATATATATATATATATATATATATATATATATATATTGTATTCTCATAGCATTCTTAGTATTAAAAAAAATCATGCATTTTCATGTCATTCATAACTTGTTTGAAAAAAGAAAAAGAAACATATACATCATCTTGTATTTTCAATGCATTCATAGCATTTAAAAAAAAAAGAAAAAAGAAAAAAATGTTTTCAAAGTTCATTCATTTCACCTTATGCATCTCATGCATTTCATTCATTTTATCTTATCCTTCTCATGCATCTCATTCATTTCATCTCAGTCTTTGTTTTAATAAATCAAACTGGTTCAGGAACCATTGCGCGATCTAGGAAAGAAGAGACCAATCAAACCTGAGTTCGCGATACCAAATGTTAGACCAGAATGACTACAAATAATCCTGAGACAAGGAGAAACTTGAGCAGAGAAATTGATGAAATGACAGGGAGGATAAATGAGATGTCTGAGGCCCAAGCAAATATGGAAGCAATATTGCAAGATCTGAGGAAGTCTCTTCACTTAATCAGTGAAAGTAGAGGTACAAATGGGGTTGAAGCATATGTAAATGTGCCATCGGTAACTTCCCTGATAGTCGCGACTGTAACCTCAAGCATCGCTGTAGGAATCCGTGAGCAAGGACCTCAAACAATACCGATAGTCATGCCTATTGGGGAGAGGTATCACACCTTGGAAGGCACTCGTGGTGAAATTCCTAGTTACGCTGGCCTTACTTGAGAACAACCTCATGTACCTGTTCTGGAACAGGCAACAATGCCTTGCTCTGGAAATAGTCATGTCAAGACTGAGAAAGACAAGATGAAAGAAGAGTCGATGGAGAAGATGGAGGAACAGATCAAGGCAATCATGGGCCCCGACGCTTATGGCCATCTTAGAATAAAAGATCCGTGTCCCACCACCGATGTCATAATCCTTAAAGGTTTCAAGATTCCTGATTTTGCCAAGTATGACGGGAGTGGTAACCCTCAGTTTCATTTGATCAGTTATAGAACCACGATGGCTGTTTGGTCCAAGGATGATAAGTTCCTCATTAACTTTTTTCACGAGAGTCTTACATGCCCTACTTTAGAGTGGTATCTTCAATTAGACCACTGTAAGATTTCTCATTGGACAAAGTTGGCTAATTTATTCATGGATCAATACAAGTTTAATATGGATGTAGCTCATACCTGAGAACAATTGAGCTCGATGCAGAAAGAAAGTGAGGAAACCTTCAAACAGTATGCCCAGAGGTGGAGGGTTCTCGTAGCACAAGTGCAACCACCGCTGACTCTGACAGAAATGTGTTCATATTTCTTGGGGACTTTGGGAGCTCCATATATTGAGATAATGGCGGGTATTGTGTATCGAGACTTTGCTGAATTAATAACTGCTAGGGAGAGGATTGAAGTTCTGGTAAAAGCTAGTAAATTAGCAACCGATAACAATGACGGTGGCTTTGTAGAAGGATTTTTCCCCTAGGAAAAGAGAGTGGAGAATGGACTACCTGCAAAATTAGAAACCTTCATAATACCGCTTTCCACCGTCTCACTCTGTCTATACCAATCGACCTCTGACCATTTAGGACCTCTAAACAATTGATGATATGAGGCGTTAATTGATGAGACTGCCATCTTAGAATTTTATGATGTTGAACTCATATTAACTTTCTTGAAGCAATAATGTAATTGATTTGTGTGGATCTCAGTATGTCTTGTTTCCTTATGTCTTTGACACTCATGTTCATGTCACGTCTTTCTTGTCATTCTTTTCTTTCCTTTACTTATTGTCTTTTGGTTCGAATCTCATGGAACTCTCGTTCTAGAAAAAATTGTGGTCATGAAACCCGCGTATGCATGTGTTATTTGCAAAAAAAAAAAACAAAAATAGAAGAAAAATAAAAATAAAATGGAGTAAATGAGTAATCACTTGGTGTGCATTAACCTTTTGTTTCTAAATTAAAATTTTTGAAAATGAGCAATCAAGATTTGAAATGAAGATTGGCCATCTTTCATTATCTTTCACAAGAATTCATCTTTTCATTATCTCTTGTTGTCCCTTTTTGAGCTTAAAAGTTTTTTTTTCAATTTAACCCTGGACAAGGATCACCCCTACACTAGGGGTTAACACAAAGTAGAAATTATGATTTCTGTGAAAAAAAGAAGAAGAAAGGAAAGAAAATGAAATGAAAAAGGTCATAACAAAGGTGAATTATTGAAGTGAAAAGAAAAATGGGAAGAAATAAGAACAATAAAAGAAAAGTGTGCTTGAAAGCACAAAGTCAGTTGACAAGGTTTAATTTTGAACAAGGATCCTTGGTCTCATTCAACCCTTAAACACTTGTTTGAGCCTTATATCCTTCATTTCATAACCACTAACCATATCCACGTTACAAGCCTTAAAAAGTTCATTCTGATCAATGAATGATTGTCGTCATTTTCATTAACTTTAATTTTGAGACAAAAGATTTGTGCTCTTTTGAGTTTTCAATTCCTTGCTCATATAAAACAAAAAAAAAAAGAAAAAAAAGAGAGGAAGAAGATGGAAAGATGAGGTACTTGCTGGTCCTACACTGGGGCAAATTTCTCTTCGGTTCAATTTGACCTATACCGGGGCAAATTTCTCTTCGGTTCAATTTGGCCTTGCACTAGGATAAGTTTCTATCCTCTTCAAGTTGAATCCAAACTGCGGCAATTTTTCGTTTCCCCAGTTCAATTTGACCTACGTAGGGCAAATCTTTTGGTCATTAGGACGTCCACTCTATTCAATTCTGTTCTAGACTGGGGTAAATTTATCTTTGGTTCAATTTGCCTTGATGTACATGCTCAGAAGAAGGAAACTAAAGATCATTTTCATAAAGATTGAATCAATCCATACTGCAGCAACATCTCTTTGAATCCCATATCATTGTTTGTGTCTTTTTCCATACATTCATCATTTGTAAATATCCTTTTGTGTAGTTGATAATCATATATTTTATACATTAATAAACCCTCATTATTAGTCATTTACACTCTTCATGTACTTAATTGATTGAATTTGATTATGTTTTGTAAGTTTGAACTCGAATCGGACTTAATTGATTTTTTCAGCATTATTTGGGTCTTACATTGTTTCTGTATTTTGGCCATATCTTGAGTTCTAAATGTCTGATAATTATGAATTTTACCTTGTAAGAAATATAAGAGAGAGCTCTACAACTTTGATGAAGAGCTCAAAGACAATTTCAGACATCTAGTGGAGCTAATTGGGCATGGAAATCAGAATACGGGTTTTGTGACTGGAACCCAAACAGTGTGTAGTAACTAGAACATAATTCGAGTTTGGGTTTATAAAATGGGCTGAAAATTTGTAATCTGAAAGTTAAGACCCATATGTACAACTTTCATGACAAACACAAAACTTGATTCGGGCTCCTTGATGGTGATATTGGGTCTGAAAGTCAAAACAGAGGTGCTGAAACTGGTCCTGAACAGTCTGTAGTAATTGAGTCATATCTTGGGCTGTAGGACGATTTTTTGGGTGCTTCCACAGCCATTGGAAAGCTTAGACAATTTCGTAGAACTTTCATGAAGACCACTTGGCTTGGAAATGACGAAATTAATGAGTTCAACAATAAATAATTTCAGAGACAAGGAAGCTCACCTACTAATCTCACCTACTAATCTCACCTACTCATCCACCTACTAATTCCACCTACTAATTCCACCTACTAATCTCACCTACTCATCACCTACTACTCCTAATCCTCTATAAAAGGCTGGATGTGGAGAGCTCTAAGAACACACACTTGGTGTTAGAGATAGCTTTTCATAGTTCTTTTGAATTCCTTCATTGTAATGGAGAGCTAAGTCACTTCTAGTCAATTTGGGACTCTTGAAGAGATTGTGGTTTAGATTCTTGAGACCTTGGTTATGTAATGTATTTGATTTATATTTGAATTCCTCTTCTCTTCTTCTTCTTCTTCTTCTGTTTTCTTGATCTTGAATACATTAATGGTGATTCTGTTTATGTTTAATCTGATTTGATCTTGGTTTAAGATTAAGTATTGTGATGAAACTTAGAACTGATTGATCTGAATTAATCACATAACTGAAGATTGAAATTTGTGATGAAACTTAGAACTGATTGATCTAAACTAATCACATAATTGAAGAGGTTAGGTTACTGATTGGTGCCTAGGTTAATTGAATTCGGTGCTTAAATTGACATATATCTACATGAATGGTGCGATTGCAGATTTGTGTTTATCACTTGTCAATTGAATTCTGGACGATTGTCTAGTGTGAATTCTGGACCTAATGCTGAGATTTCGGTTAGATCCAAGTTAATCATTCAAATGTGCTTCAAATGTTTGTTGAAAGGTCTATGATTGAATCCACCCAATCTCGGATAGATTTCTGAATTGACTGTTCTTTTAATTATTATTTTTCTTCAGATCTTGTCAATGCAATCCTTGAACAATCAAAACCCCCCCTTTCTAACTTAACTTAATTTGATAAAATTGCATTTACGATCCTTGAGGAGACGATCCGGTGTTGTTCACTATACTGCAAACTTAGTTAATAACTTCGGTTATAATTTTGACTGAGTTCGGCGCTCGTCAGTAGTCAAACTTCCAAGACCAGTTCAGAAGTTGTTCACTTGGTTAATTTCTTTTCTGTTGTGCTATTGAATCTATGCATGTTTGTTACATAATGCTTTAGGTAAGGTGAACATGAGTACAACACTATAATTTGACCATCTAATGGTAATCCCCTAGTGAACAATTTAGATAAAAAAGAGCTTAGAAGTTTCGGCTGAAAGGAAAAATGATATTCCAAAGGGTAATTCAGAGGCAAAAGGTATTCGAAGAAAAGAGATAGAAGTGAGAATTTTGAAGAAAAGCATGTCACAGAGGTCATCCAAATTAAAAGTCAAATTCCAAGTCCATGACCTGATGGTGGTGTCCAAAAGAATACCAAGTCCTTCCTTGATGGCCTTATAACATTCCGAGGTCCACGGCTTGATGAGGTGTTCAAAAATTAAAAAAAAAGGAAAAAGAAAAAGAAAATGAAAAAGGGATAAAGGAAGTCAAGATGATTCCAAGCCAACCAAAGAGTCTAATAAAGAGAAGAGATGCGAACAAAGAGTTTGATTGGTCAAAGCTTTTCAAGATCGCCGTTGGTTAAGATGACTTTGAATAAATAATTGAAAAAATGAAAAAAGAAGGATAAAAAGAGAGAAAAGAAAAATTTTAAGTCCATGCATTTTAATTTCTGTTGAGCGCATTGACTCCATGCATTTTTAATTTCTGTTGAGCGCATCGACTCTTGTCGTTTATTCTTTGAGCGCATCGCCTCTATACATTTTAATTTTCTGTTGAGCGCATCGGCTCCTTGCATTTTAATTTCTGTTGAACACATCGGCTCTATGCATTTTAATTTTCTGTTGAGCGCATCGGCTCCATGCATTTTATTTTCTGTTGAGCGCATCGACTCCATCCATTTAAATTTTTGTTGAGCGCATCGGCTCCTTGCATTTTAATTTCTGTTGAGTGCATCGGCTCCATGCATTTTAAAATTCTGTTGAGCGCATCGGCTCCTTGCATTTTTAATTTTTGTTGAGCACATCGGCTCCTTGTATTTTAATTTCTGTTGAGCGCATCGGCTCCATGTATTTTATTTTCTGTTGAGCGCATCGGCTCCATACATTTTAATTTTCTGTCAATTCTTTGTGCGCATCAGCTCCATCCATTTTAATTTTCTGTTAATTCTTTTGAGCGCATCGGTTCCTTGCATGTTAAGTTTCTGCTAATTCTTTGAGCGCATCGGCTCTTTGCATTTTAAATTCCTATCAATTCTTTGAGCGCGTCGGCTCTTCGTATTTTATTGTTTCCGTTTTGTTTTGCATTTATCATGTTATGCATAGCCGGACAAAATTGAAGTTCATGTCTTTACTCGTTTCTTACGATGATAATATGAAAACTACAGTTATTCTTATTATCTAGTAAGAAACAAGTAAAGAGGGGCAATTGTGAACACCCAATTTTGACCGGTCTCAAAAAAAATAAAAAAAATAATACAAAAAAAGAAAAAAATGAGAATTAAAAATAAAGAAAAAAAAAAATATAAAAAAAAAAAAAAAAAAAATTGTGGTCCATATTTGTGCCTATTTTCTTGGCCTAAACAGAATAAGCCCACCTATAACAAAAAACAAAACAAAACGAAAAAATATAATAACTTGGAAGATGCTGCTTGATTTGTTTTTATTTTTTTTCTATTTTAGGTTGGAAATCAACTTTTCTTTTCTTAGTTTTTTGTTTGTTTTCTTTTTTAACCAAACACTACACTGTAGCACACACAGGGGGACAAGTTGCTTTGTCCCCCACTCACTTTTCACTCTCATTCACTCCACTCACGTTGCACCAACTACACAGACACACAATATTTTGGTAGGACTCTCACTCACTCACTCACGTAGAGTGGGGCATATTACAGAGAGGATATTTTTCATTTTGGGGGGGGGGATCCCATTGTCACAAAAGAAGAAGGCTTGCTGCCATTTCACCGGGAACCGGGGACAACAGCCAAAAACTTTTTTTCTCTCCATTTTTTTCACGTATAAGCACATCTCTTCCCCTACATTTTTTTTATAGAACAAACCACCACACTTCATCTTCATAACTTTCACCACCACCTCCACCACCCATCATCAACCTACCATCTCTAACCTTTACTATCTTGTATCTTAACCATCTTCTCCATTAAGCCTTCACCACCACTCCCGTCCATCCATTCCAACCGTGAAGCACCCCACACCACCACACAACCACCACATCCAACTCCCTTCAAACACCCCAACCGTGTTCACCTACAAACCACCATCTTGACCCTCCAAGTAACTCTCTACAAACCACTATCTTCACCCTCCAAGCAACTCTCTACAACCATCACCATAACCATCCAAGAGACCTCATTTTCACCTTCATCATCTTCCACCCTTTACCCTCCATCCTCACCTCCATCATAACCACCATCACCACCATTAAACTTACCACTCACCACCTTGCCTCATCCCTACCGAGTTGACTCACCACCTTAACTAACCTCTCACAAGGACCTCCGCCATCTTCACCACACCTCCACCCTCTAACCTCACCTTCACTCTCACCCTTCACCTCCATGCACCACCACATCCAACCTCCAATCTCGTGACAGCCCCCCCCCCCCCACGTGACCACCATCCATCATCCATCCCTCCATCAACTCACCTCCACGAAACCAACCTCCATAAACATGAAACCACCCCTTTCCATCATCACCACCATTAACCAACTTCCATCTTCCACAGCCACCCTCCAAAACCGTGGACCCTCAAGCTCCACCACAACCCAACCAAGCTTCAACCCACCACCACTTCCATCTAAACCACTACCACCCACAACCACCATTACCCACGTCCGAGCTCCCTCACGCAGCCACCCTCACCATCCTGAGCTTCACCGACCAGCTTCGAGCTCACCTTCGAGCACCAACCAAACTGAACTCGCACGTCGCTCCGTCGTTCGCGCAACACCGTGCACCACCACCCACTCAAGCCTCGAACCATGCACCGCTAGGACCCGGTGTCTGTCGCAGCACCGCTCTGCTGGCACTGCTCAACCCACGCCGCCGTCGAGCCCTCCCCTGCCGCTGCCAGTGAGGTGTGTAGTCCCAGTTCTCTTCATCATACCATGCTTCCCGTTGTTTTCTTTCTTTATTTGGTTTGAATGTTGTTTACTTTGTTTCTTGCTATTGTGAGTTTAAGCCTTTTTCTATTTTTTTTAATTTTATTTTTAGGTTGGTGAAGTTTTAAAAAAAAAAGTAAGTTAAAATAAAAATTAAAAAGAAGTGACACAAAATGTGGGCTGCTTATTTTGTCGTGGGCCAACCTTTTTTTTGTGTTGTTCGGTTTTGATTCTGAAGGAGTTTAGGCTTCTCTTTTTATTTTATATTGTGAACTTCTTTTGGGGCCTTGAGTTTTTAGTTTTCCTTTTGCTTCTTGTTTAGTGTCATTGATTTAATGGGCTAAGTGTGTTTTTTTTATTTAGATATTTTTATAGTACTTTGTTAGGTGTAAAAATAATAATAATAAATAAATAAAAATACAAAAAAAAGATAATAAAAACAATACCAAAGAATAAAAAAAAATAAATAAAAAATAATAACAATAAGTAAAAAATAAAAAAATGAAAAAAATAATATTTTAATCAATGCAATGATCAATGATGAGATTGAATAGTAGATGCTATCTTTAATATCATTTGGATCATATGGTTTATTGAGTAGCCTTGTGCTACCTTAAATCCTGTGCAAGAATGTTTCTTTCTAAAAATCTTCTTAATTAAAATTAACCAATTCACACTTATTTTCTAAAGAACTACGTGATTTTGAGTTCCTCATTGCACCTGAGAGTACGTAAGAGCAGAATTTTCAATCTGTCAAGCTAAAAATTAAATTTTCGCAATTTGGTTTTTCTTTTCTTAAAAAATCAAAAAATCAAAAAAATTAAAAAAAATAAATAATTACAAAATGTTTTTAAGAGGAATTAAATAAATAAATTTGAGATTATCAAGTTTCTTTGCACAACTGACTTAAGGTACCGTTTCAAGACGGGTGTGATAGAGGTGTAGTGGGATTAAGTTTCCACCCTTCTCTATCCATAACCGACTTCCGAACCCGATTTGGTTTTCAAAGACTATTTTTTAAAAAGGGTTTTCCAATTTTTCTGAAATCAAATAAAATTGGTGGTGACTCTATTTTTTATTTTTAAAATCATGTGAGCTGCTATTTTGCCACGATTCCGGTCGCGACATCTAACAAATTGCTTCTCCAAGAGTTCTTCTAATTACTTCTTGAATTCAACTAGCTCCGCCGATGACATTCTGTAGGGCGCTATGAAAACAGGGCCAGATCCAGGCACAAGGTCAATGGCAAACTCTATCTCCCATTCCGACAGTAAACCAGGTACATCTTCAGGAAAGACTTCGGGAAACTCTCTAACCAGTGGAATTGCGTTCACATCTGCCTCGTTTTTGACTTTTAAAGAAGACAATAGCATGTATCCCTGAGCTCATTCGTTTAAGAAAACTTGAACTTCGTTGGTTGTCAAAAATCTAGAATTCTCATCCATAGGAAAAATTGTGGTCTTACTAGAACAGTCTAACATGACATGGTTAGAAGACAACTAATCTATCCCTAAGGTAATGTCTAATTGGGAAATAGGTAAATAGATCAAATCAACAGAAAAAATTTGACCTTCAACAATTAAAGGATAATCTAAACAGACTTTAGTGGTAACAAGAGATTTAGCAGTAGGGGTTGAAACAGTCAAGTGAAAAGGCAAAGAAGACACAGGTAAACTAAGTCATTTCACACAGTCATATGAAATGAAAGAATGAGTTGCCCTAGAGTCATACAGTACAACCAAAAGATTATCTTCTATGATACCTTCTCCTTGTATTAGATCTTCGAATTCAGAGGCCTCAGCTCCACTCAGGGTATAAACTCTGCCTCTTACCTGTGGTTTCGCAGCTCTTGCAACATTAACTAAAGGCTCTGCCTTGGCTTGGTTACAGTCGCGAGAGGTATGCCCAGGCTTCCCACATCTAAAGCAAATGATTCCTTTAATTGTGCAATCACTCATTAAGTGCTCCTTTCCACACTTCAAACACCTTGGCATAGACGTCGTAGTCTGACCAGTCCTACCAAGACTCCCACCAGGACTTCCACCTTGTGATCGTTGTTGCTAATTTCTAGGTGGTCTTGAGTAAGGCTTTCTCTGTTAGCGATTAGCACTACTGCTGCCTCCTTTTTGGGACCAAAAAGGTCCAAAGTTACGATTTCTCGTGTCTCGTGCTTGGTCTAGGTCTTCTACTCGGTGACACGTATCTAGCAGCTCCGAAAATTAGTTGATCATCAAAGTGATAGCCGCCCTCTTCACATCGTGTCTCAAACGTTCTTCAAATTTTTGACATTTCCACACCTCGTTCGGCTAGTGTTGGAAATAAGTTGAGAATTTAGACAAGCTTTCGAACTTTGCAGCGTACTCACTGACAGTTATGTTCCATTGTCTCAGACTAAGAAACTCCATCTCTTTAGCATGTTTGGCACTTGCAGGGAAATATTTCTCCAAGAATTTCTCCTTGAATACCTCCCAAGTAATTGCTCGACCTTCAGTTTCCAGTAATCTTTGTGCTCCAGTCCATCATTCTTTTGTGTCTCCAACCAGCATAAACACAGCATAAGTCACCTTCTTATCATTGACATAGTTCATGCCTCTGAAAACTTTCTCCAACTCCTTGACCCAAAAAGTAGCCTTCTCTGGATCAAATTCTCCCTTGAATTGAGGAGGGTTGTTGTGACAAAATTTAGATAAGTTTTGAACATTTGCAGTAGCTTCTAACTGTTGTGCAGCTCTTTCTTACTGTTGAGCAGTCTACTGGTTTTGTTGCAGCATGACCTCAGCCATCCTTTGAATCGCCTCAATCGCTGTAGTCATATCCCCTCTATGTGTCATATCTCTTTTCAAGTCAAACTTTACAAAACACAGGAAAAAGTCAGATGCATCATTTCGGAATACCAAACACAGAGAATTATACAGCACAAACAAGACGGTCCAAATCACAAGACCCAAAAGAAAACTCAAACCAGGACTCTGATACCAAAATTAGTGTAACGCCCCTTTTTCTAGAGGAAGAGGGAATGTCACACCATAATAAAATGTGTACAAAAAAATGCAAAAAATAACAAATCATGAATTAAGATCTAATTCATTTAATATATAGATAAACATCTTCAATCGTAAATGTATAGTAATCGGGTACTAAATATTTTTTTTTTGTAGTGAGAGAATAATAAAATATAATTACAGTAAAAATCGGCATAAAAGAAAACCATACATCCACATATTATATATATATATATATATATTTGCATTAAGTATGTTTAATTACATCATCAAGTATACAAAAAGCAAAAGCTTTACCCACCCCAAGATGTTTACAAATATACAACCCATCAAAATAGCAAAACATTAGGCTTCCTAAAAAGATATACGGATAGCCATTAGTAGCCACCGACAGTACCAGCCCCCTAAGACTGACGAGAAGGAACCATGGCAGGATCCTCCTCTGGGTCTTCCTCGTCAGATCAAATCATCATCGGAGCAACCAAATTACGAGCAGAGGCTCGTGCAGTAGATAGGAATGAATCCTCTTGTGGGGTGTAATAGAGATCATCCCACAAATCACGGACGGGTAGGTAAAAGTCTAGATGAACAAAAGCAGTAAAGTTAAAAACAGGTGGGTCATAGCGACCCCAAGCTAACAACACCGTCAAGTCCCCATGATAAATGCAACGATCCGTGCTCAGGTTAATATGCCAACAATCAGGACCTCCGTGGAAAGTCATCCTCGCATATCCCAGAAATCCACGCGAACGAGACGACATCTTCGAACAAGCGCTGGTCGTAGTCAAGCCAGAAACCAAGGAACTCGGGCACTTCCCATTCCTCACGGACGTCTTCTTAGAAGCACATAAATAAAGCAAAAATACAGGGATACATGAAAGATATGAGACACCCAGCATTCAATGCCAATACGACAGTAAGAAAATTATATATATATATATATATATATATATATATAGGCATATCTAGTGAGAGGAGTTTTTATTATGAGAGGATGAGATGAATAAATCTTGACCATACAACCATACATGGATGGTCAAGATTAAAAGTTACTTAAAGGTCATGTGACCACTTAAAAAAGTCACATGCATTTATGTTCTAATCTTGACCATTCATGTAAGATCCAATGGTCAACATTTACTCCTCTCACCTCTTACAATAAACACTCCTCTCACCAGAATAAGATTATATATATATATATATGTATATATATATATATATATATATATATATATATATATATATATATATATATATATATATATATATATAAAAGAATAATAAAAATAAGCAATAAAAAGAAAACAATAATAATATCTCGAGCAAGATGGCTTAGCTTCATCAATCAAATAATTATTTCAACATTAAAAGAGAAAATTTAATAGTTATAGACACTCATTCCAGAAGAAATATGAGACAAATAATGCATAATGCAAGAGGTACCAAAATCCTACTCCATGGAGCTAGACATAAACATTCGGAGAGAATGATTAGGGAGTCATGACCATTCATATAAGATCCAATCATGTAAGATCCAATGATTAACATTTACTCCTCTTACCTCTTATAATAAACACTCCTCTCACCAGAGTAAGATCATATATATATATATATATATATATATATATATATATATATATATATATATATATATATATATATATATAATAGTAATAATAAAAATAAGCAATAAAAAAAACAATAATAATATCTCAGGCAGTAAGCAGTTCATCAATCAAATAATTATTTCAACATTAAAAGAGAAAATTTAATAGTTATAGACACTCATTCTAGAAGAAATATGAGACAAACAATGCATAATGCAAGAGGTACCAAAATCTTACTCCATGGAGCTAGACATAAACATTCGGAGAGAATGATTAGGGAGTCATGTCAGTATCATGTCAGCCTAAAAATAAAGTGTTTTTCAGAAAAATAATCTTTTGCGCAATATGGCTTATACATGGCATTCTCAACAAGATCGTGATATAGGACAGTGTCTCAGTCCGGATCATCGGTGTGTTTGCATCGGTCTATCCCACGGCCCCAGTGGAGCTACCACTGTCTATTGTGAGACACCCGCACCCCGATGCCTCCAAGGTCAACAATATGACCTACACTTAGTTTATTCGCACTCGCACTAAGGTATGATTCAATCTCCTAGGCATACACAACCTTAACAACAAAGTCCAACGGACTTTCACAAATGCATAATGACTCAATGCATATAATGTATATTCATCAATAATATACTTCTCATGAAACATACCACAATTTGGTCAAATTAAACACCAACAAATCTTTGGTCCCACACATGGACTCACAATGACATATAATCAATTCTCAATAATAACATACATTTATAAGGTTTAATACAAACCACAATTTCATTTTATGAATCCAAAATTCCTAATTACCTAAGTCTTGAGTAATTACACAAGTCTAGGTCAAATAGACCCTTGAGGCCGTGGCCTCTCAAAAACAAGATCCAAACATTTTTCTTTCATCACATTATTGGTTTCATAATAATAAATTGTTTAAATCACAAGGTTGTACAAAAATAACAACTTAGACCAATAAACCTCTTAGAGGTCGTGACCCTCTTAAGGTAAGAAATCCCAAAAAAAAGATTCATTTCATTCATTAATTCTTTAACACCTAATTACCTAAGTTCCAATATCTCCAAAATTAAACTTGAACCCCCAAAAATTACCCTAAGGTCGTGACCCCCAAAAATGGTAGGAAAACCCTACATTTTCCATACATTAATCCCAGCAATCCAACTTCATCAAGGCATTCCAAACAACCAACATTTTTATATAAATCAAGTATATACAAAAGCATGAAAAACAAACATACAAAGTGAGCAATCCATTATGGATTCCTCCATTAACAACCACTCAAAAGTTCTCTCACAACCAATAAAGGTTGAAGTGAGTAAATCTCCCTCTTACCTAAGGGAAGAACACGAAAAATCACTCCTTGATATGCTTGTGAGATTCGGCCAAGAGCTCACCAAAACCCTAGGAAATCAAACTCATGGAATCAACACCAATGGCTTGAAAAGAAAGGATCTATGGCCA
This sequence comes from Ormosia emarginata, assembly GCA_029884605.1. Lineage (NCBI taxonomy): Eukaryota > Viridiplantae > Streptophyta > Magnoliopsida > Fabales > Fabaceae > Ormosia > Ormosia emarginata. The sequence goes on along the minus strand of JAQQTP010000047.1, from coordinate 16,651,946 downwards.
TGAAAGTGACCATAGAAACAAAAAAGAAGAAGAGAAAGTAAGGAATCAAAAGTTTACCTCAAAAGCTTCAAGCTTTGTTCTTGAAGAAAAGTGGTGAAAATGATGGATTTGGAAGATGATCACCAAAGAGGAAAGGTTTAGGATGAGAAGAGGAATCTAGAAATGGTAGTAGTGAAGCAAGCAAATGGAGATGGCCACATGGAGGGGCTACAACCGTGGAGAGTGGAGAAGAAGAGAGAAAGAAGAAGAGAAAAAAAAATAAAGAGGAAATGAAGAGAAAAGGGTAATAGCTTTTTGTGATTTAGAATTTTGGAGTAAGGAATAGTAAGGCAAAAAGGTAAATTTTTGGCTCCCCTAAAGGTCCTAAGCCGCGAAACCAAGAGAGAAAGAGAAGAAGAGATTTGGCTTCTCATGTAAGTTTTGGGTAGTTTGGTCATTTTTTGTCAAAGCACCCTTGAGAAGCTTTGATTAAAATACATTTCTTTTTGAATTAAAGGTGATTTGATTTGACATAAAGTGAATTTCCTTTGAATAAGATAAGATTTCTACTACAAGCTATTATCCAATGGACAATGGTTACAGTTAATAGAAGTCAGTGTTAATTATCCAACAGATAATAAAATACACAGTGATTTTTATTTATCAGATAAAAATCTCAAAAAAACGTAAAATCTCGTAAATTGTGTCCAGCCTCGGGTTTAGTGAGATCTCTCGTAGACGTTTCCACAGATCAAGGTCCTTAGGAAAATATTTCCTTTCCTCGGCTCTGCTCAATATACACGTAAAATGAGAAATAATATTAAAATATTTCCCGCTCTAAAAAAAATCCAGAAAAATTCACAAAATTCACAAATATTATAAAATAATTATTTATAATAAAATAAACAAACTTTGGGATGTTACACAGAGAAAGCAAGCCTTTGGATCAAGGAGTTAGAGAAGATATTTCGAGGAATACGATGTGCTGACGATAAGAAGGTAACTTATACTACCTTCATGTTTGTTGGAGATACTGAAGATTGGAGGATTGGAGCATAATGATTTATGGAAGCTGAAAGAAGAGTGATCACATGGGAAGTCTTTAAGAACAAGTTTCTAGAGAAGTACTTTCTAGCTAGTGCGAGGCATACGAAAGAGATGGAGCTTCTTGGTCTTAAACAAGGGAGCATGTCAGTCAGTGAGTATGCAGTAAAGTTTGAAAGCTTATCGAAGTTCTCGAGGTATTTCCAACTACAGCTTGATGAGGTGTGGATGTGTCAAAAGTTCGAAGAAGGATTGAGACATGACTTGAAAAGAGTTGTACTACCATAGGGAATTAAGCAATTCCCAGCCTTGTTGGATAAGTATCGTAGGATTGAGGAGCTGGACTAATCATAAGACACAAGGAGTCGTAACTTTAGACCTTCTAGGTTCCAAAGAGAGAATAGCAACAATGTTAATCGTTTTCAAAGGAAGCCTTATTCCCGACCGCCTTGGAATCAACATCAACTACAATCACATGATGGAGGTACGAGTGGTAATTCTGGTGGCAACCGAGTTAGTCAGACTATGGCATCTTTACAAAGATGCTTGAAGTGTGGAAGGGACCACTTGACCACGGAGTGTACAATGAAAGGGGTCATTTGCTTCAAATGGGGAAGCCCGGCCATATCTCTAAAGACTGCAATCACCCCAAGGCAGAACCTTCTGTCGGTAATGTGCGGGCTGCAAGACCTCAGGCAAGAGGAAGAGTTTATACCATGAGTGAAGCGGAAGCCTCCAAATCCAAAGATCTGATAAAGGGAGATTGTGCCATACGAGGTAATCTTTTATCTATACTATATGACTCGAGAGCGCCCATTCTTTTATTGCTTATGATTGTGTGCATCGATTAGGATTACCAGTGTCTTCTTTACCTTATGATTTGAGTATTTCTACCCCTACTGTTAAGCATGTTGTTACTACCCCAAGTTTGTTTGAATTGTTCTATAACTATTGAAGGTTGAATCTTTTCTGTTGATTTGATTTGTTTACCTCTTTCTCAAATAGACATAATCTTATGAATGGATTAGTTATCTTCTAACCATATCTTGCTAGATTGTTCCAGTAAAACTTTAGTTTTCCTAAGACTGAAATTTCTGAATTTTTGACGGCCAACCAAGTTAAAGCTTTCTTGAGAGAGGGAGCTCAGGGATACATGTTATTGTCTTCCTTAGAAATCAAAAGTAAGATGGATGTGAATGCTATTCTAGTTGTCAATGAGTTCCCCGAAATCTTTCCTGATGATGTACCCGGTTTACCGTTAGAGCAGTAGATAGAGTTTCTTATTGATCTTGTACATGGATTTGGTCCTGTATCCATAGCACCATACAGGATGTCACTGTCAGAGTTAGTTGAACTCAAGAAGCAGTTGGTGGAACTTTTGTAAAAGTAGTTTGTCAGGCCTAGTGTATCACCCTGGGGAGCACCAGTATTGTTAGTCAAGAAGAAGGATGGAACTTCTTGATTATGTGTACATTATCACCAGTTGAACAAGGTCACAATCAAGAACAAGTATCTATTCCTGAGGATAGATGATTTGATGGATCAACTGAAGGGAGTCGATGCTTTCTCCAAGATTGATTTGCATTCTGGCTATCATCAGATCTGAATGAAGGTAGAGGATATTCCCAAAACGGCCTTTTGAATGTGTTACGGACATTATGAGTATCTTGTGATGCCATTTGGAGTGACGAATGCTCCTGCAATATTCATAGATTACATGGATAGAATCTTTCGTCCTTACCTAGATAGATTTTTCATTGTTTTTATCGATGAGATTCTGATATATTCTCGAAATCAAGAGGAACATGCTAAACATCTCGGTGTAGTTCTTCAGATTCTGAAGGAGAATAAGTTGTATGCCAAGTTGTCAAAGTATGAATTCTGGTTGGAAGAAGTTAAGTTTTTAGGTCATGTGATTTCGAAGGAAGGAATTGCAGTGGATCCATCGAAGGTTGAAACAATTCTTCAATAGAAAAGACCAAAGACCATGACAGAGATTCGTAACTTTGTGGGATTAGCCTGTTATTTTCGAAGATTCATTGAAGGATTTTCCAAGATAGCAGGACATCTCACTTAGCTTACAAGAAAGAATCAACTTTTTCTATGGACCGACACATGTGAAGAAAGTTTTCAAGAGTTGAAGAGACGGCTAACTATTTTACCAATTTTAGTTCTACTTGATCCCAATGAACCATTTGAGGTGTTTTGTGATGCTTCACATCAAGGCTTAGGATGTGTGCTCATGTAGAATAGGAAAGTTGTAGCATAAGCTTCAAGGCAGTTGAGAGTGCATGAAAAGAATTATCTTACATATGACCTGGAGTTAGCTGTTGTTGTGTTTGCTTTGAAAATATGGAAACATTTTCTGTATAGAGCAACGTTCAACGTTTACAACGACCATAAGAGCCTGAAGTACCTGTTTGACTAAAAGAAGTTGAACATGAGGCAAATGAGGTGGTTGGAGTTTTTGAAAGATTACGATTTTCAACTTCAGTATTACCTCGGAAATGCAAACGTGGTGGCGGACACTTTAAGTAGGAAGACTTTTAGTATCTCTGCTATGATGGGCAAGGAGAAGGAATTGATAGAGCAATTCATAGATATATGGACGTTTGTGGAATTGACATCAGGGAAGATTTGTTTGAATATGATTACTATTTCAAGTGATCTAATGGAAGAGATTCGAGAGAAACAGAAAGGTGACAATTTTTTACAAAATGAGAGGGAGCTGATGAAGCGAGACATTGTGTTAACAATTGAGGAATGACTTGACGGAATCCTAAGGTTCAAAGGTAAGGTTTGTGTGCCTAATGATCCGGAGCTTAGGAAGATCATTCTCGAAGAAGCCCACACAAGTAAGTTGAGTATGCATTCGGGAATGACCAAGATGTACCAAGACCAGAAACAGTTATTTTGGTGGCACGGAATAAAGGTGGACTTTGCCAAGTATGTGTCATCTTGTCTGGTTTGTCAGAAAGTTAAGGTTGAACATCAGAGACCTTCAGGAATGTTGCAACCTCTAAGTATTCCTGAATGGAAATGGGATAGTATTGCAATGGATTTCATGGTTGGACTGCCGAGGACCCGAAAAAGGTATGATTCGATATGGGTGATTGTTGATCAGCTTACGAAGTCTATGCACTTCTTACCGATTAACATAAGGTATTCAATGGAGAGGTTGACTCAATTATATTTTGGTGAATTTGTTAGACTTCATGGTGTGCCTTCTAGTATTGTTTCTGATAGAGATCCAAAGTTTACATCAAGGTTTTGAAAAAGTCTACAAGAAGCGATGGGAACGAAACTTCGTTTAAGTTCTGTTTACCATCCACAAACAGATGGTTAATCGGAGAGGACAATTCAATTACTGGAAGATCTGCTGAGTGCTTATATTTTAGAACAGTCTAGAAGTTGGGATGAATTTTTACCTCTGATAGAGTTCACCTACAATAACAATTTTCACTTAAGCATAGGGATGGCACCCTATGAGGCTTTATATGGACGATGATGCAGAATACCTTTATGTTGGTACCAAGATTAAGAGCATCTTACGATAGGGCCTGATCTTGTGCAACAAACAACAAAAAAAGTTAAGATGATTCAGGAAAAGATGTGGATGGCTCAAAGTCAACAGAAAAGCTATGCAAATAAGAGAAGAAAATATCTTGAATTTGAAGAAAACGAGCATGTGTTTTTGAAAGCCACACCTATGACTGGGGTCGGTTGAGTTCTTAAGTCCAGAAAACTCACTTCCAAATTCATCGGACCTTATCAAATTCTTCATCGAATAGGTCTAGTAGCCTACCAAATAGTTTTACCACATTTTCTATCTAACCTTCATAATGTCTTCTATGTGTCGCAATTGCAAAAGTATATTCTTGATTTAACCTATGTCATAACATTGGATACAGTACAATTAAAAGAGAATTTAACCTATGATACACTTCTTGTAAAGATCGAGGATAGGAGAGTGAAGCAACTTAGAGGAAAAGAAATTCCATTGGTAAAGGTGATCTAGAATGACATGACTGGAGACACAACGTGGGAGCTAGAGGACAAGATGAAGGAACAATATCCATATCTATTCTAAGGTGTAACACCCAAAAATTTATTTATTTTATTATAAATATTCATTTTATAATATTTGTGATTTTCTGGAATTTTTCTGAATTTTTCTGAGAATTTAGAATATTTTAATATTATTCCTTATTTTGCATGCAAACTGAGCGGAGCCGGGAAAGTGAGATATTTTTCCCGAGAACCTTGATCTGTGAAAATGTCAACGGAGGATCTTACTAAACCCGAGGCTGGACACGATTGACGAGATTTTACATTTTTTAAGAAAATTTAACAGATAAAATAATAAAACACTGTGTAAAATTTATATGTCAGATAAATTAATACTGACTTCTGCCGACTGTAGTAATTGTCCATTGGATAATAACATGTGTCAAAAATCTTATCACATTATCCTATAACATTTAGGTGCGAGAAACGTGGACACGTTTCTCGTGACTGCAATCATACCAAGGTGGAACCTTCCGTCAATGCTACTAAAACCACCAAACCACAGGCTAGAGGTCGAGTTTACACCTTGAGTGGTGCTGAAGCCTCTGAATCCAAAGATCTTATACAAGGGGAAGGTTTTATTGAAGGTAATCTTTTAATTATACTGTATGATTCTGGTGCAACTCATTCTTTCATTTCGTATGATTGTGTGAAGAGACTTGGTTTACCTATGTCTTCTTTGCCATTTGATTTGACTGTTTCAACTCCAACTGCTAAACCCATTGTCACTACCAAAGTCTGTTTAAATTGCTCATTGATTGTTGAAGGTTGAACCTTTTTTTGTTGATTTGATTTGTTTGCCCTTATCTCAATTAGATGTGATCTTAGGAATGGATTGGTTATCTGTTAACCATGTACTATCAGACTGTTCTAGAAAAATCATAGTTTTTCCTTTGGATGAGAACTCTAGATTTTTTACGGCCAACCAAGCGAAAGCTTTCTTGAAAGAAGGAGCTCGGGGATACATGTTGTTGTCTTCTTTGAAAGTCAAGAATGAGGTAGACGTGGACGTAATCTCCGTGGTTCGGGAGTTTCCTGAAGTTTTCCCTAAAGATGTACCTAGCTTACTTCCAGAACGGAAAATCAAGTTTGCTATTGACCATGTACCTGGAGCTGGCCCTATTTCCATAACGTCTTACCGAATGTCACCAGCAGAACTTGTGGAACTCAAGAAGTAACTGGAAGAACTTTTGGAGAAACAATTTGTGAGACCCAGTGTGTCACCTTGGGGAGCACTAGTGTTACTAGTTAAGAAGAAAGACGGTACTTCAAGGTTATGTGTGGATTATCGTCAACTGAATAAGGTCACGATTAAGAATAATTATCCATTGTCGAGAATAGATGACCTAATTGACCAACTGAAAGGAGCGATTGTGTTTTCCAAGATCGATTTGGGATAGGGCTACCACCAGATCCGAGTAAAAGTGGAAGACATCCCTAAAATGGCTTTTCGTACTCGTTATGGACACTACGAGCATTTAGTAATGCCTTTTGGCGTGACTAATGCACCTGTTATCTTCATGAACTATATGAATAGGATCTTTCGTCCTTATTTGGACAGATTCGTTGTTATTTTCATCGACGACATCTTGATCTATTCACAAAATCAGGAGGATCATGCTGAACAACATCTTAGTATAGTTCTTCAAATTTTGAAGGAGAAAGAGTTGTATGCTAAATTGTCCAAGTGTGAGTTTTGGTTGGATGAAGTGAAATTCTTGGGCCATATGATTTCGAAAGAAGGGATTATTGTAGATCCATCGAAGGTAGAAGCTATTCTACAATAGGAAAGGCTAAAGACGGTAACGAAAATTCGAAGCTTTGTTGGATTAGCAAGATATTACTGGAGGTTCATTAAAGGATTTTCTAAGATTGCTGGACCACTCACTCAACTCACCAGAAAGAATCAAGCTTTTGAATGGACAGATGCTTGCGAAGAAAGTTTCCAAGAGCTGAAAAGGAGACTAACTACTTCACCAGTGTTAATTCTGCCTAATCCAAATGAACCATTTAAGGTGTACTGTGACACTTCATATCAAGGATTGGGATGCGTCCTTATACAAGGCGGAAAAGTTGTAACTTATGCCTCAAGACAATTACGAGTGCATGAGAAGAACTACCCAACACATGAGTTGGAGTTAGTTGTCGTGGCATTTGCTTTGAAGATATGGAGACATTATTTGTATGGAGCAACGTTCAATATCTTCAGTGACCATAAGAGCTTGAAATATCTTTATGACCAGAAAGAACTGAACATGAGACAACGAAGATGGTTAGAATTCTTGAAAGATTATGACTTCTAACTTTAGTATCACCCTGGGAAGGCGAATGTTGTGGTCGATGCCTTAAGTAGGAAGACAATCAGTATTTCTACCATGATGATCAGAGAGAAAGACTTGATAGAATAATTCAGAGATGTATGGTCTTTTGTGGAGTTGATGCTGGGTAAAATCTGCATGAATATGGTCACGATCTCAAGCGAATTAATGGATGGCATCCGAGATAAGCAGAAAGTTGACAAGTTCCTGCAAGAGGAAAGAGAGCTGATAAAGTAGGGTGGTGTTTCAACATTAGAAGAAAGAAGTGATGGAATTTTAAGATTCAAAGGTATAGTCAGTGGGCCTAAAGATGAGGAACTCAGGAAGTATATACTTGAACATGCTTATACAAGCAAGTTGAGTATGCATCCTGGTATGACCAAAATGTACCAAGATTTGAAGAAACACTTTTGGTGGCATGGAATGAAAAGAGATATCGCTAGATACGTATCATCTTGTTTGGTTTGTCAGAAGACAAAGATTGAACATCAAAGACCGTTAGGATTTTTGCAACCCTTGATTATTCCCGAGTGAAAATGGGATAGCATTGCTATGGACTTTGTCGTCGGATTACCAAAGACAAGAAAAAGATATGACTCAATATGGGTAATTGTGGATAGACTTACAAAGTCAGCACACTTCTTGTCGATCAACATAAGATATCTATTAGAGAAGTTGACTTAGTTATATATTGGTAAAATTGTCAAACTTCACGGTGTGCCTACAAGTATTATTTCAGACAGAGATCCGAGGTTTACATCAAAGTTTTGGCAGAGTCTTCAAGAAGTAATGGGAACGAAGTTACGATTGAGTTCTGCATACCATCCGCAAACGGATTGACAATCGGAAAGAACAATCCAATTATTGGAGGATTTGCTAAGAGCTTGTGTTATAGAGCAGACCAAAAGTTAGGATGAAATCTTACCATTGGTGGAGTTCACCTACAACAACAGTTATCATTCAAGTATCGGGATGACTCCCTATGAAGCTCTATATGGACAGAGGTGTAGAACACTATTATGTTAGTATCAAGATGGAGAGCGGCTTACAGTCGGACTTGATCTTATTCAACAGAAAACCGAGAAGGTCAAGATGATTCAGGAGAAGATGAGAACAACTCAGAGCTGACAAAAGAGTTATGTGGACAAAAGAAGAAAACCTCTTGAATTTGAAGAAGGAGGACATGTGTTCCTGAAAGTCACACCTACGACTGGGGTCGGTTGGGTTCTCAAATCTAGAAAGCTTACTCCAAAATTCCTTGGACCTTATCAAATCCTTCATCGGATATGTCATGTTGCTCACCAAATAGCCTTACCCCCTTTTCTTTCAAATCTCCATAATGTCTTTCATGTGTCACAACTTCGAAAATACATTCTAAGTCCTAATCACGTCATAGCACCTGATTCGGTACAATTAAAGGAAAACTTGACTTATGAAACAACTCCTGTGAGGATTGAGGATAGGAGAATGACGCAACTCAGGGGGAAAGACATTTCATTAGTGAAAGTGATATGGAATGAGATGACCAGAGATGCGACTAGGGAACTAGAGGACAAAGTAAAGGAGCAATATCCAGAGTTGTTTTAAGTTATTAAAAATTTCGAGGACGAAATTCTTATTTGTTAGGGAGAGTTGTAATACCCCAAAATTTATTTATTTTATTATAAATGTTCATTTTATAATATTTTTTATTTTCTGGAATTTTTCTGGATTTTTCTGAGAATGCGGAATATTTTAATATTATTTTTTATTTTGCGTGCAAACTGAGCAGAGCCGGGAAAGTGAGATATTTTTCCCGAGAACCTTGATCTGTGAAAACGTCGACAGAGATCTTACTAAACCCGAGGCTGGACACAATTTACGAGATTATACATTTTTCAAGAAAATTTAACAGACAAAATAATAAAACGCTGTGTAAAATTTATATGTCAGATAAATTAATAGTGACTTCTGCCGACTGTAGTAATTGTCCATTGGATAATAACATGTGTCAAAAATCCTATCATATTATCCTAATGTAATCTACTTTATGTCTAATTAAGCTCACTTTAATTCAAATTTTGTACTTTAAGAAGCTTTTTTGAGAAGCTTTGGCCAAAAGACAACTTCACCCTTGGCTTGCATGAGAAGCTAAAAATTTCTCCCTCTTCTTTCTCTACTTGCTGCGGCACACCCTTGCCCAAGGGAGGGAATTTTGACTCTTACACACTTCACGCACTTAGCCATTTCACTTATTTTTCACCTAATCACTTCTCTCTCTAACTTCATCTTCTTCAAAGTTTCTCCTCCTTCTCTCTGCTCCTCTATAGCTATGAAAATTCACCCCTATCTCTACCCATTTTTCTTCACCTTTCTCTTCACAAATACCATTTTTACACTCACCTTCATCTCCTCTACAGTTTCTCTTTTGGAAATTTCTCCAAAAATCCAACCTTTCTCCATTGTCTTCCAAGACAAAGCTCCTAACTTTGAGGTAAAGCTTCCACCTTTCTTCTCATTTCTCTTCATTTTCGGACTCTAGGGTCTCATTGGAGACCAAAGATCCATTCTTTTCCATGCTTAATATTAATTCTTGATGATTGAAAAATTAGGGTTCTTGGAGCCCTTGAAACTGAATCTTCAAGGAGCTTGAAGGAGGTCATTTTCGTTGTTCTTCCTTAGGTAAGAGGGAGATTACTCACTTCAACCAATAATGGTGGTGAGGTAACCCTTGTATGTTCATGTTGTTTTGTGATTTTTGCTTGTTCATGTGTTCTTGAATTTGATCAATGATTGATTGGTAACCTTGAGTAAATTGGAAGTGTTAAATGTGCTTGATCATGTTAGGGTTGCTAAATGGAAATTTTGGAGTTTCCTACCCTAATATGATGGTCACGATTTTGAGAGAAATTTTGGGTTGGAAATTATTTTTGTGAACAAATAAATAATGCTTATGCAATTAAATGTTGAATGAGAACATTGAGGTTAATAAATGAAAAATTTTGAGGGTTGAACACCTTAAAATGGAGTCACGGTTTTGGCTTGAAACCTTAAGGGTTTGGATTGTTCTTGGTGAATTAAAATTTAAGTAAATTGATATTAAGAAACTAATACATAAAATGGAATGAAAAATTAGACTTTGAAAACCATTGAAGGCTACGGTTTTAGATAGAAAACCTTGAGGTTAAATGATGCCTTGGTGCATCTTTAGAAATTTAAGATTTAGAGACATGCATAATTCTTAATGAAGTGGAAGAATTAAAGTGGACAATAACACTTAGAAGGCCACGGTTTTGAAGGGTTAAGTAACCTAAAATTGTCATAATTAATCAAAGCTTGAGACTTTGAAAATGTAGATCCATAATGTGGACTTGTGATATTTGATGAATACTTGAAATATATATTGACATGGAAATTGATTCTATGCTATTGTGGACCCTTGTATGGGCCAAGCACTTGTTGATTTTGTACTTGAGAATATCATGATGTGATGATGTTGAGAAGTGAATATGTATGTGTACATATATATTTATAAACCATTGTGGTATGCTTATGATGAATGCATCATTGATGAACATGCATGATTGAAATTGAGTCGTCATGCATATGAGTTGTCCGTTGGACATTGTTAGAAAGACGATGTATGCTTAGGAGTTTGAATAACACCTATGTGCGAGTGCGAGTAGACTAAGCGTAAGGTCATAGTGGTTGGCCTTGGGGGCGTCGGGGTGCAGGTGTCTCACAATAGACAGTGGTAGCTCCATTGGAGTCGTGGGATAGACCGATGCGACACACCGATGATCTTGACTGAGATGTTGTCCTATATCGCGATCAACTGTTGAGGTACCATGTATAAGCCAATTGCGCAAACATTTTTATGAGATGAAGCACATTATATTTTTAACGCTAACGATATACTGGCATTACTCCTTGATCATTCACTCCGAAAAATGTTTATGTCTAGCTCCATGGAGTAGGAATTTTGGCACCCTTTGCATTGTGAAATGTCAGTCATATAATTCATTGAACATGAGCATTTATAACTATTCTTATTATTGCAACAACTGTCTGATTATCTGAACTGTTGACTGCTGGAAGTATCACTGTTATTTACCTGTTGTTGATGGCTTTATTACTGTCTGTTGTTATTCTGCTTTTAGTGTTAATTTTATTATTACTGTGATCAAATATTTAAACTGTGTTGTATGTGGGCGTCCAGCGTTGTTTTGTTTTCTGACTGCCATTTTGGTAATGAAAGTTGGGTGTCTCACCTCTTTCTATATTTTCTCTATTTTTGTATTTTGTCGGATTGTCTACTTTTGAGAAGACGTTCGTGAGGAAGACAAGGAAACTCCTGAGTTTCTAGGTTTCTGGCCAGATTACAATTGAAGCTTATCGAGGATGACGTCACGTTCTCGTGGATTTTTAGGCTACACATGGATCACTTTTCACAGAGGCCCTGACTGCTGACAAATTAATGTGTAGACGGACCGTTGCGTGTACCATGGGGAGCTGACTGTCTCCTTGGCATGGGGTCGTTAAGATGCCCCTGTTTTAGATTTTCATACTTTTGTTTAGCTAAAGTTTTATATGCCCGTTAGGGATATGTGGGCTGATATGTATTATACCCCACGTGTTGACTCTTTTCTTTCTACTACTCGGGCTCCTGCCCACTGCTTTGTCGCTCCGATGGATGTTTCATCGGACGAAGAGGACCCCGAGGATGACCCTTCTACGGTCCCTTCTCGTCAGTCTTAGGGACTGATTCTGTCAGTGGCTACTGATGGCTATCTGTTATCTTTTTGGGGGAGCCTGACGTTTTGCTAGATTGATGGGTGTAAATTTGTAACTACCTTGGGTGGGTAAAGCTTTTTGCTTTTAGTATATTTTGGAAATGTAATTAAATAAGCTTTTGCATATATATATTGTGTATGGTTTAACTTATGTCGATTTTGTTGCGACTGTTCAAATTGTTATCTCTATACGTAATGGATTCTTAAATTAACTATTTTGACTCTACTTGGTAATGATACTGATGGCTATCCGTTATCTTTTTGGGGGAGCTTGACGTTTTGCTAGATTGATGGGTGTAAATTTGTAACTACCTTGGGTGGGTAAAGCTTTTTGCTTTTTGTATATTTTGGAAATGTAATTAAACAGGCTTATGCATATATATATATATATATATATATATATATATATATATATATATATATATATATATATATATATATATATATTGTGTATGGTTTAACTTACGTCAATTTTGTTGCGACTGTTCAAATTGTTATCTCTATACGTAATGGATTCTTAAATTAACTATTTTGACTCTACTTGGTAATGATATGATTTAACAACACAAAAAAAATGGTGACATTTGTAAAGGAAATTTAAATAAACGTAAAATGAACCAGGTCTGTGAGTTTAAAAACAATTACTATTTTTTGCAGTTTAATTTATTTCATTTCATGTTTCACATTATGTTTCAAGGTATTATAGTGTGATGTTCCTTCTTCGCGAGTATTGAGAAAAAGGGGCGTTACATATGGTATGATAAATTTCAAGGACGAAATTTCTTTTTATAAGGGGAGAGTTGTAACACCCCGAAAATTGTTTGTTTTCTATTATATATGCTTTTTATAATATTTGTGAATTTTGTAAATTTTTGTGAATTATTTGGGTGATTTTGATTATTTTATCATTTTTTTGATTTGTGTGTGTGTTAAGTGGGGCAAAAAAAATAAAATATTTTTTTTCTGAGGCCAGAAAGCTTTGGGCTATGGAAGTGGTACCAGTGGATCTTACTAAACCCGAGGCCAGATACAGTTTACAAAATTTTTGTTTTTCAAGATTTTATCTGATAAATAAAATCACAGTACTATTTATTATCCATTGGGCGATGGATAGTGGTTTTGTTAACTGTAACCTTTGCCTATTAGATAACAACTTTTAGGAAAGTACTAGCCATCTTTCCTGGAGTATTCTCTTTATGACATCACCTTTGACTTTCTAAAAGGTGAAATTTGGCTTCTTAAGCAAGTTTTGTTTCAAGCTTATTGGAGAAGCTACTTTTTTCTCTCACCTTGGGGAGAGCCCATAGTTTTGGGGGGAGGAAAAGATGACAAAGTTGTTATCTTTTCTCTTAATCTCTCATTTCATCTTTCTTTTTTTAAAAAAAAAAAGCTTTCACATTTCTCTCTCTTTTTCTCTCCTCTCATTTTCTCTTTACACCTCACGGCCAAGCACCCAATGTTCACCTTCCATGTTTGTTTAATTCCAACCTATTACTTTCCTTGAATCTACACCTCACTTGTAGACTTTTCCTTGTTGGGACCACCTCCAAATACTCTCATCTTCATCATTTTCTTTCCAAGCCCTAACTTGAAGCTCTTAAGGTAAGATTCATAATCTTCATTTTTTTCTCCTCTTTTTCATGTTCAAGGCCATCATCTTGATCATTGGTCTTCTCTTTTCAAGCTTTAGGTGTTGATCTTGTGAGTTTGGAACTTCTAGGGTTTAGTTGGAGGTGTTAGATGAAATTTCAAGGGGCATCAAGGAGCTTTCTTTTCTTGTCATCTCTTTAGGTAAGAGGGAGATTAACCTAATTAATCTATCATGGTGGTGAGAAACAATTTTGTATGTTGTGAGTGAGAAATCGATATGAGGATCTACCCATTTGGTTGTATGATATTTGGTGATTTATGTTTATTTGCCTTGTATAATTTTATTGCTTAATATTGTGCACTAGTTTGCTATTATGTGAAATTGATTAATGAAGATGCTTTGGATGCTTGGAATCATGTATGAAAGGCAAGGGCTTTTTGCCCCTTTTGATTGTGGCTCACGGCCAAGTGACCCAATTTAAAGTGTTCAAGACAAAATCTTTATATTAATTTGGGGCTCAAGCAATTAAGTGATAAGTGATTGATAAAATAATGAAAATTATGAGTTTCTAGACCCTTAGGGTTCATGGCCATGTAGGGCACCCAAGGCAAGATTTTTGTATCAAGTTAGAACTTAGATAATTAGGTGATTAGATATTTAATTAGGGACTTATAAAATGGAAAGAGAAAAGAAACAAAGTTTTTATCCTAAAATCAAGAGTGATTTTCGGCTATTAAAGGAAAATAAGTCTGAGTGAGGTTTTGAGAAACCTAAAATATTTATTTTAAATGGGTTTTTATTAAGGACGAAGAGAATGACTTTTAAAATTAGAGTAATAAAGATTAGGTAAAAAATATTAGAAAATATTTCCTATAGAAGCTCAATAAGAAAAGTGTTGAAGTTGAGGTATAACTTTTATATTAAACTTTGAAAGTTTCAAAAATTAGTTTAAAATGGCAATAGAAGTTTTACCTGATTGAAAAACAGTAATAAAACCTTATGAGATAATGGTATGTCCGCGATTGAAAGTAAATGACAATTTTGCTAACGGACCCACAAGTGGCCAGTTCAGGCGGGGCCAATTCGAGTTGGACCATTTTGGCCGGGTTAAGTCAGGCTATGTAAATTTCAGGCCGACATTTTATTAACCTAGCCTGACCCTATACAGGCTACGGGCCAGCCTACTAGCCCATTTCCTGTAAACATTTTCAATTGCCTTTTGTTATTTTTTCACAGGCTTTGGGTTTGGGGACATTTAATTGTTTTAGAAACAGGTTGAACAGGCCTTTGTTCTCCCATGCCCAATAGCCAAAGCATGTCGTCAGCTAGTAAATTATATTATTATTGAATGGTCAAACTAAGAATAATTTGCTTCTGAAGTTCTACCAATTTGACAACTTTATCAAGTAAATAACGCATCACCACAAAGAAGTCAAGTTATAAACATGTTCTAAACATTCAATATAAAAATAAAAATGATCAAACCAAATAATCATGCAAAGCCATAAGCATATACATACAGTTTGTATTGGTTTAACTAGCACCTCCCAATCCCAACATTGGTTCAAGTCTTCACTCAAGCAAGTTTCGTTAACCTAAATTGTAAATTATAATATTGTAGGAAATCTCAATGTAAAAACAAAAGCCAATTGTCATTTTACTAGATTTATAGAAAAAGAAACTAGCTCTATAGGCATACAAAGCATCCTGCTTAGATAAACAATATAACCAAACAGTTTTACAGTTAAGGCAACCAAAATGAATCTTCTAGGAGAAAAGCAACATAAATCTCATGTTGTGTTAAATACCTGAAGCTTTTGAAGTGTGCTTTTGTAACATCACAAAAAGTCAAATATATACAATAACTCTCACCATATCACAAAAAAAAAAAATAGCAAGAGCCCATCATCATCATATTACAAAATATAATTTTAAAATAATGAGAACTCAAATTTTCATTCTATTTCTTCCTCTTCATTGAAAATAATGATATTAGAATCATGAATAGGAAGATTTTTGTCATAATATTTAGTTGTGTCTTCAATCACCTTCGCATCTATATATTAATATGTACAACACAATTATTATAACTAATGTTAATAAAAAATTATAGCAACTATTTTTATGGACCAATATAATCGATGAGAGCTTGCAACAAAATTTACCATCAGGAGAAAACTCAAGTAACCAATTGCGAGTGCATATGAGAGCTTGTAAATTTTTGGACACCATACTACTTCTATACTTGTTCAAAATGCGGCCACCAATACTAAAAGCGGACTCGGATGCCACCGTGGTTATTGGAATACTCAATATATCACTAGCCATCATTCCAAAGTCAACAGATATAAGACTACGATCCTTCCAATATTCCAAAACATCTAAATCCTTGTGACCCACAAGCTTTGCCTCTTCTAGATAAAGATCAAGTTTAGTCTTTACAACTAACAAACTTCCTTGACTCTCTTCCTCTTCAAAGTCCTATCACATTTCAATGAAAGTAATAGAATATATATATATAAGTAGAAAGCAATAATAACAACAATTTTGAATAGAAATAAAAAAGTTTTAAATAATTTAAAGAACTAACTAAACAAAAACTTACATCATAGTCGGTTGGTAAATTTGTTTTAACATTTCTTCCATATGTTGGAGTAAAAGTACTTGCATCCATCATAGAAGAGGTTGATGCATTTTTGTTGACAAATTGAGAAAAAAGCTTATACAAAGCATCTTTCACTTTGCTCAACTTCTCATTGACTATGGTTACATTAGTATGAAGTTTAGAATAAGCATACTTCAAGAATTAAAACTTCATTCGAGGGTCAAGAACACAACCAAATGCAAGAATAGTACTATACTCACTCCAATACTTGTCAAACTTGTTCATCATCTTTGAAGCCATATCTCTTATCACATTATCTTCACTCAACATATTATTTTTCAATAAAAGCTCTATCTTCCATATTTGCATGAAATACAAATTGGATGAAGGATATGTGGATCTGGAAATCATATTTGTAATTTCATAAAAAGGCTCCAAGAATTCACACATATTCTTTCCACTTGCTCATTCTTCATTAGATGGACAATGTTTGTAGTTCACATCATCTAAACTCAATCTTAGAAATGCATGCTCATACTTGATTGCACTCTTAAGCATCAAATAAGTTGAGTTCCACCTAGTGGACACATCCAAACGTAAACCAACACTACTTTCAATACCACCAACTTTTTCAACACATTGAATAAATTGTTTCATCCTTGATTCTGACACTTTCACATATTTCACACTCTCTCTTATTTTCTGCAATGCATCACTTGCTACCTTTAGACCTTCTTGAACTATAAGGTTCAAAATATGTACACAACATCTAATGTGAAAGAAGTTTCCATTACACAACAAACTATTTGACAAGTAAAGTTGACATTTCAAGATGTTTTGCATGCTATAATTAGAGGAAGCATTATCCAAAGTAATAGAGAAAACTTTTTTATCTATTCTCCACTCGTTCAAAAATTCAAATACTGTTCTTGATAGCTCATGACCGCTATGTGGAGGTTCCAAATGACAAAAGTTCAACAACTTGCCATTTAACTTCCAATTCTTATCAATAAAATGAGCTGTTAGAGTGGTATAACCATGAGTAGTACAAGCAGTCCAACAATCAGAGGTCAAACACACTCTACTACGACTTCTAGCTAATTGATTTTTCAATTTCTCTTTTTTAAGCAAGTACATTTTTATGATATCAGTACTAATAGTATTTCTAGAAATCACTGTATTCTCACCAAAAGAAAGATACTGACATAATGTTCTAAAACCACGTCACTCAACACATTAAAATGGACGATCATGTAATCTGATCATTTGAGCTGTCAACTCACGCACAACATTGTAGTCAAGCTTTCTAGACCTCATTTTATTAGCATAATCATGCATCATATCCCTCACATCCGTAAATCTTGGAATCATCAAACACTTAGAGATATGGCAAATTAAATGAAATGTTCCTCCCTTACTTGCACAAGTATATTCTTTTTCATAAGCCTTGCATTTACACTTTTCTATTCCATCACTAGTAACTTCAATTTTTTCAAAATGCTTCCAAGCATCTGAGGTTTTACTTTTAATCCTTTTTCTTTTGTGGTTCAGGATTTTCATCAACTTTCATAGGTGCATTTGGATCATGTTGATTCAAAATTTGACAATCATTATCAATATTGGTAAATGTATTACTTATTCTGACTAGTGAAAACATAAGAACACAAAAACAAAATAAAAAAATAAAATCAGAGCTATATAAAGCAAACTATCAAAAGAAATCATACTTAAAATAAAAAATAAAAAAAGACACAGAACCACCAAAACAAAACTACTAGCTTGGTAATAGTAGACACCAACCTGTGGAAATGAAAAAGGTGAAAGACGAGGGTGATGGTGGCTTCAGTGTGATGGTGGCTGTAAACATAGAAACAAATCCTGTTATAGTGTTGGGGTTCAAAGATTATGGTTTTGGTGGGTGGGCGTGGTGAGAAGGAAGACGGGTGAGGTGAGTGACTGAATGTGAGTGGGACTCTGTCTTTGATCTGAGTCTGACCTTGCCATGCTCGTGTGCGTGTCAACTTCCGATAGACCGAGACCCAAGTAGCGGACTAACAGTCACAACATTTGGGAGGAAGAGGAAGTGTGGATGGCTGCATGGCTCACGAGCATTGGGGATGGAAGAGGAATAGAGGGGTGTGAGTGGGTTTGTTTCATTTGTTACTTGATGGATGCTTCGATTCAATGGGCCGGGTGAGAAGTTGAGAACTGAGAAGTGAGAAAGAAGAGTGGAAGACGAGGCTGAGATGAGTGACTGAGTGTGTGTGTGTCTCTGATATGAGTGGTAGCTTGTAGGCAGAGACCAAGACCGCAAGACCCATCACCCAAATTAAAAAGTAGTAGACTAGTAGCCAAGGAAGCACAGACACGGCAAATTACTTGTCGTATCGGTGTCGGAAACGTCCGACGACACGGCTGGACACGTGTCCGTACGATGTCCGCCCCCATTTTCTGAGTTTGCTTGTTTCACCACCCTCTGACACGGCTCCAACACGGCTCGGACTCGGCCCACAACGGCCCACCGACATGGCCCATATCTAAAAGGCTATGTTTAAAGCTCCTGTTGTAGCTTTCCTTCATCCTCCAAGGCCTCCACTGAAAAACACCACTGCCTTCTTCATCTTTCTTCTCTCCTAGTGGCCAGCATCACGGCAGTCTTCTTTCTGACTTCCTCACACAGGCACGTAACGTTCACGGTGATAGTTTACTTTTTACAGTCACCAATGTCTAATGCTCCAAGACCAGCAGTGCTACTTCACGATGCCTCAACGGGTAAGGGCATAAAAGAAGAAGCAAGTCAAGTAAACAGAAAAAGAAAGTGAAAGATTTTAAAATTGATCTGAAATGAAAGTAAAACACTGATCTGAAAAGTTTTTAAATTATTTTAATTTTGTCTTTTTGTGGTTTACTGTTTTAGACTTTTAGTTTTTTATACTTTTTAGAAATGGAGGATACATATTTTAGAAAGGAAAGATTATAGTTGTAGTAAATTGAATACAATTCTAGAAATTATTATTTAAATGTTGCTTTGACGATTCAATGGTGGGTCACTACTCACTAACAAAGATTACACAGTACAGTACCTTTCACATTACATTGATCTCATAGAGCACTTACCAGAGTCAGTTATTATTTTTTTTAGTACTCATACTTCTAAAATAAAAAAATGATAATTAATCAAGTAAAAATAACTAATAAGTGAGTGTTTATATCTTAAAATTTAATTCTTAAATCTATTTTATAATGTATAAATGTTTATATGTTTAATTTTTGGTGTTGATAATTTTAATCTTTGATAGATATGACAATGACTACTAGTGCAAGCTCGAGCTCTAGTTCTACTATCGCTAGTAGATTTGCAACTACTGAAATTATTGATCAAAAAAATCATCTTTGAGCATATGTTAAGACTATAGAAAATAGTTCAATTGCAGGTGGTGGAAACAAGAGTTGGTCTTGTAATTTTTGTTCTAAAGTTATTCGTGGTTCATGCTCTAGAGTTAGAGCTCATTTGCTTAGAATTCCTGGTAAGGGGGTTGTTGGTTGTGTGAAGGTGAATGTTGATTATTTGGCAGAATTGAAAAAAATTGATGAAGAAGCTGGGAAGGCATCAAAACCACCTCATGTTCTATTGCCTACAGAAAGTCAAAATGCCTCATCAACCCCTAAAGGTTTGATAGGGAAAAGAAGAAAAATAGGTCCTTTGGAAGCAGTATTCAACAATGAAAAGAGAGCTCAACTTACTGCTGAAATTGCTAGGATGTTTTATTCTGCAAGCTTACCATTTTATCTTGCAAGAAACCCTTATTATATGAGTTCTTTTGCTTTTGCTGCTAGTCATTCATTGTCTGGTTTTTTACCTCCCGGTTATAATGCTTTGAGAACAACTCTCTTACAATAAGAGAAAGCAAATGTTGAGAAATTGCTTCAACCCATTAAATGTTTGTGGGCTTCAAAAGGTGTTAGCATTGTTGCTGATGGGTAGACTGATGCACAAAGAAGACCTTTGATAAATTTTATGGTTGCAAGTGAAGGGGGTCATATTTTCTTGAAGGCTATTAATGCCTCTGAGGAGATTAAAAATAAACATTATATGGCTGGCTTGATTAGAGATGTAATTAATGAAGTGGGGGCTGAAAATGTAGTGCAAATCATAACTGACAATGTTGTTGTTTGTAAAGTTGCAGGGATGTTGATTGAAGCTGATATTCCTCATATATTTTGGACCTCCTTGTGTGGTACATACTTTGAATCTCGCGCTAAAGAATATATGCGCTACTAAAAATACTGAAAAGAATGAGGTTGCATATGTTGAGTGTCATTGGATCACCCAGATTGCTGATGTTGTTTCATTTATCAGAAATTTTATTATGAACCACTCTATAAGATTATCCATCTTCAATGTGTTTGTGCCATTAAAGTTACTTGTCATTGCTGATACACGATTCGCGGTTTAACTCCTATTGTCCCCGTGGGTGGTTCACGAGGTTTTTTCCTTTGCAGTAGCGTCTTTTGTAACTTGGACTCTTTAAAAATCATTGTTTTGACCTTATTGGGAATTAAGGATCCTTTAATGGAAGACATTAGCTTCATGTTGTTTCCCAACCACTCGTTGCTCTAGTAACCAATAGGAAAATAAGAGTATTGAATGCGGATTTTATGGTGTGACTAGTTCCCCTTTCTAAGAGCCAATCAGAACGCTTCATTTCCTTTATAAATTAAGAATATTTGTGTTTGACGTTGGCATTCTCTTTACTTCTATGTTTCTATCTGGAAATGACCTTTTTCTCAGAGAATGATTTCTCATTCCTTCTCTGTGTATTCATGGAGAACTTTACCTCTTGCAGAGACCATCTTCTTGCTTTCCCTAAGTTTTTGAAAGTTTTTACCTTCTTCGTGAATGACTCTTCTATTGGGTACATTTATTTCTTAGCGTATTAACGACATGTACGTTTCTTTCCCAGCATACGAGGGTGTGTTTGATCTACGCTTTGTCAGTGGGGAGGTCTATGATACTTGTTGTGTTAGATGGTGACACCTAGAGAAACAAAGCCCCTAATCCTCTTCCTTTTCGGTAAGTCCTCTAAGAGCATTTGGATATGCATGAGGGACCATTGGGACTGCTATACGATTTGAAGTAACTTGGAGTGATCACGAAACTGACTAGGGTCTCAGTGGAATGATCTCTTTATGAAAAATTATGTCTCGTCCACCAATGAAGAGTGCAATCTAGCCTTTATTATCATTGTGAAGAAGACAAGGAAGAAGAATTTGACAGCAATTCCAGAGTTTGACATCAGTGCTCTGTCCCGGTTTGCCAAAGTTCTTCAAAGTTGTTTCACAGGAAAGAGACCAATGTTGGTTCCGAAGGAACTGTGGATGTGACATGATCCAAGATGCTGGTCACGGTGATGTTTGCTCTTCCCTCTGAGCTCTTAGTGGTTGCTTTTTCCTTATAAATTCTATGTCTCAATGTTTTCTTTTTCCTTTTGTCTTGATATATGATGATGTATAGAATGAGAATATTCAATAAAATTTCTTTTATTTTGAATTATATTGTCTTCTCTTTTCTTTCTTTTACAATCTATGGTATTTATCTTTTGTCGGGGTGAGTCCAACGCTCACCTTGATGTAATATGTTAAGTTGCCCCCAACTTGGTACTTAGTTGAGACCGACAAAGTGGCAAGTTTAATTACTTGGCTCCGAAGTCTTTGTACCTTGCGGGGACTCTCCGAGGTAGCCAGTTTCTTGACTGACTTCCCTTCGTCAAATTAACACTTCGGATTTAACTGGGGTCCGTAGAACATTTACGGACTTTTGTATGCTGAGGTTGCGTGTCTCTTGATCTGCCGGGTAACTGTCATGACAGCTGTGAGGGCCACACAACGTGTTCTGGTTGAGCGGACGTGCATAGTACTTTACGGGCTATAATGAGTACCTTTTCAAATATGGACTTGCTCGAACATAATTACCCTTTAACTACAGCCTTTATAAATAGGGATTTAACATTTCTCTGTTTCATTTTGCTATTTCTCTCTTGAAACCGGTGACCTGAGGAGATTTCTGGCGAGCTTTACAATGGTGGAGGGCGGTTCTAGCACTTTTTTTAACACTTTGGAGTTTCGATGGCTTGATTTCTTCCATTTTTTTCTACTTTTCTCAAGGTATTCCCTTCCCTCTGACTTATTTGTGTTTATTTTGCTTCGTGAGTGGTTGTGCACTCCTTTGACAGAGTGCACTTCTCTTTTTTCTCTGCGAACAAAGGGGAATATTGTTTGCCTTCCTTCAACGGCGTTGCCCTATGGAGCACCTCCTCCATCACACTGCGTGCGGTGGATGTCCTTCTAAGGCTTTAGCCTTGGTGGGTGAAAAGGCCAATGCGTGGGTGTGATTAGTCTTCTTTATTCGAATTAGAAGCTTTAGGAGAATGGGAAGGATTTGAATCTATATCTTCTTCAAGGTTTTCCACTTCCCCAGTATTATCCATTCTCCCTTTATTCACCCCATTGTCAATATCTTTCTCATTCCTAAGAATCATTACAACCTTAACTTGCTCATGGGTTTGACCTCTCGGGTTCTTTATGAAATGACTTGGAAGTTTACCCTCCTTTCTATTTCCTATAGCAATGGCTAACTGTCTAATTTGAGTTTCTAATTTTGCTTTAGATTGAGTGCGAGAGTCTAAAAGTAGCATCTTAGATTCCATGAATTGCATCCTACAGTACAAGTTTATCACACAATATAATACCTTATTTATTTTTTCCTCCAAGTTGGAACTACTGTTTGAAGCTTGAGATGAGTTAGATGTACACCCTTGTGGTTGAAAGCCAGGGAGTGATATTATACCAATTTGATCCGCTTGATTATGTCACTGCCATTGTTGTGCTTCAACACATTGTTGCTTCCAAGAGAAGTTAGGATGATTCCTCCAACCACTATTGTAAGTATTAGAATATGAGTTGTTTTGTTAATGAAATCCTTGGGCTGCATTAGCTTGCTCTAATGAAAATTCAGAAAATTGTGAGGTAGCAGGACAATCATATGAAGTATGAAAATAGTTAGAATAAATAGTACACACATTATGCACATTAGAAGAATTAATATGTTTTTTACTCAAAGATAACAATTGATCCATCTTCTTAGATAATGCATCCACCTGGTCTATTTTCTTAGATAGAGATTCTACCTTAATTATCATATTAGATGTGTGTGAAATCTTATAAATTCTGTCTTTATTCCATAATTGTCTTGATATATCTAGTTGTGATGACGAGGCATGCAATTATGAATTCTCACTTAAGTGTTCAAATAACTCTCATGCCTCATATGGAGTTTTGTGCAAGAAAGTACTCCCACACGACGCGTCAACCATCTGTTGGTTACATTCATTCAGTCCAGAATAAAGGTTTTGCACGTGTTGCCATTTACGAACTTCATAGTGTGGATAATGGCGCAAAAGATTCTTAAATCTTTCCCAACTCTCATGAAATTGTTCATTATTAACTTGAGAAAAAGTAGCAATGGCATATCTCATTGTAGTAAGTTTACCTATTGAGAAATATTTCTTTAAAAATTCTCTAGATAATCTATCCCAAGTGACAATGTTTTTACATGTAGAAAACCAATCTTTAGCCTTATCCTTTAAAGAAAAGGAAAAAAAAGACAGAGAAGAATTGCATTATTAGTAACATTAGAAATTTTGAAGGTGGAATATACCTCTAAGAACAAATCTAAGTGCTTATAAAGATTTTCATACTCAAGCCCATAAAATGTTGGTAACAATTGAATTACACTAGGCTTAATTTCAAAGTGGTTAGCCCCAATCTCAAGAAAACGAGCACAAGCAAGAGAATTATATGCATTTAGAGTAAAATACTCCCTAAGTGTTCATTTATTATTTGTCATATTTACATTAGTATCAATGAGTGCATATTGGTTTTGTGTTCTAAGTGCTCTAAGTGTACATTATCTCAGAATCGTACTCTTTTAAATCTAGTGATAAGGAACGTCTCCCCAACATAAATCAAACAGAATATCAAACTAATAAGAGTAAGAGTTGGAACAAAAGTACCTAGAGAGTTACAAGCTCAAGTAAAATTGACCTTCCCCAACCTTGTCAACAAAAATGAAAAATAACAAAAAATAAAAAGTGAAAGCACTAATAATAAAGATAAAAACATTAAGTCCAAAAAAGTAAAATAAAATAAAATAAAATAAAATAAAATAAAATTGAAAAATAAATAAATAAAAATATCGACTAAAAATTAAAATAGGTAAAAATTAAATTCAAGCAATCACAAAATTAACTCTCCGACAACGGTGCAAAAAACTTGATAGAGAATTTTTAAGTTATAAAATTACCTTTTACTTGCAAGTGCACAAAATCAGTGTAATTTTTGGCAAATATAAGGGTGTCATACTTATAGTGAGTGACAAGATTAACAAAAAATTAATATCTACCTAAATTAATTTAAAGCAAAAAGCAAAGATATTTTTATTTTATTTAATTAAATTGAGAATATAAATTACTTGCTAAACTAAAACTAAAATTAAATAATAAATTTAAATAAAACGACTCAAATTAAAATGCAGAAGCAATTAAAAAATAATTCTAGGAACTTAAATCCACCACTAACCATGCAAAGATAAATTTAACTTGAATGAGAATTAATCTTGTTCTATGGAGTGTTTATGACTACAAGCTTTGATCACGACTAAAGACTATTGAAATCTAATTAATGACATAATTCATTTAAAATAACATTACCTATTCAAATTATGACATAAACCCTTAGATTACAAAAACGATGAATATTATTGCACAACTCATATCTAAGACTACAAGAATTAGATATGTGATAAAAATATATCAATTTAAATTTACTAATTGACTACAAGACAATCAATAAATATTAAATTGAATGACAGTTAAAGATCAATAATCATCAATATTGTGCAATTATAAAAAAAGAAAAATATCCCAAACAAAGTTAAATCATCTAAAACAAATATTAGGATTTCATCTTAATTCTAGAAAATAAAATTAACTACTCATGGCAAGAGTATCATATACAAAGAGATGAGAAAAATCCATAAAAGATGAAATAATTGCTTTGTGTCATTCTCCTTCTTCCTATGCTTCATGCGGTGCTATACGTCTTTCTCTGGTCTCTTCCTCCGCCCCTTTTTTCTCCTTATCCATTAATAAGAGATTTTATCTAATAGAAGTGTATCTTATATAAAATTTCATTAATTTGTTTCCAAATAATAAAAAGATATTGATTAGATTTAGGAAACTCAATCTCCTTAATTAGAGGCTGCTAGATTTTCATATTTTTCTCTCTTTATTTTTCTCGTCATTCAGATGATAAAATTAGCCTTCGAGATCAACATAAAATTTGTTGCATTTTCTGTTAGATTTCCAATCCAACAAGAATTACGTTGATATGATATATGTAACCCAATGATCTAAATACAACAACAAGATCAGAAAATACGAGTTGAATCCGAATTTGTAACAAATTTCTTACAATTATAACAATAATTAATTAATTAGATTTTCTCAAATAAACAAATGATAATTTCACAAAATAAATAAAATTAAATATATGAATATATAATAATACCTATTTTTATATAAATATATATATATATATATATATATATATATATAAATTAAGCTATTATAAATTACCACACCTAAGATGGAAACTGTACATGCTTTAAATGATTAGGGGGCTATTCTGATTAAAAACTCCTTGAGTAATGAGATGTGCAGTTTTAATGGTACAAAAGTATCCAAGGTTACCGAAGACCTCCACTTTGGCGATCGGGAACCTAATGATAATGGGCCTTTACAGGATATTACCAATAATGCTCTCAAAACGGAAGCTTCCAAAAGTTTGAAAAAATGGCACAGAATTGGAGGAGAGAGGGGCATGATAATCAAAGCAAGGAAAATGAACCATGCAATATTAGTTCAAGCAAAAAAAAAAAAAGAAATTTAAAGCTAGCAGATACGGAGGTAGACGGTATGTCAGGGAAGGTAAAGAGGAGAGAAACTTTGACCAAGGATGCAACGACGGGTCCTAATAGGCTGGCCTGCTGAGAACAATGAGTTGTCTATCTTGAAACTATCGTGGGCTTGGGAACACACGATCAGTTTGTGCTCTAAAGAAGATTTTGCTTTAAAATGCTCCCAAGGTAGGCCTGCCGAGAACAATAAGTTGTCTATCTTTTAACTATCGTGGGCTTGGAAACATAAGATCAATTCAAGCTCTAAAGAAGCTTTTGCTTCAAAAAGCTCCCAACCTTGTCTTCCTGATGGAAACAAGGAAAAAGGCCCATGAAATGAAGAATTTTAGACATTTAAATGGGTATGCAAATGTGGTTGCAGTGGATTGTAGAGGTGAAGGTAGAGAGGGGTGGTGGGTTAGCATATTTTTGGAAGAACAATAGGGATATTGAGTTGAAATCAATGTCTCTGAATCACATAGACTTGTTCATTAAAGGCAATGATGGTGAAGATGTATGGTGATTTACCGATATTTATGGTCATCCGGAAGGGGTAAATAAGCATCTAACTTGGCAACTCTTAAGAGATCTCAGGTGACAATCTGATTTGCCATGGATTTTCATAGGAGATTTTAACCAAATTGCATCCAATGATGAGAATTGTGGTGGGAACTTACCTATTTCGTCTCAGGTAAATGGTTTCCATGACTCTTTACAATCTTGTGAATTATTTGACCTTGGTTATAATGGAAATTGCTATACTTGGTCTAATAATCAAAGTGATGTTGATAATATTCAGGCAAGGAGTGGAGCTCTATGTTTCCTTCAGCATCTATCTATCACCTACCTCGGTACAGTTCTGATCATAGCCCTCTCTAATTAGTGCTCAAATCCTATCTTGGTTGTCTTTGGCATAAAACTCATATCATGAGGTTTGAACAATTATGGCTCACCCATGCAAATTGTGAAATAGTGGCTGTTGAAATGTGGAACCGTGGTGGTCCCTGCATCATGGACAAAATTACATCATGCCTAGAGGGCCTTGATTCTTGGGGTACTAGGGATTTTGGTGGTTTGAAGAAAAATATAAAGAAGCTACAAGATAGGCTCCACGTGCTAGAAAAGTCATTACATGTGGAAAATGTCATATCTGAACACAAAAGAGTACAAAACGAGTTAGATAAATTACTGGAGCAGGAACAACATTTGGTGGGCTCAACGTGCAAAAGCAAATTGGTAACAGTTTGGAGACAGAAACACTCATTTTTCCACCAGAAGTCTTCTCAACACAAAGATAGAAACACTATTGAAAAAATTTAAGAATGATGTAGGGGCAGTGTTTATAGAAGAAGAGGACATAGCTCGTCTCATTACAACTTTTATCCAAAACCTTTTTTATGCTAGTGATGTTTCTGATTTGTATAATGCAGTATCAGTGGTGGATGGTAGGTTGTCTAGGGATATCCGTACTATTATTGAACCTGAATTCTCAAAGGAAGAAGTTTGTCAAGCTCTATCCCAGATGCACCCATCAAAGTCTCTAGGGCTAGATGGTCTTCAGGAAGTTTTCTATCAGAAATTTTGGGGTTTGGTGGGCGATGGTGTCTCCAAGGCAGTTTTAGATATTTTGAATAGAGGAGGGGATCCTAGTGATCTGAGCCATACTCACATCCGTCTTATCCTAAAAATTAAAAAAAAAAAACCAAACATGCAAAAGATTTTAGGCTTATCTCACTCTGTAATATGATAATGAAGTTGGTTATGAAGACAATAGCAAATAGATTGAAGCTAGTCTTCCCTAGATTGATTGGGGAATTTCAGAGTGCTTTTGTTTTAGGTAGGCTCATTACTGATAATGCTCTCTCTGCTTTTGAAATTTTTCATTATATGAGGAAGAAAAGAAGAGGAAAGACTGGGCTTGTGGGTGTAAAATTGGACATGGCTAAGGCTTATGATAGAGTAGAATGAGTTTTCCTGGAGCGTGTTCTTAGATCTTTGGGTTTCCCTGATCACTGGGTTTCTCTCGTTATGAAATGTGTCACTACCATTTATTTCTCTGTGCTAGTTAATGGCGGTCCTTGTGAGAGTTTTACTCCAGGCAGGGGCCTCAGATAGGGGGATCCTTTGTCTCCTTACCTATTCATCTTATATGCTGAGGTTTTGTTTGATCTTATAATTGGGGCACAAGAAAGAAATGATTTGCATGGAATTAAGGTTGCTCGATCAGCATCAGAAGTCTCATATCTTTTCTTCGCAGATGACAATATCTTTTTTATAAGAGCCACAGAATTAGAAGTTGATACTCTTGGTAATATTCTCGATCTTTACCAAAGAGCCTCAGGCCAACTTATAAACTTGGATAAATTTGAACTCTATTTTAGTCGAAATGTTCTAACAGTAGGAAAAATGAAATTTAAAAGTGGATGAATATAAAGGCAGTGGAGAGTCATTCTAAATATCTAGAATTGCCAACTTTTGTTGGTTGCTCCAAGAAACATGTGTTTGATTTTGTGCAAGATAGAGTTTGGAAGACGTATGAAGGTTGGAACAAGAAAGTCTTTTCTAAGGTCGGTAAGAAAGTTTTAATAAAATCTGTTGCTCAGGCAATTCCAAATTATATCACGGAGTGTTTTCTTCTACCAACTGATTTATGTGGCAAAATTAAATCCATGATTAGTAACTTTTGGTGGGGCAGTAAGGCAGGAGAACGAAAAATTCATTGGACTTGTTGGTCTAAATTGTGTGAAACTAGGAAAAATGGTGGTCTGGGTTTTAGAAGCTTCAGAGCGTTTAACATGGCTCTTCTTGCGAAACAAGGATGGAGGCTTATTGATAATCCTGGTTCCCGTATGACTAGAGTTTTAAAATCCAAATATTTTCCAAGGTCCTCTTTTCTCGACGCATCCGTGGGCCATATTCCAAGCTTTACATGGAGAAGCATTTTTAATGTTTCTTGGGTCCTCAGAAAAGGTGGTTTCTGGCGTATTGCTACTAGAGAAAATATCAAAGTTTGGTCTGATGATTGGCTTCCTATGCAATATGGTCATCGTATTTGGATTCCTGTAAATAATATTTCGGAGGATGCTGTTGTTAAAGATTTGATTGATGAAGATCAGAGGATCTGGAAGGAACAGCTAGTGCTCTCCACTTTTATGCCTTTTGAGGCTGAACAGATTTTAGCAATTCCAATTTCCCATCGGGTGATTCTAGACAATTTCATATGGGGGGAGACTAAGAATGGTGAGTTTCAAAATTCAATCTGCACACCATTTCGTAAAGAATTGTGAATTAAATGAAGATGCTTCTTCTAGTTCTATTATAGATTCTCCGGTTTTCAACTGGGATGAAGTATGGAAGTTGAGAGTTCTTCCAAAGTCTTACCACTTTCTCTGGAGGCTTCTTTCAGGTTCCCTGCCAGTCAGGACAAATCTAGAAAAGAGGGGAATTCATCTTGGTACTGTGAGTGGGTTAGAGTCTTTTGGTTTAGTTGCCCACTTGGAATACGAAGTCCTGTTGATGGTTTGATATCTCTGGAAGATTAATTTTATAATTTGATATGTTCTTTGCCTGATGAGGGGGTTGAACAACTTGTCTCTCTTTCTCATGGGATATGGATCTCTAGAAATAAGCTCTGCTTTGAGGGAAAGATCTCATCTTAGGAGATGGTCATCTCAAATGCCTTATCTTGTGTAAATAACTTAGGGCTATATTTGAGAATAAGAGTTTTGGGAGAAAAAAAAAATTGAAATGTTTATATTTTATTTTGAATAAATGTTCTTTATAATTAAAATGTTTTTAAAATAAAAAATAATTTTATAATTTTTTTAATTTAAAATAAAAAATAAATCATTCCTATACTTTCTCTCCAAAACATTCCAATCCAACCTGAAACAGTGAAACCTTTATGGTGAACTCAGTCCATATGCAAAGATCGTGTTCAGTCCATGGTCAATCAAGAAAAGTATTGGTCCCCTCCTTCTGCAGCAGCTACAAACTAAATACCGATGCAACTAAGTTGGGTTCTAATCTTTGGGGAATAGGCGATATTGTGCGTGATGGTGACGGACGAATTATAGCGTCTGCTTCTTGGCGGGTTCACATTTCAGGAGAAGCGAACTTTGCTGAAGCTTTTGGTATGAAACATGGTTTATCGTTGGCCTCATATCTTTGCCTCTTTGATATTGAAGCAGAATCGGACAGCTTGGAGCTTATTTCAGCATTGCAGAATCTTCCAGCCCAGGTTACTTATTTTGATATTTTAGTAGGAGATTGTATCAGTTTGAGTAATCTTTTTTCTTCCTGTTCTTTCTCTCATGTGGGCAGGGATGGGAACCGGGTTGCTCATTGCTTAGCCAAATTTGCTCCTTTTGCAGGGGGATTCTGTATGGATTGAAGAAGCTCCTTTGGAAACCAGTAATTTGGCCCACCTTGATGTCTTGGCTTTCACTTATCAATAAAGTGCCACGTTTATGACCGTCAAAAAAGTAAATGGTGGCTTTTTATGGTGGAACCGAAAATACGGGACATTGGTGCACTTCATTTCTTTTTTTTAGTTTATTATTTCAAATTTTTATTTTTGTAACAAGTTGTTAATTTTTAAAAGATGATGATTTTATTTTTTTATTTTTTTATCTTTTTGCTCTTGAATTAATTTTTTTGTTTTAATATAATATTTTAATTTTTATCTAATCCTTTTAATATACTAATAGTATGTTCAATTTGTATTTTTTTTTGTCTTTTATTTTCATTCATTATTTTCAATACCTTCTCTTATACCAAATTAAGTCTAATTTTTTTGATATTTTAAATATTATTCATATCTTTTGTTTTAAATATTGTGTTAAATTATTTATTTGTACTGTTAATTTATGGACTTTATTTTCTTCATTAGTTTATTCTAGTTCATTAAATCTTATTAGTTTGGGTATTTGTTCTTCTTTAAATTTCAATAGTTTTAGTCTGTTGATAGATATTCTTATTTCTGTTATTTTGTTTTTTTTAGGATAATAAATTCTTTCTATTTCTGTAAACAGATATGGTATATCTATTTTATCATTATTTTTAAAAGTAATGTTATGATATGACTTTATTAATGCATAACTGACATAGAAAGTTACTGAAAATTTTTTATCTCTTGGTCTCATTAGATTTCTTCTAAAAAAATTATGTTCTAATGTTAATGATTGATCTACTTGTTAAGTGTTTAAAGGTATTCTAATATTTGGTCGTACGTTAAATTTTAGTTTTCTGTAAACTAAATTTCCTTTTATTGCTCTTAAAATTTTATCTCTTTGATTAGTAATTCTGTCATCTTTAATATGAACTCTATAAGCGAGTTTATTTCTTCTTGAAATGTCAATTTAATTAGTACTTGTACAGTTCCTATATGAATATGTCCAATTTTTCTTCTATCTTCTTCTTTCTTTATATTCCTTTTTAAGTCCACAAGTTTCTTTTTATTAAGTAATTGTATATAAGTATTTCCTTGAGCATCAGATATATCTATGTGTATTTCATTACTTAATTTTATATAGTAAATAATATTATCTCTTTGATTAAATCTTTTTAATATACTACTTAATCTTTCTTTTCCTTTCATATTTGCATCAGCACCTCGTAAAGCGCAGACGAAAACCTTCTTAATTTACTGGCTTGGGAAATCTTCTTTTTGTATTTTCTTAAATAGAGATTGATTTATTAAAATACGTCCTTCATAATTTCCATCTTCAGTAATTTGTAAGTGTTCTATATCATCTATTTTTTCTATTTCCATTTATATTGTTATATTTAGATAATCTTTTATCGTATATATACTTAAATTAATTCTAGGAATTCTAACTTTTCTTTCTTGTATAGTTATAATTAATTCTTCAGATTTAATTTCATATGGTTTTATTACTTCCAGAAAATTTATTTCTAATAGTAGTTTAATATTTGTCTGGTCTTCAACATATACTTCAGTTTGAATTTTTGCATCTGAGTTAAAATAACGTTCTATAATTGTTTTTTCTGTAAAAGTATTTTCCTTTTGCTTATATCATATTATTGTTCTTAGTATTATCTCTTTTGTTTTACCTACTAATTCATTGCTTATATAACTAAGACATGATCTAGTATCAATAAGTATAGGCATAATAATTTCATTTACTATTCCTAATACATGATATTGACAATGATTATTCGGGAGAAGTTGAATGAACATACATGTTCTAGGTTTCTAAGAATCTACTGTTTTGCTATTCTTCCTTACCCACCGCTGCTTCCGTGCTTGATTGATTAATTATAATGGGTTGAGTAGGGTAAATAGTTCTAAGATATAAGTAAAGAAGTATTTGTTGATAAGTGATAATAAGTACATGATAGATGGACATACTCTCAAATATCTTACTAGCTCTCGAGGAGACTAGCAGAGTTTTCTGAGGAAAACTTCTCTCAACTGAGATTTTTGAAAAACTTTTTTCCAAATCTACTTTGCCTCAGCATAAGAGGACTTATTTATAAACATACAAACCATAGACTAATTTACAGAATTGCCCAGACGTAAGTGCTTACATCACTCTTCAATTATCGCTTCATCTGACTCTTCATCTTTAGTTTTGTCGGTGTCGGTCATTCCTTTGTCTGATGCACATCTTTCACATGCGTGGTTCCTACTTACTTTAATCATTGCACATAAGCCATTGAAGACATTTGGCCTATACTCTATCTGTGGTCCTTGTAGTGCGTAGAAAGGTAATTCAAAGTTCGTCAGGAGATTCATATCTTTCTCCTTTATTACTTTTCCACTTGTTTTGCTTAGAAGCAAAGTATTTGGTCCCTTATACAGGGTCTTGATAAAAGATTGCTTTCCAATGTTTTGACACTGTGAATAGATGCTTGCCAGTTGGTTAAACAATATCTGAGTGATATGATCTTCTTCATAGAGTAATCCAGTAGAGTCATCTTTTAGTGGGAAATTATTATTGCTTACACTGATGAAAATTAGATGTTTAGTTAGCTACTTGGTGATGAAGTATGGATAAGCTGAGCAGAACTTTAAGAAGATACTTCGTTCTTTTGCAACATTCTTTTTAAATAATTGGACTGCTTCCTTAAAACTGTAAGAAAAAAATTAATTTCTTCTAAATTGATATTTAAATAAAGACAATCAATAAGTTCAAATTGAAACATATTGAATGCCAATATTGAAGGTGCTCCTGGGAGAATAATTGCTTTGATTCCAAAGAGCTTTCGATCAACCATATAGAAACAGTTAACCATCTCCTTATCATTCCAGTTTATGAGTCTTTTAAAATTTTCCTAGAACTATTCTTATGAAAATTGTACTTGCAATTCGTATTCTTTTCTTGAAGTAATTTAAAAATTATCTAGAGAAGAATGAATTTTCCCTAGAATTTTAAGTGAGGATTGTGTTACTGGTGGATTCTTTGTTGCTACTGAAAAAGTTCTTGGTCCAAGATAAATCTTTTTTCCTTTGGATGAATATTCCTTGAGTGCCTTTTCTACGTCTTCTTTAGTTGAGTATGGTTTGTGTACCACTCCAGAAATCTTTTGACAGTGTGGTGCTGCTTTGAACCAATCATCATAAATACCTGGGAATGGTCCATTGAAAATTACATACCGTTTTTTAGTTTTCTTTTCTTCTTGCTAAAATGCTTCTTCAAGAAATCATTATGCTTTGAGTTGCAGATTTAGAACTTTGATATCAGCTTCAATAAGTTTTAATTCTTTCAACTTTTGGCTTTTTAATGTCTCTTTTAACTCCAATTATTGCTTGATCAATTCTGTTGTGCTTCGCTTCATTCTTTGGATAAGATATCTGCAAGAACATTATTTTCACCTTTGATATGGGAGATTGAATAATTATATTCAGCAAGCTTCACTTGCCATCTAATTAATCTTTCTTGCTTATAGGTTCCTTTATGATTAATATTCTTAAAACCTGCAACATAAGTGAAATCCGTTCTAACAATAAATTATTTGTCAAGTACATAAATTCGATATTTTTCCAACATTCGAATAAGTGCTACGGTTTCCTTTTTATGGGTAGGATAATTAATTTCACTGTTTGAAAAAGTTCCAAACATATATCTGCATAGTAATTCTTTTTTTTTTCTAGAGGGTTTTGCTTTCATAACATCACCCCAATGTTCATTTGATGCATCAAGTTCAATAATAATTAAGTCATCATTCGAAGGATGATATAGCTCAAGTAGATCCTAGCATAAGTATTTCAATTTGGTAATAATTACTTCGTCCTCCTCTGTCCAATTTCAGAGAGCATTCTTTTTGAGCTTTTGTTGAAGTAATTTCCGCTCTGCAGCAAGATTCTTAATAAAACTTTCATTAGAAATATATGTTAGTAATTCAAGAAATCTTTGTACCTCTTTTTTATCTTTTAATTTTGTTGGAAAATTTTGAAGTTTTTCTAATACATGTTTTTGCATTATAATTTTTCCTTTTTCAATTTCTAATCATAGATAATTAATTTTATTTTGGACTAGAACATCTTTTTTTCTTACTTAAAACTACTCCATAATGTAAACATGTTTTAAGTACAAGTTCAACTTTTTCAAAATGATCATTTAAATCCTTATTAGTAAAGACTAATATATCATCAATATAAATAAGACAAAAATCCTTAAATTCTTTAAGGATATAATTCATTAGTCGCTAAAAAATTCCTGGTAATTGCTTCGTTCCCATGGATAGTACATTCCATTTGTATTGTCATTGAGGACAACTAAATGATATTAATGCTTTTGAATCTTCTGTAAGTCGCACTTGATAAAAACCAGATTTACAATCAAGAGTGTTAAACCAATTCATATTTCTTATACTTTCAATAATTAAATCTTTTCTTGGTATGTAATATGCATCACCTTCCATAGCATCATTTATTTGTTTATAATTAATTACCATCCTTTTTTTCCCTCTTTTTATCTCATTGTGATTTTCAACATAAAATGCAGGTGTGGAGTGTTTACTTTTTGATGGTCTAACTAATCCTTTTTCTTCTATTTCTTTAATGTCTTTTGCAAATTCGTCTCTATCTTGTTTTTTTATAAATCATAAGTTTACATTTTATTTCTTTTGTTGGATCTTTTAGTTTTAGTTCAATTAATTCAGTATTTTTATTGATTTTTGGATCCAAAGAATTTTCAATATATGTTTTTTCTATAAGTTCTTCAATATGAGCTGAAATTATTCTTCCAGGTTCTAAATTAATTAATACTTGACGGATTTTTCGGCATACAACCTCAATAATCTCATCACGTTTCAGTTTGCTAAACTTTGATTATTTTCTAGAAAAGTTATAGTCAGAAAAATGAATAATTGGAATTTCAATGATTGTTTTTAATTGTTTTCCTCTAATATATAGTGTTTTAAGTGATATAGAATCTAAATATTGACAAAAAGAGGAATATAATCATAGGAAATTATTTCTTAATATCATATCTAGTCTAGTCTCTTGTTGATAAATTGTTGGGACAATAAATAATTTAGTTTGGATTACTAATGTGAATCTTTTGACTACTAAATGAAAAGAATGTATAGATCCATCTCTATTTGTATCTTTAATGGTTTTTTTAATTTTTTTCATTTATCAAATAATGCTTTAGTTGCAAGATAAATACATACACCCGTATTAATATAAGTTTCTGTTTTTTATTACTTTTTCAATAATTATTTTTATATAAGTACTTATTCGAATTATGTTTCTTCATAGATAATTCATTTTCTGAATATTCATATATCTTATTTTCACTATCACTTAATTCTTCTTCTAATGGTTCTAGATTATATACTTTATATACTTGTTTTATTAATTTTTTATTTTTCTTTAAAATCTTTTTCTTTTCTTTGAGGACATTCATTGACATAGTGACCTTCAGTATTGTATATCTAACAAACACATTTCTTTTTTTTTTTTTTTTTTTTTTGGGCAATATTTTCTAGGTGTATTTCTTTTTCTTCTAAAATATTTTCTTTTAGTATTCTTATACGCTTTTTTCCTATGATAAGTTTTTCTTAATTTTGACTTTCTTTTATAATATTTTCTTCTTTTCATTATTTGATCACATCCATATTTTCCTGGATATTTTATTTTTTGATAAATCACAACAAATTACATTTCTCCCTTTATTTAATTGTCTAATTGTTTCTCTTTGTATACATTGTTCTCTTAGTTTATGATAAAGTATTTGAATAATTCCTCCAAGAGTGTTGACTGTTTCTTTGGATTGAATTTGTCAAATAATTTTTATCTTTGTATTAAGTTGGTATGAAAGTTTATCTATAAAAATATCCATATATGTTTGTTTAGTCTCAGAATTTAGCTGATAGTAATACTTTTGATATTAACAAATAAAACTTTTTATTTCACACATATTACATATCTGCATTTTGTTTAAATGTGATTTTGCTTTTTCATGTAAAAATCTATTTACTTCATCTTTATGTTCAAAAGTATTATATCCAACAAATTTTTGGTAAATTAATCTCATAATTATTCTAGCAAATTTTTGATTATTTCTTACAGATCTTGCATATTGCATATTGTATCCAAGTTTCATCAGTAATACTCATAAGAAATCTTTGTGCATTTTCTTCAGTTTTATAAACTATTAGATTCTTAATATCTATTATATTTAATCCATTAAATCTTTCATCGATTGCAATAAGTAGAGTTATTTCATTAGTCCATTGTAAAAGTACTTCTTCCTTATTTCTGACATAATCAATATTTAATCTTATTCCAGATTTAATATTTTCATAATGAAGTTTAAATTCTTCTTGTACTTTAATTAATCTACCATCTTTACGAGCAGATCCTTGATCATACATAGTTTCTTATTCATATTTATCACATAACTCTTTTGGATATCCCTAATATTCCTCTCATTTTCTTTTAGGTTTTGAATGACTAGTTTCTCCTTTTTCTATAAATATTTCATCATATTTTGATTCTGAAGTGTTATAATTTAGTATTATTTCTTCATTTTCATTATTTGTCTCAATTTATTCTACTTTTTGTATCTATTTATTTTTTTCTTCAATTATTTTTAATTGTTCTAGTAATTATTGAATTTCTTCTATATCGGTTGATTTCTTTAATAAGTCTATATATTCATTTTTTATCTTCTCCATGAAGTTATTGCTTTTAAAAGCTTTGAAAGTTCTTGCTTTAGTGATTCGACTAACTCTTTTGATTATATTTTTAATATTTCTATTAAATCATTTTTCTTTATATATTTATTATTTTGTTCTTCTTCTAGTAGATTTTCTAATTATTGCAAAATTTCTTCAATTCGTTTAATATTTTTAGTTTCATTAATTTGTTTATCTTTTTTAATATTATTGAGGGTTTCTTTAATATTATTTTTTTCATTTTGTATTCTGTCACATATACAATTTATAATTTTATTACTATTTTTTTATTAAAAATATTATATTTTTATTAATTTCTTCTAACATTTTTTAATTCATTTTTTATTATTTCAATTTCTTCTAATAATTTCATGTTTAATTTATTTTTATTTTTATATTTTTCTTTTTAATGTTTGTTTTCCGAAACACGGTGCCTTCGAGGCACCAGATAATCTTCCAAATAAAAAATAAAAACTAAGACTAAGTGCCAACTGAACGTTTTGTTTAAGTATGGACTCTATAGTCAATAGACTTAATAAACTAAGCAATCAAGTGCCAAAGCTTTCGACAAAATGTAGCCCAAATCAACTGACAACACACCCCATTTTCTTCCGCTCAGACAAGACATAACAAAAAAAAATTCTTGCTTAAATTTTTGTTTAACTATTTAGTTTATTTTTATTTTAAATAAAATAAATATGCTATTATTATTTAATATTAATTATATTTAATAAAACTGTGAAACATAGATATTTATATAAAAATGTTAAATTTCATCACAAGTATATAAAAATTAAATTGAAAAATTTAACTTCTATTTCTTTTTCTAATTAGATAGATTAGACTGACTATACCGAATAAAGGCATTTTTAATTGAGGAATTGTAATACAAATAGTAATTTATGCTAAAATTGTCGCGATTGAGAGCCAATCAAATTTTAAAAAATAAAATAAAAATTAGATGAGTCGCTCATTAAGAAAAAATTAAAAAAATCTAAAAGAAAAATTTAAAAACTAGTCTACGTAAATTAAATTAGGTTTGAAAGTCAATTAAATACAGAGAAAATGACAAATAATCACTAATAACAAAGAACTAAATACAATACTTCCAATATTCACAAGAGAAAATAAAATTAAAGAGAATTAAAAAATTCAATTAAAAATAAATGATTATTAAATATTTACGGGCAAAGTAAAATAAAGCAAGAATTAAGATATATTCACAAGAACAAATAAAAAATTAAACATCTAAGAGATTAATTTACAAAAAATTACAATTTGCAATAAAATAGAAAGAAGTCAAAAATTAAAAAAGATTTACAAGTAAAATGGAAAAAGATAACAAATAAAACACAAAGATGAATGAAAAACAATTACAAAAATTTATAGTTCAACTTGACTTTCGACCTACATATCCCTTAAGTATAATGAGGAGTTTAAAGTCAATGTAATTCTTTAAAAAATAATTGTAGGTTAATTAATTTTAATTAAATTTGAAACTAACAAGTTGTTCCAATTCAACTGACAAGTTCATGTGGTTAACAAGTTGTCACAATTTAACTAACTCTTTTTTTATTATTTTTATTGAGACTACGAGGTATCTCCACAAGTTCGGTTCATTTGAACCACTAATATGAGACTAATTTTCTTTTGACAATTAGAGTACGAGAGTTATGCGATCTTCTCAAAAGAGTTATTTTTCTAATATTTGAACTCGCATCCTCGTCTTTGGGGGTCAAAGTTGTTTACCCCTTTTTTATTATTGGACTAACTTTAAAATATCTAAAAAAAAATAAGCACTAATAAATAAATAAATTAACCAAGCTAACCAATAAATAAACTAAAATGAACAAAAGAAGTATATAAAACAAAAATTCAATAAAAAGAAGAAGGAAAAAACAAACAAACTTAGCACCAAGGCATGCAAATATTATGCTTGTTACTAGAGTCTTATTATGTGCTCTCACAAATTAAACCTTAAAGTACTAAAACTTTCAGGTCTTATATTTAGTATTAAGGTAAAGTGTGTAATTTTTTAAATAACTTAAACACTTGAAGGTTAACTATTTATGTCGGTGGGATGGTGAAAGAGCATATTTTTCAATATGGGACTTAATGGGGAGAAAAAAATTTAATGTAGAACTTCATGTATAAAAGAGATTAATATACTTTATTTCTCTTTTTTCTTTTTGATTTTTAGCCCTTTTTTTAAAAAATAATTCAAAAGGTCCAGAGAAAATTGAGTGGCGACAAGAATATTACAAATAATATAAAAGTTACGAAAATAAAATTTACTTATTTTTTGTTCGATTACATTTATCTCTAACTTCTGTACGGTTTGATAATTACATTCTTATTGAAAAATTGATTCTTCTGCATATACCCACCAAGTTAAAGTCTCAGTGCTCATTTACAATTGAAATATTCAGGGTATATACGTATTTTTGGGGATTAGATTCATGATTTGAGCTGATGCATGTCTGGACAAAATAGCCATGCAAATTACTTTAGTAGGACCAAATTGTGATATCACTTGCAAGATATATACAAATACAATTGAGCCGTTTCTATATACATACATAGAAATTAGAAATTGTGACAGTGACGAGTTGCCATTCAAAACGGGAAAAACATGTAATATAGAAACTGCCAAAAAAAATTGTAACAGCCACCCACTGAACAAATTTAACTTAGAGGACCACTTTATACAAACCTCCTCAGCCGGTGTGCCTTTCAATGACCTTGATGTGTGTATAAGAACCGCTTTCTAGTGTGCTCTATTCCATTTAGATAGAGTTTTTGGTTTATACGTTTTTTCTCTCCTCCCTCTCTCTGAAACCTTCATCTTCTTCCCTTTCCCATGATATTTCTCCTCCTTTAGAAAAGATTTTGCGTTCTCTATTTTCATTTCCCCCTCTTTCGAACCTTATTCTCATGATCATTCTCTTCAGTCAGATCAATCTTTTATATTCTTCTGTACTAGAATCGTGCATGATTTACAGAAAAAGAGAAACGATAATCAGTGGCTGATTTGGGAGGAGAGAAATGAATATGCAGGTGAGTTTATGCTTAATTATTAATTCTTGTTTAAGAGAAAGCATCCATCATTTATTGATAATAACCAGCTTCGAACATCTCTATGTGCATATTTTTTAATCTCTTTATATGCATTATATATTGTATATTCATAAACATGACTTATGAGTTATATAAAGATAATTTTCTTTTTAGATGAAGACAGAATTACATCTCAGATGTTTATAATCATTATCGAATAATGCATCAGCACTCTACATATACATAGCCATTATAAAGAAGTTTATTTAGGGATGAATGTGTTCATTGATCTGTTTATTTGGATAAATGAAGAAAAAGATTTCAAATACTATTGAGATATTATGAACACCCGTCAAGCCCTTTTTTTTTTTTTTTAAGAATATTACAAGTTCAAGTTCTAGTCCTTGAAACCACCTTAGATATTAATTATT
Organism: Ormosia emarginata; assembly: GCA_029884605.1. Taxonomy (NCBI): domain Eukaryota; kingdom Viridiplantae; phylum Streptophyta; class Magnoliopsida; order Fabales; family Fabaceae; genus Ormosia; species Ormosia emarginata. The sequence goes on along the minus strand of JAQQTP010000047.1, from coordinate 16,610,915 downwards.
ATTAATAGTATAAATCACAGAATTAGATTTTCTCTTGTTTAGATAATGAAGCAGAATATCTCATTTACAGTTGAGATATTATGAACAACCATCAAGTTTTTTTTTTTTTTTGGGTATATTCATCAAGGTTATTTTCTCCATCTAAACTTTTTATTCAAAAAGAAAAAAAATCGCGTCAGATATTATAATTAATTAATAATCTAAATCATAATAATTGTGTTTGAGAAAGATTGATAAAATTGATTATAATCTATAACTTATTTTGTTTACATTAGAAAAAGCTTTTTTGAAAAGCATATTTCTTTACCAAGATTTTACTATATAAAAACAATCTTTTTATATTATTCAAACAAAATATTTTATCTTAAAATCGCTTTTTAATTAACATATATAAATACTGAATTAATTTTATCATAATCGATTAAAAAGAAAATCAATTATACATATAATTGTTGATTATTGAAATAATCTATTTTTTACAGTTGATCCAAACGTATGATTTTCTCTGATTTTTAATGAAATTGATGGATGATGTTCACTCTCTCTCTTTTTTTTTTCAAAATGCATAAATTGTTTTTCTGTAGATTTTTATGTGAGTTTCACTTCCTTGAAGAAAGAAAGTCACATAATTCTCAAACATCATCCTTATTCCCTAAAAACAGCAGGAGATTCCAAGTTTAATCATAAGAGGTCTGTTGCCTATCAAATATTTAAATTTATGGATGACTAAACTATGATGAATTATGCCAAGAGAATAGTACATATATTGAACTCACTCTTAATACTGTTTCAAACAATTTATTTTATTTTATTTTCTGTGCATTATGATATGTGGTATGTTTGTAAATGTTTCTAGTTTAATATAATGTAGATATATCATCTAAAAAATGAGTAAAATAAGTATTATTAAACACA